>CM062815.1:1122661880-1123033851 GCA_031772625.1 Pinus tabuliformis | reverse complement strand
ATAAAAGTCAACTTTCATAGATGCACTTTGATTTCCATAAATGAACTTTGTATATACACGCTTCCATATCTATGTGCATATATAGAAGTTGTGCATATGCATAAGTCATCTTTTGTATATGAGTAGCTTGTGTATATGTACATAGATATGCAAAGACATATATAAAAGTTGACTTTCTTATATGCACCTATGTATTTCTGCATATGCGTGACTTCCATAAATGCATGCTTCCATATCTATGTAAATATGTAGAAACCATTTTCTATATATGCACAATTTACATACATGCACATAGATATGCTTGTGCAAATATATGGAAATTGACTTTTCATAAGACACTTGCATATTTTCATATGTGAGACTTCTATATAAGCACTCTTCCATATCTGTGTGCATATATATATGAAGCACATATTTAAAATCCATCTTCCATATATGCACATATATATGGAAGTCACAATTTGTTAAAAACAATAGTTAATACTGAGGAGGGAGTGAATCAATATTAAGGCTAATTTAATTTTAATGCCAATATATATTTATTTTTCCTTGGAAACCATTCATGTGAGCAACCATGACCATGTTATGTAAAAAACAAATCAAATCAACATATGAACATACACACCAACACCATGAGTAGCATACACATATAAACATAGAGGATTTACCGTGGAAAACCAAAAGGGAAAAACCACCAATATTTGGTTATTGTGATGCAAAATATGAGCTCATACTCTATTTACATCATATGTATTTGTGAGCAACCACTCACATGAAGCACCAACTCCCTCTTTTGCAAACACCTTATCAACTTACCACAAAGCACCAATTTCATGGATTTGTTGTAAGAACTAACTTGCAGGAGGCACAAACCCTCAAGCTATAGGTTACCACGAAGAAACAACTTCATGGATTTGTTGCAAGCACCAACTTGTAGGAGGCACCAACCTCCAATCTATCTTCACACATCCACTAAGATGGAAGAACCAACTCCTTGTTTTGTAGGCTCCAAACCATAGTCAATAAGGAACTCACTATCTATTTTTGGCTCTTACTCAACCTTATAACAACTCTACATTTACTTTTTGGCACTCTGTAATAACCAAATCATTGCCCTCTATTCACCTTAGTGAAATTATAAAGATTCTTCCCTTTGTTCTCCTCGGTAACATTACAAACATTCTACCCTTTATTATCGGCCCTCAACACTAGTTACATACATAGTAGCACTCATCTCTTTGACTTCAACACTTCAGTAACATTCTCTCAATCAGAGCTCTCCACACTCAACATTGGGATCGATAATGAAACTTTTGCGCATCACTCTTCCCAAGTGTACTCTAGCATGGATCACCATTCTATTGATATGTCTAGTTTCTCAATCACTGCAAGTGAAGTAAATCATAGAATGGGCTCTAGAGTGTTTTTCCATGCTAAGAATTGAAACTCAGTCCAACCTGCACACTTAAGGAGTACCATCATTAAATCATGCATGTACAAACAACATGGTTGACCATTGCTTATTTGATTTGTTCCCCACAGTAGATATGAACTTTGACTATGACTATCTTCTACTTGGTAGTGTCTGAAGGATTTTATTCATTCAATTTGGCATGGCTTGGGGCGTACTGTGGCTTTCCACACTCTGCTTAAGACTGAGGGTCTACTCTAATTCTGTACAGATCAGATGAGGAAACCCATTGTTGGAGTAATGAAATTCACCTACTCCATTAAGAGAAATGTGTGGATTCAAGCCATCCATGCCAAACAGTTTCTCACCCATGTTGGAAATATTGATAGGGGGTGAATCAGTATCTCTTTACAATTTTTATATTATGCCAATTAAGATCACTAGTTAAACCAGAACACAAGATGTACAATGAGAAAATAATTTTATTAATGGAAATGATGAGGAATGCAATCCTCTTAAAAACAATCAGGCTTGAATTTGTACAATAAAATTCTAACTCCTTCAAGGCTCCAACCTTGAATGAGGAATCCAATCCCCAAATATCAACCCAAGCTCCAACCTGGTCTCAACGAGGCTCCAACTTCTTATGAGGACTCCAATCCTAAAAAACAACCAAGGCTCCAACCAGGTCTCAACGAGGATCCAACCACTTATGATAACTCTAATCCTCAATCCACGCTCCAATCTAGTTTTCAAGGTCTGCTTCAAGGATCACAATGCTTGCTCCAAATGACTCCTAAGTTTCTTCAAATTTTCTCCAGTTGATCTACTTCAAGGATCACAATGTCTTGTCTAAGTAGTATGCTCCTATTTTGTCCAAGGGTTTTTCAATTCAACTTAAATGATAAAAAAAACAACTCAAAAAGGCCTTCTATAAAAAGGATTGCTCCATGATCTCTATTTTTGTTCAATCTGCTTCAAAACTTTCTTCAGGTTTTGCACCTATCCTTTTCAAAAATATGCTTCAAAGTCTCCTTAGGTTTGCAACAAGAGGTTTTTGAGTCTTCTACCTTAACAATAAGAAGAATAATGCTCCAACAAATTGTTCCAAGAAGTCTTCATGTCATATCCAAGAAATTTATTCAGGTGTTCTTAAGAATTCATTAATTCTATTCAAAAGTCTCTTGAAAAGTTTCTCTTGTAGCTACTTCAAGGCCTGGTCCAAAAATATGGTTCAAAGTTTATTTACAAGACTGAAATTATGCAGACCCTAGGCTATATTAGTAAATCTAATTGGAAATATGCATAGGAGGGAAGGGTCATAGTCTGTCCAATTCTAATTTCTAAAAGATACAAAGATATTTCTTCAAGAATGACCTCAAAAATATGCTCAAAGATTGTCTATAAGACTACAAGAAAAGGTCTACTCCTAGTTCTGATTCAATTGGATTTAGGAATGCTCCAAAATATCATTTAATTAACTTCAATATTGATACCATCAATTGCTCTAAAAACACTTCATATGTTGTTGTAGAAATATGCAAGACTTTGTTCCAAAACAATTTAATCACAGTCCAAGAATTTGACTCTCTGTCCACTTTCCAAGTCACAATTAGAAGTTCACAGTCTCAGCCACAATCATAGAATGTAGTCCAAGTTCAATTCATTTAGTCAATGTATAATCCAAGGCCAAGTAACAATAGTCTGAAGTATGATGCAAAATCAAGCTATAATAATCCAAAATGTAGTTAAAATCCAAATGAAATGTGAGCTACATATATGAACAAAGTCACAAGGAGAAGGATTGAGGTTTGTTTCTGTACTAGCCAAGGTCTATAACTATACTACATGTTGAATATAGTCATAGACGGGTCAAATCACAAAGATCATAGAGAGCCAAATTACAGATAGTCAATGTGAATTTTGAGGTTTTGTTTTGGGCTAGTTCAATCTACATACGATCGAATTTCATAAATAGAAGAATTCAAAAACTGCCAGAAAATCAAAGATAGGAATCAAGTGAATATCCCTTCAATATTCTTAAAGGTTCACAATTTTTGAACCTATATACTTCCTTCTTGACTATTGGTAGCAATCGACATGTTCTTGTAGGCCGACTTATCCAATTGTCATTTTATAATTATGTTTACGTTATATTTTTTGAACGGGTGTTTATGCTACTTATATTATATGTTCCTTTTCATGATTACCTCAAGCAATGTAAGAGGTAGTGAGACAATCTATTGTCACCAACTATTTTATATCCACTGAAATTTCTAAGTAGCTAATGTCTATTTATTTGGGTTGGTTGTCGTAGCTACAAGAACTGTAACTATTCAAGGCAGGATTTACTAATGAAGTTCTAGCAACAAATTCATCTTTATTGTCATGTTCTTCAATATTCAAGGTAATGAATTGTCCATGACTCAGGAATGCCCCCTCATGATCCAAATTCAAGTAGCCTTCCTCTATTGAGATACAACTCCTCAATAGGTTGGCCCTTATCATGATACACACACAACCTCTCTTTCACAACTTCCTCTGTAACATCCTCTTTAGTTATGAACTTTGACTCACAGCTTCGCGGTGTTGAAAAATGCAACAATAAAGTTTCAATTTGATTTTTCCCTGGTTAAATTGGGAAAATTCAAATTTTCACATCAGCAGACAACTTGGGTGTAGTTAACTTGTGTGACATGGCTTGTGTCACTCAGTTTACTCAGTAAATTCAAGTTAGAGGGCTTGGAGTTTAGTTAAGCATGTGTGATTGCTAAATTTTAGTAATCCATTTTAGTTATATCCAGTTGTGTTCAGTTAAACTAGTTCTAATAGTTGGAGGAACTAGTGGAAGGTTAGTTGTGTAGTGAGACTTCAGTGTAACTCAGTGATTATCCAATTAACTGATCAATCAACCAAAAATAGCTAGTGCATGCAGAGAATTCAAGTTCCCACCTGTGGTGGAGATTCCAAGGTAGTGTAACATCAGTTATAAACTAATCTTGAGTGTACAGGTGTTGCATGCAGTCAAATGATCAACCTTGGGAATTGCGCAATCATTTTGGGGGAATTTCCTAAATAATAGGGGCCTAATTTCTCAAGGAATTATTCAAGGAAATAGGGGCTCAAGCATTGGAAGAAATTGACTAAGTATAGGTCAAAGCTTCTTAGTGAGCAGAGAGATAGGTTATTCACTTGCAAGTTGTTCTCAATTGAGAAAAGCAATTGTAATACATCTCTATTAATCATATTAATGCAAGTAGGGAAAGGGGTTTTTAGCAGATTGCTTTCCCCTGGAAAGGTACTATGTGCATGTGTGTTATTTCTCATTGCGTGTTTGTGACTGATGTTCTAATTTTTAATTGAATTCCGCAGAGCAGTAGAGTAGGTTTGTGTCTTGTTATTTTGATTAAAATTTCATGAACAATTGCAAATATACACCATAATTTCTACAGGTGGCATCAAAATTGGAGGCCAAAAGCTGCTCTGTATGAATGAAATTTGCTTCATAAAGGCTACCAATGAACCCTTATTCTTCACATAGGTGGATCATAAATGATTTCTCTTTTGCTTGGGCCATCAATTATAGTAAATACAACATATAAACAATCTTCCCCTTTATTGAATTGAGGCTTCTGTGATCCATATCAGGTTTACGAGAGATTTTTCGGCGTAAATCATAAGATCTATCATTTGTTGACGCGTTTCGAACCAAGTAGTGTGGTTCATCGTTAGGACAAGTTGAAGAATCAGATCCAGCTTTGCATGTTAAATAGCTTGAGCAGAGCCTCCAACAGCTAAATAGACCAACGACTAAATTTGACTAGAGACCAGGGTCAAAAAACCAGTTATTAATAATTAAAAAGAAGTTAATTAAAATAAGGGACCTTACCTCTAAATAAATAAATTATATGTATAAAATAATTTAATTTAATTGGATGTTAATTTAATAGTTAGTTAAAGGATATTAAACCGTTCGAGGCTTTGCTCAAGCTATTTAACATGCAAAGCTGGATCTAATTCTTCAACTTGTCGTGGCGATGAACCATACTAGTTGATTCGAAACGCGTCGACAAATGATAGATCTTGTGATTTACGCCGAAAAATCTCTCGTAAATCTTCCCCTTTGTCATGTATGACAATACTCTCCCCCTTTGTCATCAATGGAAAATGGGGTGCTACCCCTATCTGCATCTCCCTTGTCAGATACTCTTCCTGCCTTTCTTATCTCCTTTTGCTGCCTTTTTGGTTGGAGATCATAATTGTTGCCTAGTGAATTTGTATGAATAGACATCTTAACAATGGTTCATGACATTTCAAATAGTTCTTTTAATGGTTAAGATGGTCAAACTTCTCAAGCTCCTCCAATGTTATTTACTGAGAAAACAATTAACCAGAATGAACAATAACTTGTAAATAATCAATTATATTCCTGGTATGTTGATCCACACTTGTCCCATGTTTTTTTGTTTCACCTTTGTTCCTTCAAGGGAGGTGAAGTAGGATTGTACAAATAGAAAGAAGTACTACTATTATTCTTCTGCATTTTTGAATTTTGTCTTCAATTTTTTTGCATGAATTTAATCTCTCTTGCCTAGCTTGCACTTGGGGTTAAACTCTTTGTCACCTTATCTACCTTTGAGTAAGCTTCAATTGTAGCATCCTATTTTTGGAGAGACTTCATGGAAGACTCAACATTGATTTTCAATTATGAACTACTTGACCTCTTTCATTGTTGTGCCCTTTGTCCATAATCATTGATGTTTCAAAAATGGACCTTCCTTGCACTTGCACAAGGTCAAGGGAATAATGTATCTGTTGTATCGATATTTTATTATGGTTGCACCATGCTGGACAACTTCTCTACTTCCTTAATATAAGGCTCAAACCAACCCATAATGTCTTAGGATCTGTAACAAAATGCAAGTACAAGTAACTAATACATCTTATGTATGGAGAATCCTCGTGCTTGAGAAGCCCATGTATTTTATTTCACTATAAAATTCATCAAAAGAAATAATTGTAGAGAAGACAAAATGCATCAGATGTTCGTTTCAAGTAGATAATTAATAGGCTTCCCACATGTTTGTAACCTAATCAAAGAACTAGGCCTCTCCAAAGATATTTCTTAAGTAAGCCATTGTCATCCAAAATGCATCTTTTACATCTTATGGGAACTACCATAGATTTTTGGCATCCAAACATCATGTCAGAGTTTAAATCATTACAAACTTTAGGATATTGAATAAATGGGAGACATGAACCAACACAAGTAATCATGAGTAATAAGATGGCCACATGGCTGAGGAATATAGAAGGGTTATGAGTATGAAGGAGTAGATATTTCACAAAAGACTTGGAGAAGGAATATATATCACTTTCAATTGACTTAGGAAGAACCTCAATTTATAAACATTAAGGGATCATAGATCCTACCCGAGACACTTTACCGATCAACAAATTGAGCAAGTGTTTGGAGCATTTTCAATTTTTGGTTCAACCTGTTTTCTCCTCCAAACTTTTGTAGATTTTTCAGATAATTTTTTTCTTTGATTTTATTATGAGCCTATTCCATGCCACTTATGTAATCTTGTGCAATATGTCCAAAATTGTGACATGGAAATCATTCTACATTGAACTGTAATGTCTACTTTCATAACCATTGGGGATTATATCTTGTCTGCTTGCAATCTTCCTTCTATGGTTTTGATGATAACCTTTCCAATCATCCTTGTAGTATGCTTTAACATTCTAACTTTATGATGAAATTTTTTGCATGAATAACATTAACCACAAAATATTCTTATGTACCTGAATGAATAACATTCTCTTGATGATCTTTTGAAGTTGTTCTTCCTTGGAGGAGGCTTAGCCCTTTATTGATCCTTACTACTACTTGCATTGTATATGAAAACCTTCAAATCATCTACATATCTTCTTAGTGAAGTGGTCCTTCCAAATTCATCTTGATTTCCTTTACTAAGACTAGAGCTCTGAAGGATATGGCTCTCAGATCTTTTAGGTGACTTAAGGCTTTCATAATTTTTGCATGAAGTCTTACCTATATAGCCAATACTTGATTTTCCAAATGGATATATTTGGAAACTGAGGATGTTATCTAACACTCAAGAACTTTTCAAGTCTTTATTGAGCTTGTCAACTTCATTTCTCAAGGAAACACTCACTTCTTCAAACCTATCACAATCTTCTTTTTTTCTTTATTAGTTGTATCTTCATTATTTCTTTTACTTTCTTTGCTTCTAGCTAAACTTTTAGGGGGTTGACTTCTTATTCGTGTCTCTTTTCTAGTTGATGCAATTTTGCTTCAAGCTTGCTAAATTCATTAGATCTTTATTCTTCTTGGAGCCTTAGGAGAACAACTTCTTCCTTTGTACGTTCAAGGTCTTTATTCTTTTCTTCAAGCTCTTTATTTATTTTTTCAAAATATTTATTTCTTCTAGAGCAACCATTAGTTCAACTTCAAGTTTTACTTCAACATTTTCTTCAATGTATTTTTCATCTTCATGGTCTTTCATCTGTTTTGGTGCCTTCACCTTCTTCCTTTCATTCATGATCATCCTTGTGCTCTTGTTCCACATGCTCTAGTTCTGATTCATTAGGCACAAAGCTAGATTCTTCATAGAGATTTTATATCTTTCCCCAAATTCTTTTAGCTGAAGAACATTGACCCACCTTTCATTTTACATAATCTGATAGACCACTCAAGATTGCTTCCATTGCTTTTGTATTGTATTCTTTTAACTCAAATGTAGTTGCATCTCCAATAACAATGGATTTCCATACTTCACAACCAAGATCTATAAAAATAATTGCATTATGGAGCTCCATAATATATAATTTGTTTCATTAAACAAAGGAGCTTTGCTAACCTGATTGATTTCTGATTTCTTTACTAAGGAGGACATCTTTATAAGGTTTGGAGCCTTCCCTTCTTAACTTTTCAAATTATGTTCGTAGGATCTACCTTCTAGTTATTAGGTTGTGCTTAAAGGTATTGGATCTGATACCAATTGTTGGAATACTAGGGGGGGTGAATTAGTATTTCTTTACAATTATTATATTATGCCAATAAAGATCAATAGTTAAACCAGAACACAAGATGTACAACAAGAAAATAATTTTATTAATGAAAATGATGAGGACTCCAATCCTCTTACAAATAATCAAGCTCCAACATATACAAGAAAATTCTAACTCCTTCAAGGCTCCAACCTTGAATGAGGACTCCAATCCCTAAATATCAACCCAAGTTCAAACCTGGCCTCAACAAGGCTCCAACCCCTTATGAGGACTCCAATCATAAAAAAATAACCTAATCTCCAACTTGGTCTCAAGGAGGCTCCAACCTCTTATGAGAACTCCAATTCTCAATCTAGAATCCAACCTAGTCTTCAAGGTCTGCTTCAAGGACCATAATGTCTCTCCAAAGGACTCCTATATTTCTTCAAAATTTCCCCAAATGGTCTTCTTCAAGGGTGAAAATGTTTGCTCCAAGTAGTCTTCTCCTATTTTGTCCAAAGGTCCTTCAAGTCAACTTAAATGGTCAAAAAAACTGCTTAAAAATGCATGCTTTAAAAGGATTTCTCCATGATCCCTAATTTTGTTCAATCTACAACAAAACTTTCTTCAAGGTCTACTCCTAATCCTTTTGAAAAAAAATCTTCCAAGTCTCTTTAGGTTTACAAAAATAGATTTTTTAGTCTTCTGCCTTAACAACAACAACAACATTGCTCCAATAAACTATTCCAAGAAGTCTTAATGTCAACTCCAAGTAATTTCTTCATGTTTCTTTAAGAATTCATCAATTCTATTCAAAAGCCTCTTGAAAATCTACTCTTGTTTAAATTGCTTCTAGGTATGTTGTAGTAGGGTATGTCATACCTCTGGAAGAAACATTGAAACCCTAGATGTAATGAAGGTTGTTATGTTTGAAGTATCAATGATATAGTCTAGGGTTTATGACAAAAACCTTAGCAAGAAGCTGACGAGTATGTGTCTCTTGTTTGTAACTAAGTTTGGGGATTTGATGTATAAAGTTGAATGATTCCATTATTATATGATCCTTACATGGTTAGCTTCATGCTTCTATATTTTTTGTTGTAGTTTCTATCTAAGTTGTGCATGTACATAATCTTCAAGATGGTGAAGATGGTTGTGAAGTAAAAAAATGATGAAGAAAGTTATGTGAATGATGATGGTCATGATAACTCTGATAAGAAGGATGGAAGCCATGAAAGATTCTCCAATGTCATAGAAAAGAAGAGGAAATCCCCCTAAGTTAAGAGGGAGCTTGGATAAAATAAATCTCCCTAAGTCAAGAGGGAGCTTGGATGAAATAAATCTCCCTAAAGTTAAGAGGGAGCTTGGATTAAAGGAATCTCCCTAGTTTAGAGGGAGGCCATATCATAGTCATGATGGAAACCTTGAAATAATAAATTAGAGAATGTATTTTGAAGGGCTATTGAGATAAGAAAAGTCGGATCTATTTGTGTAATATGTTGTTGCAAGTGAATAGGAAAGGAAGATGTATGATTTAGGAATCTTTTGTCAAGATTCATTTGAAAGTCCTATTGTGACAAATTGAGAACCAACATCAATTGTTTGGAAGACCTCAAAGGTTTGTGTTTACTTAAGTACTTTTGAAATTTTGTTACTGATTGGGGTTGTGATTGTACAGATAAATATCTCTGAGGTTTGATAGCATGTGGGTTACATGAGAGAGATTTGTTACCGATATCCTTGATTGGGGATGATTTTTTACCGATTGGAATAATAGAGAAAGTTGAGGCTTTGTGTGTGAGACACATTGCTTGGGAGGACATCTAGCCAACACTTTCTGTTGATGTCTAGTTCCCGAAGTAGGGAGGGCGGCGTTGGTCATAGAGCTTTGACCACATTTACACACCTAGATCCCTGGGTTGATGGTTAGCACGTAATCCTGATAGTACCTAGAGAGATTGAAAGCCTTAGTCCATCTTAGGCCCACATGGATAAATTTCCATGGTCATGAATCTAGTCAATGTCATTGTGAGTGCTTAAACTGTTTAAGGACCTTAAATAGATTTCCCTGGTCAAGAATCTAGTCCATGGCATTGTGGCGCTGAAAATTCTTCATTGTTCACGTGTTCTGAGAT
Organism: Pinus tabuliformis; assembly: GCA_031772625.1. Lineage (NCBI taxonomy): Eukaryota > Viridiplantae > Streptophyta > Pinopsida > Pinales > Pinaceae > Pinus > Pinus tabuliformis. The sequence continues at coordinate 1,123,023,288 of CM062815.1, read as the reverse complement.
CTTCCTTGTACTTGTCATTATGAATACCTCCCTAGTTAAGAGGTAGTGTTGAAATATGTAACTAGGTTTGGTCTTCATAAATGTGTTTGAGTCACAATGAAATGTACTTATCAAAATAATGAAGAAATTAGTATTATTATTATTATTATTATGAATTATTAAAGCATGGGTTTCATGCTTGGGTCATCTTGTTTTAGGTCAAAGTCCCCATTGAGAACTTCTAGGATTTATTCTGATTGATTAGAGTCATTATCCATTAAAAGAGACCCTTCTTAGGCTTTCGAATAATGTAAAAAGAACTATTTTTGAGTCAAAAATAAATTTTGTCTCCTCCACACCAAGTTGACCTCAAGAAGATAAAGTTGGCCTCAAGATAGGTAATCGACCCATTGGAAGGCTATATATACAAGGTAGTTCAAATTCATTAGGAGTAATTACTCTCTCCCACATAGTTCGATATCCAAAAGCTGGAAGATAGGAAGTGCGAAGTTGGAAAAGAGTCGGAAAGAGGCTAGAAAGGAGTGAGAGATTTTGGAGGAAGATAGAAGACACCTAGATCGAAATTTTGAGTCATCTCTCTCTCACTTTTGAAGAGTATAAAGGGAGATCGAAGTTTTCTTTGTCTAGTCGAAGTTGTTATTGATGCTGCCACTGGGTTGAAGCTGCTACTGCAAGTTAATGTTGCTAGGTCAAAGTTTCTTTTGAGGGGTTATCATATGTAAGAAGGATTGAGGGTTGACTTGGTGTGAAGGAAGTATTTGTCTAGGTCAAGAGTCTTGGATTATCTCAAGAAACAATTGAAGGAAGAATTGTTGACTGGGTTTTCCCCTACATAGGGTTTTTTTCCTGGTTGTCTGCCTACATCTATTGTCCTTGTGCTATTGTTTAGGTAATTACTTGATGAACTAAAAGATAAAAGAAGAACATAAAGATAAAATTATCACAAGTAATTATGTATATAAGAAAATCTTTCTGCCTTTCTGATTTTCGAACAACTGGTCGCAGTAGCAGCAACAACAACTTCGACTAGACAAAGAAAAACTTCGATCTCCCTAGATACTCCACTTGAGTGAGAGATAGATGGCCCAAAATTTTGATCTTGATGTCTTCTTTCTTCCCTCCAAACTTCGCACCCTTTTCCAGCTCTTTTCCAACTTTGCACTTCCCAGCTTCTTGCTTCTGGATATCAAACTTATGAGAGAGAGAGTGAATGCTCCAAATGAATTTGAATTGCCTTGTATATATAGCCTTCTAGTGAGGTCAAATTGTCCTTCTTGAAGTTGACTTGATCTCCTTGAGGCCGACTTGGTGTGGAGGGGACAAATAACATATTTGACTCAATATTAATTCTTTTTACATGATTCAAAAGCCCAAGAAGGGTCTCTTTTAATGGACAATGACTCTAATGACTCAAAATAAATCCTAGAAGTCCTCAATGGGGACTTTGACCTAAAACATGATGACCTAAGCATGAAACCCATGCTTTAATAAGTCATAATAATAATAATTAAAATATTTTCTTTATTCTTTTGATAAATACATTTCGTTGTGACTCAAATACATTTATGAATACCAAACCTAGTTACATAACAAATGAGTTAGGTATTAACATGTTCATGGTATTGGGATGGGTTTAGTAAGTTGTTAGTTCATGTTTAACTTAGATTTACATAGTTCAACAAATGAGTTAGGTATTAATATGTTCATGGTATTGGGGTGGGTTTAGTAAGTTGTTGGTTCATGTTTAACTTAGATTTATGAGCCCATTAGGGCCACTATGCCACAATTGATCTTTCACACTAAGGGCACTACTAATATGAAATTAAGAGTTAACATAATAATGTGACAAATATTTCTAGTAGTTGGACCTCTTTAAATTAGCAAGGATACTCGAATAGGCATAGAGAAACCTAAGAAAACTATAAGAGTGGTCACATAATATAAAGTACAGATTCAATGGAGGATAGAAATAACAGGGAAAGTAAATTAATTATACCTTCCCATTGTAAATGTGAAGGTTCATTGGTAAACTACCTAAAATATATACGCTTAAAAACATGATAGCGATAACCTTGAAAGTTATCATTTTTTGCATTTAAAGAGTCCTTGATATGTTTATATAAGTATAATTTTACCTTTATATAATTTATCAACAAAAAAACTATAACATAGTGGCCTTTATCACCATTAAATTCCATTGAATGTGATTAAAAATAGTTATAATATCTCATATTCTTGATTGTTTGAAGATTTCTGTGGAGGGTATCTTGAGTTTTAGTGTTCAAAACTAATTCCATAGTAGCCATTTATGAATTGACATTTCGAGTCTATAGCAAGACTCATCTTTAGGACAATACCTACAGAGAAGAGCGCAAAGGGAAAGAGATTAATATAGAATGGTATGAAAATGAAAAAGCCAACTAGTTAATAATTTTAATATTAAGAAATTAAATTATTTTATATTATACTTCTTAATAGTGTAAAATTATTATAGATAATAATAAGGTGAATAATTAAAGATTATAATAATAATAATAATTATTAAAGTTAATTGATTAATTAATACTAATAATGAAACTAATTAATGATAATAACGACAATTTTTTTTTTTTTTTTTTTTTTTTTTTCTGAATCAGGCTATTCTATTATATTACAAAAAGTCAAAAATTACATCAGTATTACAACAGGGCCTTAGCCCTGTAACTCCTGCCGAGATATTGACAGTTTGCCCAAGTTTAGACATATCCGAAATTGAACAGGTACAAAAATTGGATGCTATGACAGACTAACATTACGACACATGACATTGCTTATGGCCGACACATAGAACATATGGATAGCCAACACATAGATTTTGAAATCTAGACTGAAACCGAACACATACAGATAACGATGAGCGAAAACAGAGAAAAGCTTTCCCTTCCCGGCTACTGAGAGCGAACTGTGGGTTGAATTATTCATCGTCGGTGGTATACGGCTCGTCCTCCACCTTACCCCTGAATTGCTGGGGGTCATCCGAGTCGGAGAGCTTGATCCTTTGAGCCGGTTCGCTGGGGCCCGCAAGGGCAGCCTGAGTGGCTGGGGAAGAGCTTTCCTTGATAGGGCGTTGCAGATCAATAGTAGGCACCTGCATATCAATTGTGGGTACAATCCCTTGAACCGGAGGAGGGTTTCCCTGCGGTGCTTCCACCTGACCTCTAGAATTACCGCAATGCTCAACAGAAACCGATACGATGAATGTGGAATTTGCCAGAGTGCAGGGTATTCTATACCTGACAGTGGGATGCGCTGTGTGTCCGCATTCCAGGATTTCCCCATACCCAGGTGCCCTGCCACGGCCTGCTGCTCGACCATGGGAGCGGTGATGGTCAGAAGTTACCTCAACTGAGGAAGAGGGAGAAATTGCGGACCTCTGAGCTGAAGCTCGACCCCTTGAGCTTCCTCGACGGCTGCTCATTCTCAGACGCTCGCGCTGCATTGCCAAGTTTCCCAAAGAGCAGGAATGTCCCTGCGCAATCCCCCACAGAACCAGAGGATATTCCAACGCTACCGCCGAGTGCCCATACGCTACGAAAGAATGCGGGAATGTGACAGAGGTTCCGGGCATTTGTAGCGCCATCTCACCAATTCGCAGGAGGACCATAAAGACTGAAAGGACTGGTAATAACTCTCGCGGAGGATCAACTGCAGGCACCCTTATGAAACCGTATGCCGGGTACTGCGTGGCTCGTTCGGGCTGACACATGCCCATGTGACGAGCCTCTGGGCTGCTACGCGTGTAAGACACCCGCATCCGGGATAACGACAATAATTATTATTATTAACCTTATTGTTATTTATTTAGGGGATCTTATAAATTTTAACTTTATAACTTTATTATATATATATATATATATATATATAGATATATATATATATATATATATATATATATATATATATTATTTTTTAATATAGTTAAAATGTCTTTAATTTCAAAGTTATTTTTGTTAAAGTTGGAAGGAAAAAAAGTCTTATTATGTTAAAATGTCTATATATATAAAATAATTTAGTAAAAAAAATGTTTAAAATAAAATTTTTAAGATCAGATAAACATTTATTAATATTATTAATTTTACTAAATTGATAAATAAAAAATGATTATATAAAGTAACGTGGAAGTATGAAAACCCACTTTAATGACTCAGAAAGAAGTATGACAACTCACTTTAACAACTTAGAAAGAAGGCATATTCATAATAACACCTCCCATATTAAGGAAGTAAATTAGAAAAATATATAATATTTCCATTTAATCATTTAATTGAAGTTAATTATAACATTTAATATAATATTAAAAATAATAAAATTTAATATAATATTAAAAAATAATATAAATGGAAGTGCGGTTAGGGTTTCAATCAGTTAAATCTTACAAATTTGCAGAAACCTGTGGTGGAGAAAAAACTTTGCAATCGCAGCACACTGCGGCCACCTGTTGATTGGGGTCATGAGTCCTCTAACAAGGGGAGAGATCCCCTCCTACCGAAACGCAGTGACAGGGGAATCTAGTTTGCATGGAGCGGCAACAGGCAACAATGGAGGCCGTGGAAAAGGACCCTTGGTCCTAGGAGCTCAATGGCAGGCAAGTTTGGGAGGACAAATGCCTACCACGGGTTGCCAAGAAACCGAGATTCGTCATCCCTAACAACAAGTTGGAGGAATACAGGAAGTATATGAAGGATCATGCCCTCATTTGTAAATTTATCGGAGCCTGGCTAACAGAGAAGGAGTTGATCAAATGGATCTAGCTCAGATGGCAGTCGAAGGGCCACATCAATCTCAAATTGGGAGCAAAAGGCTTCTTTAGAGTGATAATTTCCAATCTGGAGGACAAAGAGAGAGTCTTTGAGGATGGGCCATATTTTTTCAACAATGCAGGGCTTTTCATAAGATACTGGGAGGAATGTTACAACCCAGATCAGGAAAAGCTTCTTGTCACCCTAGTATGGTTACGACTATTTGCCCTTCCAACGGACTTTTGGGACCCATAAATCCTAGAAGGGATCGAAAAATCTATTAGAGCCTTCGTTAAGGTTGCAGACTCCATGAGACGGGGAAGGTACACCTCTTATGCTAGAATCTGCATCTACATGAACATAAGAGAGCCACTGTTGGATTTCATAGAGCTGGAATACCATGACGAGGTATGGCAGTAGCCCCTGGACTATAAACACATTCTCTTCAGATGTCGGTGTTGCCATGAATATGGGCATCTGTTTCATGCGTTCCCGCTAAACCAGAATGAAAGCCATGCAACAGTGAAAACAGATGGGGAAGCGATGAAAAGAGAAGACGGTGAAGGGTTCCAGGAGGTCCACCGACGGAAAATAAATTAGAGGCATTCGGGGAACCATAGATCTACATAGAATCGAAAAGAACAAGGAAACCATAACTAGTATGAAGTCCTACAAGAGGAGGAGGAAGGTGTGGCAATCCCTGACAATCCAATGGAATCGAAAAACACCCAAACCCCCCCACCCGAGAGGGGAACAAGCCCAAGCAAAAGGCAGAAGTGGAACCTCAAGGAAAAGAAAACCCCATGCAAGTGGTAGAGCAAGTCCATATGGAGATTGATAACCAGAAGGAAGACCTCAGTGTAGAAGAACAAGTGATGAAGCACCTACTGCAAGAATGGAGGCATTTGGATGAACATTTCATTCCAGAAGACCAGAAACAATTATATAAGGATACTTTTCAACAATACAAAGCCAGGCAGGGTACAACTATTATAGTTCAACCGAAGCATTTAGGCTCCCAAGCCAACCAAGCCCAAGATCTTGGACCCCAAGGAAAAGGGGGAAAGAAGCGTGGACGAATAACTTTGAATGAATCTATACAGATGGTTGGGGAGTTACTGGTAAACTCTGGAAGGGTAGTACCGCTGTCAGAGGTATTTCACCAACCCAACAAACCATTGAAATGATCATTACATCCTAGAATATACGAGGCCTTAATAGTCGAGGCAAACAAAGGTATCTTAAGAATAGACTAAAAATAGATAAGCCAAGTATTATGATAATATAAGAGACAAAGATTAGTGAAAGAAAATTGAAGGAAATCTTAAAAAAATTCAAACCACAGTACGGAGTAATTGCCTAGGACGCAAATGGTAGTGCAGGAGGTCTTGCGATCCTTTGGAACCCTGGGGAGATAATGTTTGACAAATGGATCAGCCTACCAAAAATACTCTCGGGAAAATTATGACATATTGGATCCAAAGAATGGGTTCTGCTCACAGGGGTCTACGGGCTCCACATCCCAGGGGAAAAGGGACATTTCTCCATAATTTGACAAAACTGAGGAATTTGTACCCATATGACCTGTGGGTAGTAGGAGGAGATTTTAATGTGATTACCTCCCTAGCAGAAAAGAAGGGAGGGATGTGACAAACAAAAGTTGATATGGAATCCTTTGGGGACCTTATAGCGGAGCTTCACCTAGTAGATCTACCAATAATTAATGTAATTTATACTTGGAATAATAGGAGGGGAGGAAGTCACTAGATTGCCTCATGCTTAGACAGATATCTGGTTTCAGAGAAAACCATAAGCATGGATATATTTATGGAAGCTTCGATCCTCCAGTGTATGGGCTTTGACCATTAGTAGATAAGATTGGGGATCCACTTGAAGTCACGACCTAAGAACCGCCCATGTAGATTCGAGGCATTCTTGTTAAGGGACCTAGATTTGCTAAAAAAAATTGAAGAATGGTGGAGGAAGAGTGAAGAGCAAGGGAGGAATTGTATGCACACCTTCCAACTAAAGTTGAAGTAACTCAAGCACAAGATAAGGAAGTGGAACAAGGACGACTTTGGGCATATTATGAAATATCAAAATCAGTTGAACAAGAGGATTGAGGAACTGCAACAACAGATCATTCAAGAAAGGAGATTAGATAACCTAGTGAAAGAAGAAGGCTAGTTAATCAATCAACTGGAAGAAAGAAGAAAACAGGAGGAAATACTCTGGAAACAAAAATCAAGGGTGAAATGGTTGTAGGAAGGTGAACGAAACACATGTTTCTTTCACAAAGCCATGGTCCAACATAGGCAACACAATCATATTTACTCCTTGAAAGATGCAGAGGGGAATTGCAGGGTTCAACACAAGGAAATGGAGGAATCACTGGTAAACCGCTTCAAAGACCTCCTTATAAAACCACCGGAGGACCGCTCCAAAGCTATACAAAGGATCACGAGCAACATTCCACAACTTGTATCTAGGGATCAAAATCTAGCTCTGATGCGTGCAATCACGCTGGAGGAGGTCGAAGAGGTTGTAAAAGGAATGCAAAAAAATAAGGCCCCTGGTCCAGATGGGTTCATGACGGAGTTCTTCCAGGAAACTTGGAGCTTCATGGGACAGGACATTCTAAAGGTGGTGGAAGAATCACATCGCAATCAGAAGGTATGCCCTCATCTTAATGAAAATTTCATTGCTCTTATTCCAAAAACTTCAAAATTTGAAGATCCGCAAGGGTTCCGACCCATTGCGTTATGTAATGTTATATACAAAATCATTGTTGTGGTAATTGTAAAGCACCTCAAACCCCTGCTTCCCAACCTCATATCCCTAGAGAAAACTAGATTTGTGGAAGGTAAATAGATCCTTGATGAGTTTTTACCCTCACAAGAAATAATGCATTCGCTAAAGATGAGAAAGCTCCCCTAGATGATGATTAAGATGGATCTCTGCAAGGCCTATGGCCATTTAAGTTGGGCTTACCTCAATAACATCCTCAAAGCCTTCATATTTGACCAACGATGGATAAATTGGATATATGTCATGATATATTCCCCAGTTATCTCCATTTTTGTCATTGGTTCTCCTACCCGTACCTTCAACCCCTCCTATGGCCTTAGACAAGGGGACCCTATATCTCCCTTCCTTTTTATTCTTGCGGCAGAAGGGTTGGGGTTCTTATTAAGAATGAAGTCAGAGAATTATCGATTAGGGGATTGAGGATTAGGGACAATGACTTGGCCATCACCTACCAGCAATTCACGGATGACATCATGCTTTTTTGTCAGGTCTCATTGAGATAAGTTCACTGAATAAAAGAGGTTTTGCATACCTTCATGGAGGCTTATGGGACAATGATTAACAATGATAAATCATGTATTTTATTTTTTAACACCCAGGGGAATGTTAAAGCTTATCTTGTCTGGGTCCTGGGGTTTGGCATTAGATCCCTTCTGTCTAAATATTTGGGAATGCCCCTATCAAATAATTCATTGAAGACTTCCTGCTGGCAAACTATGCTTCAAAAACTTAGTGGAAAACTCAGTAGTTGGGCCTTGAGATCCCTCAACCTAGTAGGCAAGACCATCCTCCTCAAAGATGTACTTCAATCCATTTCGATTTATCAACTTTTTGGAATGGTAGCCCCGAAAATGACCTGTTCCAAAATGGTCTACATCTTTAAAAAATATCTATGGGGTGGCATGCAACAAGTTAGGAAGTGGGCTCTGGTGTCATGGCCGATTCTTGTTAAAAAAAAGATGGAAGGGGGTTTAGGCCTCAGAGACCCTTATATTCTGAACCAAGTAATGGGAGCGAAATTATGGTGGAGATGGATAGGAGGAGGGCTGGACCTCTAGAAACAAATATGGACAAGAAAATATAACATTCCGAAGAGAATAGAAGACATTCTCTGATATAGGGACCCTACCCAAGGTTCAACGATATAGAACTTGGCATCCCAAAACAGGAATCTCATCCAACAACATGCCTTCGGGGAAATCCGCAATGGAAAAACTGCACTATTCTGGCAAGACTCCTAGCAACAAAGGGAGTGATTGCTTGAAAGGTAGGACCTAAGGGACATACTCATATACACCAGTGATAGGAACATTCACTCAGTCGAGCAATTCTGGAAAGAAGAACAAGGGGAGGAAGGATGGAGAAGATGGAAGAAGCAAGTAGATTGGCCACACACTCCTACAACAGAACAGTGGAATCAGTTAGACAAAGAACTGGGATCCAGAAAATTAACTGTCATAAATGGCCCTTATATACTGAGATGGGGACATACCACTAAAGGTACCTTCACCATAAAAGAGGCATATGATATACCGATGGGGCAAGATCAGGAAGGGCAAAGCTTGATATGGAAAAATATATGGAAGGGAGGATGGTGGCCAAAGGTGTCACACTTCTTATGGTTAGTAAGTAGAGGGTGTGTCTTAACATGGGACCAACTCCAAAGAAGGGAGTTCCATGGAACCTCGTTCTGTTGGTTGTGCAAACAACACAATGAAGACCTTGAACATATGCTCAATACCTGCCCATTTGCAGAACAGAAATGGAGACAACTACAAGGATTATTAGGAAGAATGGACCGGGATAACCATAGCATCCATGAAACAATACTCCTTTGGAGAGATCATATATTCTCCAGCCTGTGGTAAACAGATCTTGGGGACTGGCCTTGGGACTAACCCTATGGGCCATATGGAAGGAGTGGAACCGTCGAATTTTCAAGAATCAATCCTTACCCTAAGAGAAAGTATGGGAAGGAATTATCTAGAACTTTCAGGAAGCGATCTTAGTGAAGCAATGGCACTAGGAGGAATGACAAGCATCCCCCTAGGAAGCTCGAATCTTACAAAAATTGAATCTATCACCGGAAATGATAGCTCCCTCAGCATGGAAAAAATACAAGATGGGAATGACATCTCTGAACCATTTCATAACCCCGGAGGAGGGATTTATAAAACTGAGTGTCGATGGGGCCTCAAAGGCAACCTATGATTGGCTGGATTGGGTGGTCTCTTAAGGGATTTTCATACCAATACCTAGTTAATTTATGCAATGTACTCCTGCAGGTTCGCTAGCAATAAAAAGCTGAATTCGCCGCGGCCAAGCAAGGCCAGCAAATAGCTATTCAAATGGGATACATAAATCTAGTGGTGGAGGGAGATTCCAGCGTGGTCATCAACACAATAACAAAACTGAACCATGGAACCAAATAGGATAAGCTCAGCCACAACTAGTGAACTGCTAGACTAATCCAAGAAATAAGGGAGTTGATTCATAAGTTTGATTACATCATGGTCAATCATGTTAGAAGAGAAGGAAATTAATCAGCGGACTTCCTAGCCAATTGAGGATGTAGTCACCAAAATGACCCTATGGAAAAAGTATGGCCAATTCAACCAAGGGATGAATGGTACCGGGCCTTGGACGAAATCTTGGTGCAGGATCAGACACAAAGACTTCAACATGGCTAATCAGTAGGTCAAGGCCCCAATCAGGGTGCGAGCCGCCATATTACCACTTTAATATGGAGTTAATGGTGAGCACTACAAGGTATAGAATAAGTCGATCTTGCGGACAAAATAGACCTTCCTAGAATCTAAAGAAGACCTAATGACAAGCAAACCAATCACACACTATCTTTCTCTAAATATGCTTTTATAAACAAAGGCAAACAAGTGTTTTAGGCCTACCTTAGGTCCAACGCAATTTTGTGGAAGCCTTCGCTCCTTCGATTCAAATGAGCTCCCTTGTCGCGAATTTGCAAACACAAACAAGCAAACAATTAAATAGCACCTGAAAAGCCAATATCATAAAACATATTTAACATGAAAGTCAAGGAATTCATGAAACAAATAACATGAGACAATTTGTTGAGAAAAATGAGTTTGATTGTATTAATTCAAAAGAAGAAGAAGAACTTTACAACCTGTGCCTTGACGCTGTACAAGCTCCTCCCAGGGTCCAGCAAGAAGTCTCCTCTACTTTGACAAGTTTCACTCTCTTCCCAATGAAGCCAAAAAGGTATGTGATCTCTCCTCTTAAGCTCAACTAGGAAGTCTTAATTTCACCAGCATTTACCCTAAAAAATGTTCAGCTTCTAACCTCCCCAGCAACCAGCCCAATGCCTGAATTTATAGTGCAATGGAGGGAAGTTACTAGGTCCTCCTTCAAAGGGATAAAGCCCTCCTTCAAAGGGATAGCTCCTTCCCTTTTGGGATGCATGAACCACCTAAGAGCGGCCAATCCACGTCAAAATTCCTTCTAGAATCATCTAGAATTAACCCAAAGTGAGTTTTTTAGAATAAACTTGCGCCTTTTTGACTTTCACAGGGGTCCGCACCTACACCTTTAAGGACAGAGCGGGCAGGTCCGCAGTTTTTGTTAACAGAAGGTGCGGGACCGCAGGTAACAGTGAGAGAAAGTGCGGAACCAGAGTTTTATTGATTTTCAATGTCTTTCTCTCATTTTCAAAACTTGACTTGAAGAGCTGAGGTTTGAGACTTGCTTAGGAGGACAGTACAAGTGATGATAGACCCATACTGATTGCAAATAATCATGGTGACGATATTTTTGTGTAACAGATTGCCCCCTAAAGTGCGAAGTCTGTAGTAGATGAGGATTTCATTTATCATTTAGGAAGAGTGAAGTACTTTATCATTTCGAGGATCATCTTGTGGAGAGCCCGGTTGGAACCTGTAAAAACATTCAAAGCAAGATATATATATGAGATCATATCATCGCTGAGGTAGGCATTCCCATACTCAGATCAAAACTGACTTAGAAAACTAACTACTGCTCTAATACAGGAATGATCTTGTAATACATCACAAGTATAGACTCATGTGGACACAGTATGGGCGCAGCCATCTATTTATGAATAGTCCATTATATAATGAATACAAAATTCCTCGGATCCTGGATTGTGGAAACTAGATCTAGGGTCTTCATTTCTACTTCTCGAAACAATACGATTCTATCCATGCGAATAAATGTGTTGATGTCGAACATGGTAGAAACCACTTGATTACCAGTCAATGATGTAAACTGTTAACAAGTGTGAGAGAAACCATTAGTGATGTCAATGGCTCTCAAAGTACCCAGTACAATCCATGAGATGTGAATAAATGTGTTGATGTCGAACATGTCATGAAATCCTTTGATCGAAGGTCAATGATGCAGCCTGTTGTCAAAGGCGAGAAACCTGCCATTGAGGCATGCAGATCCCAAGGTACTGACAATTTCTAGATCATCTTTCTAGATAATGAGCTGAAGTCGATAGAAAGCGATCACTCGCAGGCAAGCCCACAACACGAAATCATAGATCAAGTTGAAGAAATTTAGTTGCAAGGACTGACTCAGGGATGGTCAATATGGATGACAGATATTTTGCAGATGAATGGCTTATTGGCAGTGACCTCTTGAACACATAATGACACGACAGATGGCTTGGTGACAATTTGACCCAAAGTTAATACCCAGAAACCGGCTGAAGACTTTCAATGTGGTTTGATCAACTATTAGGCAAAGGATTTCCCAACCCAGGTGAATAAAAGTGTCATGTTCAAGAGTGGTTACAAAGTATGACAAACAGGCTCATTTTTCTCTCTTTTCCCCCACCATTTCTGGCAAGTACCTCTTTATTTTTGACAAGCTTGAGGAGGATAACATTTGCTTGATTATAAGCTCATCCTTCGGATGAGTCCAACTTAGTTTAAATTCGAACCCTAAGAAGGAGTGGTTCATTCCTGTTTGTAATTGAATAGGTCCTTTACTGTGAAATTTTAACGAGTCCAGTATAGGAGAAACTTGACGTTTTTCAATTTTAGAGAGTCTGAAAAAACTTAAGAAGACTGCAGGGTTGACCTTTTTCGTAAATTTGTGTTTCCCAAGCCCGAAAAAGTATAAAATAATACTTGAGAGAACCGCTTGATCTTTACGACCAAGGATTTCTTTTCGTAATTAGTGCCCTTGATCCGAAAAAGTAAAAAAGCGATCAATGACACGTCGTTTTATAACCAATATCGAATTTGAAACGACAAAAATCCGGCAATCTTTTCATGTTTTTACGGTCAGAAAAGAGCTGTAAGTGGACCGTATTTTAGTTCCGTTTTAACGAGTTTAAAAGAAAAACTCGGCAATCTTTTCATGTTTCAGGAGTCAGAAAAGAGCTTAAAGGTGACTCTAATTTTTTTTTCGTCAAAAATGATAGATTTCTCTTGAATAATCCGTTATCCTGAACAAAAACACAAACATTACTCATACCTGTTTGAAATGGATAAAAATGTTGCGAAAATACCTTTCCAAAGTGAAACATAAACAAATTTACAATTTATTTACTCAAAAAACTTATAAAAAGGGTTTTCGTCAATTCATTTTTACTGTTTGAGTTTTGGGTGAGAAAATAGTGCTTTTGATCAGAAAACTTCCCGTGAAGATTGCGGAAAATCCAACCGTCGGAATCGAATGCCGTCTTCTCCAGGTAATCCACATCATCCTACTCTTCATTTTTAACCGTTTCATTTCTTGTTTTAGGCTTTCATTTCATTTTTTGGAGGGTTTTTAGGTTTAAAACCCGCGCGCAGGGGCCCGCAGGTGTACCACTGCCAGCCCACGGACCCCGACTTTTTCTCAATGGGGAAAAAGTCAGGGGTCCGCACCTTCCATGTAGGCAAGGTGCGTACCCACGCACTGTGTCTAACCCAGAGGGTGTGGTCCCCGCCGCAAGGGTTTTTAACCCAAAAATTCTCAAAATTGGCCCAAACAAATTAATTTCTAGCATTCTAATTTGTCTTTTGACTTGATGCAGAGAGTACATCATGCTAGATTGGCGTGAACGAGAGAATGAGGACGTGGATGCTACCACATGGAATCATCAACCTTCGCTTGATGCTTTGAAGTCATGCGGCTTGTACAAATTCTGGGCCATACCTGGCATGAGGGCCCAAGTGGATTTCTTACAGTGGCTGGTTGACAGATGGAGCATACAGGACCAGTGCTTCTTCATTGGTGGCTACCAGCTCGAAATCGAGCCAGCAGACATATATTTCTTGACTGGTTTGCCTAAGAGAGGCGAAGACTTGACTCTATTCGGGGCTAGGCTAGGTGGCCAGTCTGTCGATAGCCTCCGGCTAGAGTTCTGCAACAGCCAGGCTAGAGACAAAGGGATAGACATAAAAACCATATCCCTTCCTGAACTCATGGTGATTGCATTTACTGTCACTAGACTTTGCGTGTCGCCTTACATATTGCCACCGGATCCCAGATGCGTATGGCAGTTGACTGCTTTCGAGGCACCATCTTCAACTGGTGCGATGATGTGTTGGTCAATGTGAAAGGCCAACTGACCAAAGCCAAGAACGGACAACTAAAGACCTTTGGTTATGGGGCTTTAGTTGTGAGCTTTGGTTTGGAGAGGGTTCCCATGTTGATCCCGCAGCACCTTACTGTTGGAGCTGGGCTTCCTCGAGAGCCCAAACTGATGTGATGGGTCGCAGTTATGGCCCGTCATCCGGACGAGGGGACAGAGGTTGTTCGATTCAAACCTGAGTATTTCCAATGGTTGGAAAACCAGGTTTTTTCTATTTAGGACTTCCCTTACGCTGGGGTAGATTTTCGTGGTGACCCAGACATGGCTCTTCCACCAGGAGAGCAGTGGGATGACTCAGGTAAAATCATTTTCAACATTTTTCCTATTTTAATTTTTTATTATTTTTCATCGTCCAAAAACTGATAGTAAAAGTTTTAAATGCAGATGTGGGTCCACAGTCACCAGCCGCTCTCCGGCCTTACGAGAGGAAACAACCAGCTGCAGCCGCCCCAGCCCCACAGGACGAATCAGCAGAGGTTTTGGCCAAGTTGGAGGGTCATCTCGAGCACTTGACAGGAGATATTCCGGAGACCACTATAGATGACATTCCTCGTCGACTTCAGCGCTATGTGATTGGGGTCCCAGGACCTTTTAGGAGGTTCCTTTGCAAGTTGGCCCGTGCAGTGGTTTCTTATCGAGATCATCACCAGTGATAGGATGATCGCCTATTGTGGGCACATATGACATTTTTGTTTTTTGTACTTATCATTTTTGCCGATCATAAGGTGTTTTTCAACCTATGATCGAGGACGATGTATTTTTTGACACACTCCTATATATATATCACTATTACCGGCTTATCTTGTAAATCATGTTATGGAATGGTTTTAAATTTACATGTATGATTATTGCAAATGTCTACTTAACATTTGAGAAGAAATTGCATCTGCTAATGTATTTAAAGATCTTGGAATATGCTGATATTCAATATAATCAAATTCACGTTCCAAGAGACGCACTCTCAAAAATAATCTTAATAACACTGGATTTCTAATGGCATACACTCTATTAAGCTGTAATACAACGAGTTCAGAATCTAACCTCACTATCAAACTCCGAATCCCAAATGAAATAGATTCAGATAATAACTCAATCACTGCACTATACTCGGCAATGTTGTTCGTTGTTTGACCGAGGCTTACCCCATGCATAGATACTAACTCGTCAGAGGGCGAATAGATAACCCAAGCTGCAGAAGAAATGTTTCGTGTATTACGACAAGCACCATCAGCGAAACCAATGTATGTTTGGAGAGGCATCGACATCTACAATATCAAGAGTAAAACCAAGATAAGCAGGAATAATGACGAAAAAACACTCTCTAAGCTAAGCACACTGTTTAAACTAAAACCAACCAGCTAGAAAGAAAAGCTATCCTAACTAAAAAATCTCCATACCCATTCTTTAAGAATAATACCTCTTCAGGTAAAGACCATTTCTGGGTTTACCCAAAGAGTCCCCGTCAAAATCTACCAATTCATAGGCCCCTTTTGCTAGCTTTCACTTGACAACATAGGGACCATGCCACATAGGAACGAATTTTCTAGCGCCTAATTTATCATTAGCTTGATCGTAAACTAAGACTAGATCTCCTTCCGGAAAATTTCGAGGGGTCACATTTCGATCAAACTGAGCTTTCATACGTTTTGCGTGAGTCTCGATCGCCAATGCAGCATCACGTCGATTCTCATCTAATTGAGCCAAGTATAACAAACGCTTTTCCTCTTCGGAAGTGGCTGGAAGTAACTCGATGGCCATTTGCAATGACGAGATTTCGCATTCAATGGGCAACACAGCTTCCAGACCATAAACTAGTTGGAAAGGAGTGAACCCTGTTGATGTTTTTACTGAAGTTCGGTACGCCCAAAGCGCTGAAAATAGCATGTTATGCCAATTCGACCGATGAATCCCAATGATTCGTCGGATCATGATGAATAAAACTTTGTTGATGGATTCAACCAGACCACTAGCTTGTGGATAATAAGGGGTTGAACTATCGTGACGGAAACCAAGCTGGCCTGTAAGTTCGGTCATCATAACGTTTCGAAAATGACGCCCATGATCAGTGATTATCGCTTGTGGGACACCAAACCTAGCAATTATGTGATTGAACATGAAAATTGCAGCTGTCTTGCCGTCTGCCTCAAATGTAGGCATCGCCTTGGCCCACTTGGTAAAATAATCTACCGCAAGGATGATATACGCATGCCCCCCGGCCGAGTGAGGGTTACATGTAATAAAATCGATACCCCATTTGGCAAAAGGACCAACGGCAATTATAGGGTGGAGAGGAGCAGGTGGAGCGCGCATCTTTCGATAAAAAATTTGGCAGTTGTGGCATTTTCAGACCGTAGTAATACAATCTTTAAACAAAGACGGCCAGAAGTAGCCAGCGCGCAATATCTTTTGGGCTGTGGCATACCCAGACATATGACCGCCACACGCTCCAGAGTGACAGTCATTTAGAACCCTTTCAGCTTCCTCGTGAGTTAAGCAACGTCGAAAAACAGAGTCCGTCCCACGGCGATAAAGAGTATCTCCAATAATCCTGAATTGTTGGGACTGGAATCATATTTTCCGACGTTCTGACCTTGAAATTTCTGGCCGAAAGGATTGGATCTGGAGATAAACGATGATATCCCCATACCATGGATCTAAAGTGCTGATTAGAAACAAGGATTCGTCCGCAATGGGCTCTTCGGGTCGGA
This sequence comes from Pinus tabuliformis, assembly GCA_031772625.1. NCBI lineage: Eukaryota > Viridiplantae > Streptophyta > Pinopsida > Pinales > Pinaceae > Pinus > Pinus tabuliformis. Next base: position 1,123,006,408 of record CM062815.1, on the reverse strand, counting down.
TGAAAAGTAAGCCAGCTGGTCTATTGTTACGATCTTTCCATTATGAGGAAACTTTATAACCCGAAAGACCGATGAAACGACAGCTGTCATAGCGTAAGACCAACTTCGACCTAAGAGAGGGTTGTAATCTAAAGGGGCATCAACCACCTCCACATCTAGATTAAAGGTTTTTCCTTCAACCCCTATAGGCAAATCCTGTAGAATGCCAAAAGGATGAAACCCACGGCCATCAAAGGCCTTTAGAATTGTTGGGGATTGATTTAGCGAAGGAGAACCAAGCGATCTCCAACACTGTATCGACATAATACACGTTGAGGCTCCCTCACCAATCACAGTCCGATGAATAGGCCTGTTTTTTACTATCACTAGAATCTGGAAAGCCATTTGATGAGGTAAACGCGGTGTACTATTTTCTAGATCGAAAATTATTAGATTCGAGTCCTGAACGTCAACAACTCCTATAGCCGACAAAAGTAATTTACGCTGTGCTGGACATGATTGCAGCACTTCCAAAGCCGACATTGCTGAGGGTGAAATAGCTAAATCCTCAACAATGTTATAGTTCTGAGCCGCTCTCGCATGTGGATTGAAAGCTGACTTTCGAAGTATACCCTTGGTGGGCGGTTTGATTACCAAGTCTGGATTAGGTTTCTCGATCTGTAGTGGATCGGAACCGGGAGCTGAGGTTGATGGATTAGAATGAGAAGATTCTGCTTCTTTACCATCAACAAGACTTTTACTACCATAATCATGCGATCGAGTCGCAATCCTAACATGGGACATCATCAGTATGGGTTCTTCATTGGCACTCGAGGAAGAACCTATCATCTTACTATCATGAGCTAGCTGGAAAAGGATCCTTCAAAACAACAGGCGTTTGGGAACCTTTGACAATCTTCGCAACCTCTGCAGGATGAGGGAAGTCTCTTGTAAAATGTTCATCATCACAAATGAGACAAGGATAACGAGGTTTGCATTTTTCATCATTGGATTCCGATTTTTCAGGTTTCTCCTTTGAATTTTTGTCCGTTTTATTCTTCTTCTTTCCTTTCTTCTTCCCACCGGATTTTGATTTGGTTGTAGATGAATCTACAACGTGAATATCGGCAGAAATCTCCGCAGAAGAATCTCCTGTCGGGGAATCAAGTAAGGTTATGATAGGAGAAGAATTCTTAGAAGACTTCTTCTTACTTTTAGTGTTAACCGTACCAATCATACCATCGGCGGCATGAGATCCCGAAGGAACTGCAGTGATTTGATTTTGCTTGGGAAGATCGGGGATTTTCTCGTGTAACGTACCTGACTGAGTGTAGACCAAGTCAAGGTACTGTGCTTGAGCAATTACTTGCTCCTCAGTAACTACTCCGGCTTTAGCTACATCTTCAGTGATTTTTGGCAACAAAGATTTTATGAACCATTCAGCCAAGATCTGATACGGAATAAAAACCTTCATTAAACGCCTTCGACGTCTCCACTCATGAATATGATCTGAAATGTAAGTGGATGTCAATTGCTTTAACAAAGTTAACAATTCCGTGCCATTGTCATATCGGACTGGCAACTGAAAATGAGTTAAAAACGAGGTAGCTAACTGACTAAAATTATAAAAAGTGCCTCGCGGTAACTCAATGTACCACTTGGCCGCAAGACCAATTAGAATGCGCTAGAAAAGTCTTAGACAGATTGAATCATCTGAAATGGAGTTAGACGCACACCAGAGGTGATAAGTCATCACATGGTTCAACGGGTCCTCTCCTGATTTGCCTTCGAACTTAGGAATATCACTAGGCAACTTATTCGGCATTGGCGGCCAAAACAGAAGATAATTAATGGGATCGTTCGTTAGGCGCGACAAGTCAGGAAAGTCCAAAGTTGCGATAAACGGTAACTGACGATTAGGGTCCCTAAAACTCTGGGTCATGAGACCAGCCCCAGGAGGAGGATATCCAGGATAACTAGGAATAGGAATTGCATTTGGGATATTGTATCCTCCTGGAAAACCAAGATTAACCGGACCGTACTGGGGTTGCTGAGGTTATTGATAAGTGTACCCAGGGTATGGTTGATACTGATATACTGGCTGCTGCACAGCAGGACCGAATTGGTACTGTCCCTGGTACGATTGATAAGTAAATTGTGGTTGACTTGTGACAACCGTACTTGAACCAGGTTGTCCTACAGGCATCTGAACCGAAGTTTGAATCGTAGATCCAGATGGTGGTAAAGATGTCTGAGGAGTAGATACAAGAACAGTAGAAACTGGAGCTGTCGATACTCTGGAAGTAGGTGGGGTAGTTTGAACAGATGTTGCGGCAATTGCAGCAGTCGTTTGAGGCGGAGTACGAGGCGTACTAGGCCCAAGCTTAGAAACTACCGAAGGTACAAAAGTTTGAATGTTAGACTGGACTGGTTGCTGGGGTGTACCAGAAACTAAGGGTTGTCCAGTTTGAGATGACAACTGTACATTTGGCTGCAACACCTGTTGAGTTTGCGATGGATTCCACACTAAATTCATTCCGGGGTACGGACCCATAACAGGTTGAGAATATTGAGGACCATAATCGAGTTGAGGGTAGGATTGATAATTCAAAGGTACATTTCCCGTTCCTTGAACATATGATTGACCGGATGGTGGTTGGAAACCTTGGTTCGAGTACTGACCTTGGGGTTGATACCCTTGAGGCACGTACTGATACTGGGGTTGACCTTGAGGTATAAATTGATACTGGGGTTGACCTTGGGGTACATATTGAGTCTGGGGTTGACCTTGAGGAACGTACTGTCCCGTAGGTATGTACTATCCTTGAGGTTGCCCCCCAGGCACAAATTGGGTACCTTGAGGTTGCCCCCCAGGCGCAAATTGGGTACCTTGAGGTTGCCCCCCAGGCGATAATTGAGGCTGCCCCCCAGGCGGTAACTGGCCACCTTGAGGTTGAGGATTGGGAATAGAACCTGACATCATGAGAATATCTTCTACGCTCAACGGCTTAGTACCATTGCTTCCAGTTAATAACCCTTGCTCAATGGGTTGAGGAGATGCTCCTGAAAAAGTACCAGAAAGTCACTGATACCCAGAGGGAACAGAAGGACCGCCGCACAAAAAGGATTCGGGCGATTGAGTAAACATGGATGACTGTCTTGACATATTTAACGGAGGATAATAACCTCTAGGTGTTGGGTGATAAGAAACACGAGGTGGTGAAAAACTTAACCCTGGGTTTTCTAAGAAATTAGTAAAAGAAAGATACCAAGTACTGTTCCTAGGTGGACTGTAAAAAATTGATTCACGCTCCCTTAGCTCAATAACAGGTTGATTTTAAGGGATAAGGATGCCTACTTCTTCTTCTGGAGTAGCAAGTTCTTCGATAGCTATAAGTCCAGAAGGAAGATCTTGGGTGATTACTCTTTCTACCCTAGGTGAACCAGGACCACTAGAAGCTGGAGAAGCAAACACCGATGTCGGAGTAGCAGCAAATTCACTTTCAGGTTCAGATATTTCAGGTTCCTCACCTATATCACTAGTAGATAAAAAGCTACCAGTAACTTCAGAAACAGACACTGATTGTGGATTATAATCTGCTACTAAAGCTTAAAAATCAGGATGTACCACCAAAGAAGACTCTCCTTCTTTAGGTGACCCAACTCTACTGTCTCTCGGAGTTACGAGGACTTTCAAGCCTTCAAGCTGGCTCGGTGAAAACTTAGGAGGTTGGCCCCGAAGTCTACGAGACTTCCTCGGTAATTCAGCTACAGTTAAAAAATTTTAACTACTTCACACGCAAACAAAGTAAAATCTCAATGAAAACCACCTAAAGCCTCTAAAGAACCAAACAAATTTGAATCACACGCCTAAAGAATCTAGGAGATCAAACACACACAAACAGTAACTTTCCGTACTGAAAACACTAGTTAGTGATGAAATCCAACGTCGCAGAGTTCAATACAGAAATGGCGGTTGGAACAGTTACCCCGGCAACCTGCTTAATGAATAGACTGGCACAAGTTCCTCCACTTAACCGTCTCGAGTGAAGAGAACCCCCCAAAAAATCCAAGTGAGTCTAGCCGACGTCTGCTCCAGGTACAGTGGGATCTTCCCACCACTGTCACCTTAGGAAGAATCCTAAAGAATATGGCCACTAAGGTTACCAACTGAAACAAATATACCTGGGGGAACAATCTACGATCCGATACACACGCAAGGGCAGAGTAGCAAGCTCAATCCCCTTGAAGGCTCCTTGACATAATCCAAGGTTTACCAACAAGTGACCCCAGGCTCCTCGACAATGGTTAATCCGAGGTTTACCGTTTTTAATACGTGAATATCTGGCGTGGTTCCCAATGAGGAAGGATTGATTCCCACACTGGTTCGGACACGATATCATGCTTCTCCTTTAAGAGGAGCTTTCCCAGAGCATAAATGTAACAATTGGATTTCTTCCCTACCACAAGATACAGCTACTTGTTTGTTTTTACTGTCTTGGAGAGTTAATTACTCTCCTACTCCAAGACACTAGCCTAACCTAAGTTGGTGTATCAGAGCCCTAGAAATAAAAATGTTGCTAGATGAATTTTACTTTAAGCGTTATTTTTTATTGATTTTTGTTTAAGTCAAAAGGTGCGGAGATGAAACTCGTGGTATGAAGACTCGACTCAAAATCACTAAAAATGCACCTAAGATGATTTAAACAATCTTTTCTCTTCGATGAACTTCTAACTAAGAAAGAGTTTGAGAATGCAAATACTTTGTAAACACAAATCTTTCTTAACAAACAAATTAAAAGAAGAGCTTTTGTCCTTTCCAATGCACTCAAAACGAGACAGCTAGTTATTTCACAAAAAATTCCCTTTTTCGTTTCAAAGCACTCAAACACTACAAAAAACAAGCTTTTTCCAAAAGAGATTTTTTTTATTTTTTATAAAACACTCAAAACTATGGAAATGAATAACTTTGAGATCTATAAATTATAAAAACCTATTTGAAGTCAAAGCCTACAAGATGTCTTTTTTAAGGATGTTTTACTTAGCTATATGTAAGCTAAGGACCAATTTATGCAAAATCACAAATCAGTAAAAAACAACCAATTTTGTTTTCTTTTTAAAAATGAAAATCCAAACTTTTAAACACAAGCTTTTCGAAGTTTTGTAAAGAGAAAACACAAAGCGGATTCCTCAACAAGGGTGGATTTCATAAATGGTCAGACTCATAAGAAGGTTGGTAGACACCAAGGTGATCTGAGGTCCCTACAACTTCTAAGCTTAGAGCTACTACAAGACCAAAACGAAAAACAAACCCAACAAGCAAAACTCCTAGGAATTTCACCTAAAACCCTAACACCAATGAAATCAACCTAGGGAAAGCTTCTGACAGGTTATATGCAGGTCTGGGCAGTAGATAATAACTTCTAAACAAAAACTAAGCTGACGAACAGAGGAAATCTTAGGTTTTTCAAAAGTTTGACAGGGTCCGCCGGCCCACAGTTAACACAGGTGCGGTACCGCTCTGTGCTAAAAGAAAAAGTGCGGATAAGTACGCACTTTGTCAAAAGGCTAGGGTGCGGTCCTCTCCCAAAGCTATGAAAAATGAAAAATAACCCTGGATCTACAAACTCTACCCAATTCCACACACAACAAGCCAAAAATAGAAACAAAAACACAGTTTCTCAGGTCAAAGTAAAAACAAGGAAAAAAAATCAAGTCCCCAGTATGGTCGCCATTTTGTCACACGGAATAAGTCGATCTTGCGGACAAGATAGACCTTCCTAGAATCTAAAGAAGACCTAATGACAAGCAAACCAATCACACACTATCTTTCTCTAAATATGCTTTTATAAACAAAGGCAAATAAGTGTTTTAGGCCTACCTTAGGTCCAACGCAAGTTTGTGGAAGCCTTCGCTCCTTCGATCCAAATGAGCTCCCTTGTCGCGAATTTGCAAACACAAACAAGCAAACAAATTAAATAGCACCTGAAAAGCCAATATCATAAAACATATTTAACATGAAAGTCAAGGAATTCATGAAACAAATAACATGAGACAATTTGTTGAGAAAAATGAGTTTGATTGTATTAATTCAAAAGAAGAAGAAGAAATTTACAACCTGTGCCTTGACGCTGTACAAGCTCCTCCTAGGGTCCAAGAAGTCTCCTCTACTTTGACAAGTTTCACTCTCTTCCCAATGAAGCCAAAAAGGTATGTGATCTCTCCTCTTAAGCTCAACTAGGAAGTCTTAATTTCACCAGCATTTACCCTAAAAAATGTTCAGCTTCTAACCTCCCCAACAACCAGCCCAATGCCTGAATTTATAGTGCAATGGAGGGAAGTTACTAGGTCCTCCTTCAAAGGGATAAAGCCCTCCTTCAAAGGGATAGCTCCTCTCATCAAGGGATTAGCTCCTTCTCTTTTGGGATGCATGAACCACCTAAGAGCGGCCAATCCACGTCAAAATTCCTTCTAGAATCATCTAGAATTAACCCAAAGTGAGTTTTTTAGAATAAACTTGCGCCTTTTTGACTTTCACAGGGGTCCACACCCACACCTTTAGGGACAGAGCGGGCAGGTCCGCAGTTTTTGTTAACAGATGTTGCGGGACCGCAGGTAACAATGAGAGAAAGTGCGGAACCAGAGTTTTATTGATTTTCAATGTCTTTCTCTCATTTTCAAAACTTGACTTGAAGAGCTGAGGTCTGAGACTTGCTTAGGAGGACAGTACAAGTGATGATAGACCCATACTGACTGCAAATAATCATGGTGACGATATTTTTGTGTAACAGGTGCGGTGGCCCCTTGCATGATGGAAATCACCACATATAGGAAAGGTGACAACGGGAAGAAGGGTCATGTTGGGTTTTGTAATTGCTCCAGAGAGAAGGCTGGTGATTATCAGAGTGACTGTGGGCAAGGAGATTTGTGTGGTGGGCTCGTTCTGTGGCGCTACGAGCAGCAACACTTCCATTGACTACGCGTAAAGGATTACAGGTATGTTATCAGTTATCTCTCTGCTCTCATAATGTTGACCTACTTTAGGTTTCATTTGGGAGGGAATTTTTGGGAAGGATTGTAGAGTTAAGGGGAGCTGGGGAAGTAGGCTGGTGGAGTATGTATGCTTTTACTTTTTTCTTTGGCACCCGATAGGCACCCTTTACATCTCTCTCTGCTTCGAGATTCTCCTTTCTCGTATGGGAATTTTGATGGCTCTGGGCAGAGGGTATAATGGTTAAGCATGTAGGTGTGTCCCTAGAGAAGCTGGGGGGTTGGACCATGGGGTTTGTTAGGATATTCCGACACATAGGATATAGTTAAGATCAACTTGGTCTAGTTTAGAGTTAGGTATAGAGTTAGGTAAAGTGTCTTTCTTTACCGTTGTACATATTGTAACTTACAATCCGACGGTCACGATATGTAGTGATCCGACGGTTCACTCTCACCTCGGTATTATCGACACTTGATCCGTGGCTTGACACCCGATTGGTCCATGAGTTCTATTTAAAGCGCATGGAGGGTCATTGTTCGGGTAATCCGTGCATGAGAGAAGCTTATGTAAATTTTCATTCTTTGATTAATAAATTGTCTGTACCCACGTTGGGACAGGCCGTGGACTGTTTCCCTCCTTGCACTCTGAGGGTTTTAACCACGTCAAAAATACTGGTGTATTGATTTGAGATCTGGTTGTGAGCGGTGTCCTTTTGGTATTCTTTCTGAGGAACTTACCCTGTAAATTCCTACATGGTATCAGAGCTATTTGAGGGCCGCGTCCGTTGGTGATCCAAATCTGAAGCCGGTAGAACTGCATGCGGCTGTCGTTTCCTAGATCTGCTGTTTCTGACTGCTTTCGGGCCGAGAGGACTGCTCTGTTGCGTTCGGAGCATCTGTTTCAGTGAGGAACCCCTTTCGTTTCACGCGAAAAGGTTTCCGGTAGCCCTAGCTGCGTCATTTTTCAGATCGGGAGGTATACAGTGTTTTTTTGCAGTTTACTGTCATTTTCTCTCTGCTTATTTCGGTTTCGGTTTATTTAGCCTTTTTTTTCCCGGATCTATACCTTTCATTTCTGCGTATGCTCTTTGCCCTGCGACTCTGTGCGATCTGGGCAAATCAGAAACAGAAAGAAAGGATTTTTCTCATGCGTATGCTCTTTTCCCTGCACCTTAGTGTGATCTTGGAAAATCAGAAACATTGAGAAAAATATTTAGTTTTTCGGTTAAAAGCTAACTTTGAGATTTTTTTTAAAATTCTAGTTTTTTGGCTAAAGCTAACTTTGAGCCGTAAGGTTCGTTTTTCTTTGCATATTCGTGTTGGGTTTTGTGTTTTGTGTTTTGTAGGGGAAAAGAGCCTTCCCAAGGCAAGCACGCAAATCGAGGCCCCCCCCCCTCTCTCTCTCTCTCTCTCTCTCTCTCTCTCAAATATTTTGTATAGATCAATTGGTTCAAAGACTTTTTAAGAGAGTAGAGGTCTTGGGTTCAAGTCTCCATTTTGTGGGGGCGGATTTTTTCATTCCCGCACATTCGCGCACTTTGCCGGCAACGTCAACAATTTTTTTTCAAAAAGCCATAACTTCTTCATCCGGAAGCCTTTTTCAGAGCCGTTTTTTTTAAAACCGCCTATTTTTTCGAGATCTATCCATTGGACCACTTACTTTCAGCATCTTCAGCTTCAGTTTTTTTTCAAAAAATGGAAAGTCCATGCCAAGTCATTCTTGACAGCACTAACTACTTCCAATGGGTAGCCTACATGGGAGATTTACTTAGAAGTAAAGGTCTCTTCAGAATAGCCACAGACCAAGAGAAGAAACCCAAAGATGAAGACAAGGCCGAAAAATGGGAAAATAGACAAGATCAAGCACGTGGTTTGATAGGAATGTCTGTTTCTCCTGATCTTAGATTCCACATTGCAGAAATTGAAACTCCTCATGAAGCATTAGAAAAACTTGCTAAAGTTTTTGGGATTAAAAATGAAATTAGAGCCCATCAACTTGAGAATGAGTTGCTTACTTTGGATCCTAATAATTTTTCTTGCATTGAAGATTTCTTGTCCAAATTCAAGACCCTTAGATATCTCTTGGAAGGTGTTAAAGTTAAGAAAGAAGATGGTAACCTTATTTATTCCATCCTTACTAAGTTGGGACCAGCCTACTCTGTATTTGTTTCCACTTTCCATTCTACAAGGGAAGCTTTCATTTGTCAAGGCAAAGACTACAAACCCCCTTCCTTTGACTCCTTTTGTGATTCCTTAATAAGAGAACAAGAAAAACTCTTACACCTTGGTCTTCTTAATCTTGGAAACTCTTCCTCGAAAGCGTTAGCCGCCCAGCAGCAACCAAATTCAAAGAATCCTAAGAAGTCTTATCCTCAAAGGAATGGTCCTAAACCAACTCAGCCTCAAGATGAAAGATCATTTCAGCAAAATGACAAGACCAATAAAAACAAATGGAAGAAGACTGACAGACATTGTAACTTTTGTAATCGAGATGGCCACTTAGAATCTAAATGCTTTAAGAAGATGGAAGCCTTGGAAGCCGCAATGAAGAAACATAACATCCATGTGGAGCCTACTTCAACTTCAACTTCCGGAATGGCACTTTCTGCATGTCGTTGTCAATCATCTCAGTCTGGTTATGCATTAAATGTATCTTCTTCTTCTTCTCATTCTCATGAGTGGCTCATTGATTCTGGAGCCTCTTATCACATGGCCAAAAACCAAGCCATGTTTTCTTCTTTAAATGATTGTAACACCAAAAATATATATGTTGGTGATGATAGATCTCTTAATGTTGTAGGGACTGGAACTGTTCATCTAGACAATGGTCAGTTTAATGATGTATTATGTGTTCCAACCTTATCCTGCAACCTTCTATCTGTCTATCAGATAACTCATTCAGGTGAAGGTAAAATTGTTGAATTTTCACCTCATGATGTTGTAATCAAGGATCTAAAAGATCCTAAACAGATTCTAGCTACTGGTCTTGCTGATGATTCCACAAGGTTGTATAAGTTTCACAACTTTGGGTCATCAAATCTTCCCTCAGTATTTGTTGCTCATAATGATGAAGTGAGCAAACTTTGGCATGAGCGATTTGGTCACTTAAACTATCGCTCCCTTCAGCATCTATGTAAAGAAAATATGGTGACAGGTCTTCCTATGGTATCTTGCAGAGATGGTGTTTGTTCCGGATGTGTACTCGGAAAACATCATCGGGACAGTTTTGACAAACGTGCCTCTTGGCACGCCTCAGCCCCTTTACAGCTTGTGCACAGTGATTTATGTGGTCCTCTTCCTGTTGCTTCATTCTCTGGCTGCAAGTACTTCTTAACTTTCATTGATGATTTCTCCAGACGCACTTGGGTATACTTCTTAAAACTCAAGAGCGAAGTATTTAACACTTTTTTGGCCTTCAAAGCCTTTGTTGAAAAACAATCTGGACATCAAATTCTTAAGCTAAGAACTGATAATGGTGGAGAATATGTTAAAAACACATTCATCAACTTTTGCACCGAAAATGGAATTCAAATGCAACATACTGTTCCATACACTCCACAACAAAATGGTGTAGCTGAAAGGAAAAATCGCACCTTAAAGGAAATGGCTAATTGTATGCTGCAATCTAAAGGACTCAGTCTTAGTTTTTGGGCCGAAGCAATTAATTGTGCAAATTATATAATCAATCGCACTCCTACTAAGGTTCTAGAGAATATCACTCCAGAAGAAGCTTGGAGTTCCATTAAACCAGATGTAAGTCACTTTCGTGTGTTTGGAAGTGAAGCATGGGCCCATATTCCAGATGAAAAGCATAAAGCTTTAGAACCTAAGAGTGAGAAATGTACTTTTGTTGGATATTCTGAAGATGTAAAAGGTTATAGACTTATTCCATTTAAGTCCAAAAATGTTATCATTAGAAGAGATGTAAAATTTGATGAAAATAAATCGGCCTGCGAGCCTAGTCCGGCGGATGTGCCACCTCTTCCTATCTCTTCTACTTTTGAAAACATTTCTTCTTCAGATGATGAAAGTGAGGATGACAATCCTCCCCCACCTTCTCAGGATCCTCAACTTCCAAGATGGGTCCGTGCTACTCGAGATGCAGCAGGTGATCTTGCCGGTGATCCTACAGATCAGCGACGTACACGTTCTCAGTTTGAAAGAGCCTCTTCTTTACTGGCTCAAGCTCCAGTAAATCATGATCCTGACACTTTTGCAGAAGCTTCAGGCCATCCACATTGGGAAGCAGCTATGAATGAAGAATATCATTCATTGATGACAAATGATACATGGGATCTTGTTCCTCTACCAAAGGGACGAAAACTTGTAAGATGTAAATGGGTTTACAGAACCAAGTATGGACCAGATGGCAAAATTGATAAACATAAAGCTCGTCTTGTTGCTAAGGGCTTTTCACAGGTTGAAGGCATTGACTACACTGAAACCTTCGCCCCTGTTGCCAAAATGAACTCTATCCGCCTTGTTCTTTCCCTTGCTGCCTCTTTAAAATGGGAAGTCCATCAAATGGATGTTAAATCTGCCTTCTTGCATGGGGACTTGCAGGAAGAAATCTATATGGAACAACCCATTGGCTTCATACAAACAGACTCAAGCCTTGTGTGTCGACTTAAGAAATCCCTTTATGGTCTCAAGCAGGCTCCTCGGGCTTGGTATGCCAAAATGGATAGCTTTCTTTTAGAATCTGGCTTTTCTAGGTGTCATTCTGACAATACTGTCTACACCAAGAAAGTGGGTGACTCTCTTATCATCCTTGTTCTTTATGTTGATGATCTTATCCTTACTGGTAGTGATCCCAACCTTATAAACCATGTGAAGTCTATCCTTAAAAAGAAATTTGAAATGACAGACTTAGGACACTTACACTATTTTCTCGGTCTTCAAGTCTTGCAATCCAAGGAGGGTATTTCCCTTTCCCAGTCCAAGTATGCTTGTGATATTCTTCGTCATTTTCACATGGAAGACTGTAAGCCAGCCCCTTCTCCCTTTCAGTCTGGAGTCAAACTTTCAGTCTCTTGTACTTCTCCTGAAGTTGATGCTACCTTATACCGTCAACTTGTAGGAAAACTCTTGTACTTAACCCATACTCGTCCTGATCTTTCCTTTGCTGTTGGCCTTGTTGCTCGTTTTATGCAAAACCCCCGTGAAAGTCATTGGAAAGCAGCCAAAAGAATACTTCGTTATGTTCGAGGTACAGTACAGTTTGGGATTCATTACAGTGCCAAAGCAGCTCCTCTGTTAGTTGGTTTCACTGATTCTGATTGGGCTGGTGACCCTGATGATCGGAAGTCTACTGCCGGTTATGTCTTCACTCTTGGTTCAGGACCTATTACATGGGCTTGTAAGAAACAGGCTGCCATTTCTCTTTCGTCAGCAGAAGCAGAGTATCGTGGTGCCGTGGAAGCTAGTAAGGAAGCCTTGTGGCTTCGTCAGATCCTATCAGAGTTTGGCTTTGAGCAGCAGCATCCAACCTCTCTTTGGTGTGATAATCAAAGTGCCATTCAGCTATGCAAAGATCCAGTCCAGCATCAGCGCAGCAAACACATCGAACTACACATGCACTTCATCAGAAAACTCATTCATGACCATGCTCTTGAAGTACAATATTGTCCAACAGATGATCAGTTGCAGACATCTTCACAAAGGCTCTCACAGAGGCGAAGTTCACTAAACTTCGATATATGCTTAGAGTTCAGGAAGTTGTCACTAAGGGGGGATAGGCTCTAGTGCCTCCTTCCTTCTCCTATTGTGTCATATTTGTAAATCCTTCAATCCTATCCCAAGTTGTTCTTAAGGGGGGATGTTAGGATATTCCGACACATAGGATATAGTTAAGATCAACTTGGTCTAGTTTAGAGTTAGGTATAGAGTTAGGTAAAGTGTCTTTCTTTACCGTTGTACATATTGTAACTTACAATCCGACGGTCACGATATGTAGTGATCCGACGGTTCACTCTCACCTCGGTATTATCGACACTTGATCCGTGGCTTGACACCCGATTGGTCCATGAGTTCTATTTAAAGCGCATGGAGGGTCATTGTTCAGGTAATCCGTGCATGAGAGAAGCTTATGTAAATTTTCATTCTTTGATTAATAAATTGTCTGTACCCACGTTGGGACAGGCCGTGGACTGTTTCCCTCCTTGCACTCTGAGGGTTTTAACCACGTCAAAAATACTGGTGTATTGATTTGAGATCTGGTTGTGAGCGGTGTCCTTTTGGTATTCTTTCTGAGGAACTTACCCTGTAAATTCCTACAGGGTTAGTGTCAGCAAGCTCACCTACACTTTGTGAGGTAGCCTTTGCATTTTGTCCATGCGTAGTCGAAGGGGGCTCTTTAGAAACCTCGAAATGAGGGAGAAGGATGAGAACTACTGCGGGCGGGAAACCTGGCAGGAAATTGGAATTGGCTATGGAAGTTGGGTTGTCGATGGCGGGGTCATGGGGCTTAGGGATGGGTAGATGCCTGTGTTGGGTCCTCCTTTTGAGAACTGGGTGGATAACAAAAGGTATGCTAGCCAGGTTAGGTCGATAGCCTATAGGAAGTTGCACCTCTCAACCTAGGACTGGGGGGACAAAGCATGGTAGACTGCTACCAAGAGGGGGCATCTTTGGCGAAATGCAACCTCTGGTGTAGGTCTTGGGATGATCCTCCCCGGGGAATCCGCCTGCGACCTTGAGGGAAAGGAATTGAAATTGATAGGGGGGTATGATGATGGCGGGTTGGAGAGATGCAATCCTACCACCTGTGTGCATGCACCTTGTTGTAAGACTTTGAAATGTAACCATACTATAGTTTGTCGCATTGTATAATATTGGGCCAAAGAGACCATGGACCGTCCTGCAAAAACCTGAGGCCACAGCAAGAAACCTCACGCGACTAGGCACGACACGAAATCGGGACCTTCAGATGACCGAAGAGGCAGGAAGTTTGTCGAATGGTTAATTAGTGAAGCAACAGCCACCTACCAAGAGGGAACCAATGAAGAAATCCACAAGTTGTTAGAAGAATGAGAAGAAGAAGTGAAGCAGGAGAGTTAGATGGATATAGAACTGAAGGATTGGAGAGTCCTCGTCTCAGATCCTGGAAATACAAGAGGCAGAATCACCCAATTCAAGCAGACCCTCTACCTTTACTGGCTGATGAAAAGCCTGCTGGGAAAGGCAATGGAACATATCTCGGTAAGCATGGCTGTTAATATTCAAGGAATGTCGAATTACAAGCAGGAATTCCAAAAGGTGCAGTTTCAACTGCACGAATAGGACGTTCGCCTTGGCCGAATTGAGCAGAACTTGCCATGTATCTTGGTCCAAACATAGTTGCTGGGTACGAATGCTAAAGGTATAGCACCGGTGGAATCAGCATTAGCTGAACAACATGATTAGCAAGCCTACTTTCTGATGTTTTTATTTATATATGCGGATAGCTTTTAAATTTCTTTATGCAATTATATATGTATGTAGAACTCTAGAGTATGGAAGTGGACAAGAATATGAAACTTATATAGCTTGGAGAGAGAGACTTAATATTTTTTGCTACTGGATGGCATACAATGCAGATAGGTGGCCAACAGACTTGGTTTCCATTGGGCAAGTTGAGGCCACCTAGCCAATTCTATGCGATGTAAATTTGCTCTATAATTAATGGAAAAGGAAGATCTACTAAGCTTACAAATATATATATATATATATATATATATATATATATATATTAAAAATATAAAATTTTAATATATGATGATGATAATGATTACGTCCACTAAGACTAATGCGGTCTATTGGATTTTAAAAAGAATAAGATTCTAATTGTAATTTTTTAGAAATCTATATATATATATATATATATATATATATAAGTTTATTGATGATGATGATGATTAATGTCCATATGACCAATATGATGTATTGGACCTTAAGAAAGAAGTGGTTAATTGATATTATTTAATATTTTATTTCTGTGATAAAAAATGAGGGAAAGAAGCGTTCTGAAGTCACTATAGTTTTCCTAACTCAACAAGTCAAGGAGGTTGGTAGTGGGGCAAATGTTATGGAAATGAGAACGGATGTGAGTAAGGGCTGGATAATCCAAGAGAAAATGTTTTTCATCTTCGACTCTTAGTATTGCAAAGGAGGCATATTCTTTTGTCCCAAGGAATCTTGGGAATAAACCAACACTGAGTTTCACTCCAGAGCTCATGAGAATTAGTTCTGATCCTTGCAATATTAATTCACTCCTTAGCACTGGTTAATGCAAAAAGGTTATTCTGGTTAGCAAGCGTGGGGTTGATTACCTCCTTATAGTATCTTAACTTTATTTTCCCCTCTAACTCCTTATCACTCCACAACTTATCCTTAAATTTGGAAGTAATGACGTTTTTAATATTATTGTTGTTCCCCAAGAGGATCTCCTCCTTTATCTCCCAATGGTCGAGCTAGGACTTGGCATCCTTATGCCACCCTCGCTTGAATTGTGTACATATCCTTCATTGTGTTTTGATGGTCAATGTGGTAATAAAGGGCTCTATGTTTAGCCAAATATCTGTGAGCTTAAACACGTCTCTCTATGTGAATGGACCCTTTTGTTCTATATCAAAACATGGAGATCATTTTCTTACATGACTAAGGTATTTAGGTATTAAAACTTGTTAGGCTTAAAATTTTGTATTGGATGTGCACACATATGTCTCCATGGATTGTCAGAGGTATATCAGTGCATATATCCATATTGTAGATTAGGTGTTGAATGTATGTGCATATATATATGTGTGTGTGTGTGTATGTGTCTCATAAAATGTATGTATATCAATATACATTTTCAAAAACATGTGCATACATACATTTTCAAAAACATGTGCATACATACATTTGTATAGTATACCAAGGATGTGAACATACATTGTAAGATTTATATGCACACATACATCTATGTTGTTGGATGTATGTTACACATACATCTAACAACACAACAAACATTAATCCACACAATGAGGCATTGGGATTAGCGCAATTTGTGCGTGTCACATATTCCTCATTGCTTTTTGGTGGTTAATGCAAAAATATAGAGCTATGTGTTTAGCTAAATTTGTATGAATTTAGGTGAAATCTTTGTATAAAAAGGACATTTTTGTTTCTATATTAAAATATGGAAAAAAAATTATTTCATGACTGAGATCTTTGAGTTATGACTTTAGAAAATGTAATAATATTGTGTTAAATCTTACAATGTCTATAAAGAATGTTCCTTGATATGAAGTAATACTAATCCATGTTAATGTATCTATGTCAACGAGGATAAAGACATTGAAGTTGAAAGAGTGAAATGGACATTACATAATATTTTTAGACTTTTGAAGTGGACTTCTTGTAATATATAGAAAGAATCATACTTTTGAAGTGGACATCTTGTAATATATAGAAAGAACCACTTAGCCTGTCTCATACTACATCAATGTCTCATACTAGGTCAATGATATAACATAAAAATGACAATAAAACTCATCACCACATAAAAAAATAAAAAATAAAAATGCTATATTAATATTTTAACATTTTAATTATTACCTTTTTTTAATTATAAAATTTAGTCAAATCTATATATTTTAATTTAAATCAATCTCCCTTTTACATTATTGAGATTCCATAAAAATAACAATAAACCTCATCACCAAATAAAAATAAATAAATAAATACTAACATAATTATTGATATATATTAGTATTTTAAAATTTTAATTATTACTTTTTTTTAATTATAGATTATATTCAAATCTATATATTTTAATTTAAATCAATCCGCCTTTTACAGTTTCTATTCATTTTTATTATTTTATTTATTTTTTATTTGTACTAAGTTATTTATTCTCTTTTCTATATTAAGTTTTATACAATTCAATAATAAACATTTAAAAATAGTATTGCAATGGCCTCCCATACCTCTTTGCAACCATTGTGCCTCCCTCAAAGCTAAGCTTGATTAAGTCAAGGAGCTACAAAAGAAGTGGAACAAAGAGTGGTCAAACTAAGATAGGTTATTTGCATGCAGATGAGAGAGACAATTAATAAAACAAATCAACGTTGTCTTCACATTAAAAAGGCGTTACTCGATCTGCATGAAGTCATTGATGAGCATCACAATTCTGGAGCAACGCATATCTATTCAGGAAAGGAAGCATCTAAAAACTCGAGTTCAGATAATGGAAACTACAATCAACCCTTGACAGAAGAGCGCTCCATCAACCAGGCTTAGCAAGGTTGAGCAAAGTGCCATTTTCAAAATGCGCCAACAAGTCACTAGTTTTGAAGTATTGACCAATGAAGTGCATATATAGTATTCTCTGTGGATAGGAAATATGCACAAGGAGCTCTTGCAATAGAGTTTCTCCTCTATGTAACTCTATATCAAGGCATTCAAGCCATTGCTATTTTTAATAAATATTTCTACAAATGTATATAATTGTTATTATTTTAATAGAATTTTTAACACAAAATTTTGGTTTCTGGAATCAATTTGCATAGTTCTACTAGTGTTGTTTCTCTCTCTCTTATATATATATATATATATATATCTATATATATATATATATATATATATATCTATATATATATATATATATATATATATATATATACCAAAAAATGTATATATATTTATATGCAAATGGACAAGCAAAAGATAAAAAATAATTAATTTAGGGTGTAGTCGAATGTATAGACGAAATGGTTTTCTCTCAAAGTATTTTTCCTAGTTAATTTTAATCGAAATCCAGTACAACTTTTTAAAAACTTGAATTTAAGTTGTTTATCTGTAGAATTGGAGTTTCCTAGGGGTTTTTCAGGGTGTTGAATCCATAGATGTATTCAAAAATGTATTTTAAATAACAAATAATCACAATCTTGTTGAGAGTGTATCACTAGATTTTGATGAAAAAACCATTTCATATTAAACTATACCTTAATTACATCGTAAAACGTTCTCCTTTGAAAACAACTCTCTTAGCTGCCACGGTGTACATGTCTGTACCGTTAAATTGAATGTTAGACGATTGAAATGTTTTAAGCCATTCGATTCACAAACTCTTTAATTTAAACTAACTTTCTCTAACCCCGGCTCTTCCACCTCACTATGATATACAGCCGGATTCATCCTTGAGTTTTTGCAGGTCTCTGTTGCGACCCAGAGACTAAGATTGAGCCAGAGCAAAAGGCCGTGTGATCCTCCTTGTGATTGATTTGATCTACATCTTGAAACAACTTACGAGAAAATGGTTGCCCTTGGACCGTCTAGATGGCTTGTCCGCCGCTCAACCTAGTTATTTGCACCAAGCAATAACATTTTTCGAGTCTATTCTTGAAGAGTTTTTCCAGTCTATTCTTGAATATTTTTTCTAATCTATTCTTAAAGATTTGCCAATAATTTTCCATTAACTACCACTTTCTCAAATCTTCTTGCAAGTTGGTTGAGGAGCATTGGATTAACCCCACGAGTCTAAAGTGCTTCCATGTCAGCATACATTTTCCTGGTTTAAATGGGTATTTTATGTGAGTTTTGATTTATTAATAATAATCCCTAATTGCTTTCCTTTTAAGGTTGGGGTTTTTCTGCAACTACCCTAATTGTCCTTTGCTTCGTCAATTCATCTCCAACCGAGATGACAATCATATTGAATGTAAGAAGGAAAGTCATCATGCCATAGCTTCCTATTTCTTTATATATGTTTACATGTTCACTACTGCTTTACGACGTTTCCTTTACAACATTTGGTGCAATTGCTAGTTTAATATATTTTTTCCATAGCCAATTTGTACACCAGTGTTATTACACCATCCTATTTGTAGAATGTAAAGTGCAACAAATTCTCCATTTATGGCAACTTTCCTTGTTATTACTCCATCCTATTTTGTAGGATGTAAAGTGCAACAAATCCTCCATTTATGTCAACTTTCCTAGGTGAGATATTAACTATAAAAAGGTAAAAATGGGAAGATATTTTTATCTACAAATGATAAATGAGTATTATATATTTTAAAAATTATAAAACTATAAATTGTTTACAATTTATCATTAAATAGTTTACATATTATTTTGATAGTTTATGTGTTTCTTATGTTTATACCAGTCTAGATCCATCATAATATTGGATCTATCAAGCATATAGAAGAATAAAATCTCCAGAGGTGAAAATATTTCTTTAAATTTTACACTAAAAGAGATTTGAACCTCAAGAAATTTGAGTCCTCTTAGGGCTTGAAATGAATCTATACTCATTTAATTATTAATTATAATTAATTATAATAATAATAATAAAAAAATTGAGTATAAAAAAAATTCAAAAAATCACATGTAAAATCATCATATATATATATTGTGAATTCAGCATTGGTGAAGTTACATCATGGTCATGTCCAAGAATAACACTTAAATAAGGCAGGGAGTTGAACTGGTGACTTAACATCTAAGAGTGCCTTAACAGTGCAACCACTCGCCATCTATCCAAGACCCGGTTGACATCACATTAAAGTATTTAAAACTATAATAAAAAATTATAAATTAAAATTTATAAAAATTATTTGAAATAAAAATTTCGATCTTAATAAAAAATAAATAAATCAAAACTCTATTCTTCTCCATGTTGTTTCTTCCAATATGCAATGTACTTTGTAAATATTATAAAATAATTTGTTATTATTTTGTCACATTTCTAGACAAAAGTATTTGAGACATTAATGTTTTGCTTTGTTTCTTTCTTTTTTCTTCTTTTTAAGGTGAAATATATTATTATCAAATCAAAGTATTACATCATATACAGAACAATCTGGCCAAGGAAATCTAGACCACAACAGAAATAAACCCTTCAACCCTTCTTGCCAACCTTTCCTAGGAAAGGCATACCAAACCTAGAAATAAACAAACGAAGGTGAACCAAACCCATAAATAAACCCTTTTGTAGAATTAAAACGGACAAGGAGTAACTTCTATATCCTATCTAGTATCATGTCCATCAAAATATCAAAACTATTTCCTTAGCCTATCAACATTTTGAAAATCGTTCATTCTGATAAGACCAAGCATCAAAGCTTCATGGAGTTGGAACAAAATCTGATACATCCACATGGATGGGATCCAAAAGTGTAGCTAGGGTTTTAGTGTTACCAACAGAATCCCAAGGTGTTTATCGATCTGTGCCAACCTTCTATCTATAACATTCGACCTTCGCTCCATCACATCCATTTTGCAATCCTAATGCCTGAGGTGACCATTATTTCATACATTAATGTTATTCATACATACATTTATTTTTCACTTTGATAATGAAACTACAATCCATCGCATCCATTCTGCAATCATAATGCTTGAGGTGACCATTTTAGACATTAATGTTATTCCTACATACATTTGGTTTTCACTTTGATAATGAAGCTAATTGCAGTTTGTTTACTTGATGCAATTTTTGTGGAAAAAAATCTTACATACACAGCCTAGTATTGGACATGTTTTTGTTTCTTTGAAGGGCGGAATATTTTTAATCTATCATCTAATCTAGCCTAAGGATCCATCTTAAGGGTTAAGATGGGATCTAAGGTGACAATGTAACCCATCCTTAATTTGTAACCATAGATCTAGGATGGATGGATCTAGGTAATTGCCAAAGTGAATTCGTACTTTTGCGAACCATGATTTATCGTAGATGGATCATCAGGAAAGTCAGAGAAGTATATTACTATAACCCTAAATTGAGTTAAATTCTACTTGCATGAAAATTTATTACTATACACCCTAAACTCTACTCTACCCGCAGGAAGATTTATTACTATACACCCTAAACCCTACTCGCAGAAAAGTTCATGACTGCATGGAATCAGTGGTTCCACATATGTTCATGATTGCATAGAATTAGTGGTTCTACATTTTTATCTGGGGTAGATGGTGAGGGAATCACACAGGCTGCAATTAGAGAGCTCAATATGCAGACTAAAGGATGTTACATCTTGAAATAATAATAACAAAATATTGGTCTTTTCTTTTCATTGATTTCCTTTGTTCCAAAAAGTTCAATCTCACCTTCTATTGCACAATGTAGAGATCTTTACCATCAATTCCTCCTTACGCTTGTTTAAACCCTAGCCACCCAACAATAGATATGAGAGATCCATTATTACCCATCCATCAGAGATAGATTACCATCCAACCGCAGAGATTTGTAAACCCAATGAATTCAACGGTAAAGATGGGGGATCTACTACCACTACACTACATATAAGAGATCCATTCTCTAGCATTAATGCTCCTCTCATCTTATCAAACCCAAGAAAGGATCATATCTATTCAAACAAACAACGGTATAGATTACGATCTCCATGAGTGAGTGAGTGATTGTGTGATTGATCGATAGATTGCATGTTGTATATTTATTTATATATTTATTTTTTATTTGTTGAAGCCGAGGTTTAACTGCGTTTAGCTATTTTCTTTTATTTTTGTTTTTATCTCTACCATATGTAATGTGCAATAGAGCTGACATTTAAAAATTGTTGACAGACTTATATTACGTCTAATGCCTACACATCTCCCCTATAATGGGCTGTAGAGTGCTTCTCGGCCCAATAAATTTTTAATAATATGAATTTTGATGTTTTTATTTAAGAAAATGAGAAGTTTAGTGTTCATGTTCATATTGCATTAATAGATCAAATTAAATATAACACTATTTTATAACTTTTCATAGTATGAATGTGATCTTTTTACTTAGAAAAAGAGAGAGACAAAACAAAGAAGTTAAGCATTCATGTTTATGTTGCATTACATTAGTGGATCTGATCCGGATTTAAACAGGAACGCAACAAATTACAAAGATAACCATAAACACAGAGATGCAGCAAAAATAATACTTCATTTCATTAATGTCAAATACTGAAATATGCTTACAAACAGAAATGGAAATAAACCAGCTAGGGCGATGGTAGCTTATCTCTCAAAAGAGATGTGGCGGCTACATGCCTCTGAACTGCCTTACAATGAGGCTCAAGGGCCTTTTTTATTATTGAACAATAAGAGAAAACCCTAAACAACCAAAACCCTAACCCGAGGAGATGTAACACCAAGAGTTTATTGGCCCCGTTGGGGTGAGTTGGACAACCAACTTCCCGGGGTCGTGACTTAGTCATATTATCTCTGTTAACCGTGCATGATAACCCGTTGGAAAGATCTCTCCGAGGACTACGACGAAAAAGATGATTTTTGATGGCGGTAGATTTCCAAAAAAACGTCGTTTAGGGCCTCAAAACGGCTCTGGAAGTTTAGGACCCAAAAATCTGCTAAAAATAGTAAACCATGCTACAATTAAGGAAACTGAAAAACTGAAAGAAGCAATGCTGGGGGTCCAAGCGGAATTGGCGAGTGGCCACCAATATCCACCTGATCATTTCTCCCCCCTTTAGAAGCAATGGTCCCCATTGCGTTGAGTTCCTCCATGAGATGAGGAAACTTCTGCTGAACTTGGTCCCTCATGAGCCACTTGCCCTGGTGAAGGAGTTGGCCTGCTTTGACAACTCGATAGAGTTGGATATTCTGCTGGCGAGTGTGCTTGATCTGTGTGTCCATGATCCGATCAGTTGCAGCTTGTTCCATGCAATATAGATTTAACTCTAAGGGTGTGAGCTGTTCTGCAATGTCGGATGTCTCTACTATTGGTGGAAAGTATGGCCAAAGGCGGTCCACATTGAACACTGGGTGCAGGCCAAGGAATGGGGGAATGCTAAGCTCAAATGTATTGTCTCCCATAGCCTTGATAATGGTGTAAGGACCATATCGGAGTGGTCTGAGTTTCCGATAGGCTTCGATAACGCGTTCCTTTTGCAAATGCAACCAAACTTTGTCGCCCACCTGAAACTTGTGTGGCACCCGATGTTGATCATGTCGCTGCTTGTACTTGGCATTTGATTTCTCCAGAATGTCATGGACATGCTGGCGAATATGTTGGATGTGCTCAATGAAGCTATTTGCGTGATCTGTTTCGGACTGGACATGAGCCGAATCTGCGTGAGTAGCTGCAAATGGCATGGCCACATCAATGGGACATAGTGGCTGGAATCCCAAGCCCACCTGAAAAGGGTTGTGGCCAGTCGAGTTGTGGAGAGCCCGGTTGTAGTTGTGTTGAACATAGGGGAGGCTCTCGTCCCATGCGTGTGGATGCTTTGAGTTGTACATGCGCAGAATGTGTATGATCATCCTGTTGATAACCTTTGTCTTGCCATCAGTTTGAGGATGGAAGGCTGTGGACTTAGTGAGTTTTGTGTCCAACATCAACTAGAGACTGGACCAAAATGTACTAAGGAACTTGCTGTCCCGATCTGAGATGATAGACTGTGGGATCCCAAAGTGTACCCACACTCGTTCAAAGAAGAGTTTAGCAGTGACTTCGGCTGTGATATTCTTCTTGCAGGCTGCCATAATGGCCATCTTTGAGAACCTATCGACGACCACAAAAACACAGTCGTTTCCATTCTTAGTGGAAGAAAGGCCTAACATGTAATCCATGGAGATGGATTCCCAAGGTCAACTAGGCATAGGCAGTGGGGTATAGAGGCCTTGCTTCTTGATGGTCAATTTGGGAATGGCACAGGCAGTGCACGATCTGAAGTACTTCCCGACATCCTGTCGAAGATTCGGCCAATAGAAATACTTTTGCAGTACCGCCGCCGTTTTCACGACCCCAAAATGCCCAGTAGCCCGACTATAGTGTGCTTCCCAAATCATCTTGGCACACTCGCTTGAAGGAACACAAAGATGACCCAGGTGGCATAACAAGGCATCCTGGAGGTGAAAATCGGGAACATGCCGACCCTCCAAGAGTATCTGGTATATGTGGCCGAATTTTGGGTCACTTTTGTAGAGAAGTGGCCAATCAGAAGTTTCGTGCCCACAAGAGTTGAGCACGGTGGTTAACGTCATGATCGGTGGTCGACTGAGGCAATCTGCAACATTATTCGTGCTGCCCTTCTTATACTTGATATTCAAATGGAACTGTTGCAAGTATGTGGACCACTTCTGATGGTGATCATTCTGCAATTTCCCTTGGGTCTGTATGAACTGTAGGGGTCGGTGGTCTGTGTGGATGAACATTTCCTTCCCTAAAATGTAATGCTTCCATTGTCAGCAGGCCTGCACATTGGAATACATCTCTTTGTCATAAGTGGGATACTTCCGGACTCTGTCTGAAAGTGTCTCACTGTGATATGCCACTGGATGCCCATGTTGAGTAAGGACTGCCCCAATAGGATAGTCAGAGGCATCTGTCTCAACCTCAAATGGTTGTTGCAAGTCTGGTAATGTGAGCATTGGTGCTGAGCAGAGGTGATCTTTCAACTTTGTGAATGCCTTCTGTTGAGATTCAGACCAAAAGAATTTTTCTTTCGCTCCTCCCTTGGTGACTTGACTCAAGGGCCAAGTGATATGAGAAAGTCCAACACGAGCATACGGTAGAAGTTGGCAAGACCTAGAAAGCTGTGGAGCTCTGTTAGAGTGGTTGGAGATGGCTAATCCCGAACGACTTAGATCTTGGCTGGATCCACATGCACCCCCTGTTCATCAATAATGTATCCCAGATACTGAACCTGGGTCATGCCAAAAGTGCATTTCCCCAAATTGGCACATAACTTGTGTTGCTGCAGTGTTTGTAGAACCTGTCAGATGTGTTGGAGATGCTCTTCCCAACTTTAGCTGAAGATCAGGATGTCATCCAAGTATACCACTACAAATGAGTTGGTGAGTGGCCGCAAGATGTCATCCATTAGCCTCATGAAGGTTGCAGGAGCATTCGTCAATCCGAAAGGCATAACCAACCATTCGAAAAGGCCCTTCTTGGCTTTGAAGGCAGTCTTCCACACATCGGAGGGTTTGATTGGTACCTGGTGATATCCTGACTTCAAATCAATCTTGCTGAAATATTTCCCCCCCTTCAGTTGGTCCAGGATGTCATTAATCCGTGGGATCGGGTACCTATTACGGACAGTGATCTTGTTTAGTGCCTGATAGTCAATACAGAGTCTCCAAGTCCCATCCTTCTTCTGTACCAACACGATCAGGCTCCCATAGGGCGATGAACTCGAATGGATGTGACCTTTCTGCAACAACTCTTGAATCTGCCTCTTGATGTCATCGTTCTCCAGAATGGAGCGACGATAGATTGGTCCATTAGGTAGTGGCGCACCTCGGGTCATATCAACGGAGTGCTTGACCTGACAGTGCAGAGGAACCCCTGCGGGGGAGGTGAAGATGTCCTCATACTCCTCCATGACCTTGTCCATCTGTAGTTGTCGTGCAGAGGGGCCCTGTCTGGAGGTCGTGGCCACCATCTTCTTCTTTCCTTGAGGGCGTATCATCATGAAAACAAATTTCCCGGTTTTGGAAATGAGCTTACTGCATTGTTTTGTAGTAACCAAAGAGATGGCGGTAGGTGGTGCTACCTCCAGTATCTTGTACAACTAATTTCCCAAAGTAACAATAACAACACGGGGGCTTGATTCATACACAGCATGGCGGTTCCACAAGTATGGTTGTCCTAATAATACATCACAAACTTCAAGGGGAGCAATGTCACATAATACCTCATCCGTGAAGGGCTTGATGTTGTATGGAAGGCGACACTGCCGCCTCACGCGAAGATCCCATCCTTGGTGAAGCCACTCAATGGTGTACGGTTGTGGATGTGCTGTGGTCGGTAAGCCCAACCGCTTCACGATCTTTGCCGAAATGAGGTTCTTTTGGCTCCTGCTGTCGATAATGAACTGTAGCAGGGAGCCCTTTACCCACATCTAGGAGTGGAAGAGACACTCCTCCTTCTCTGGATCTTCGGGTTCCTCCTTCTGGATCTTCGTGGTGGCAACGGTGGTGTTGGGCTTCACATCGATATTCTACTTCCCTTTGTCATTCCCCTTGTTGGGTCTTGACTCAGAGTAGGAACATGCATCTGATTCTGAAACCTTTAGCTTGGCCACCAGTGACTGCTTGGCCCGACACTCACTTGTGTTGTGAGTGGAGCTCTTATGGAACTCACACCACTTTCTCGTGTCCTTTTTTAGCTTCGCGACGCTGTTATTTGCTTGGAGCTTTGGCAGGTTGTCTTGGATCGCCCTGCCTTGGCTTTGTCCTTTGTTTTGTGGTTTGGGGGCACCTTTCCCTTACTTCAGATTCGTAGATCCAAAGTCTTGATTCTTATGTTTAAACTTTTTCTTGACCTTGACGGCATATCGGTATGCCGTCTCGATCGAGGAGATGTTCAGGAATTCTATTTCTTCCTGGATGTACTTGTGCAGACAGCCGCGATATTTGAGTACCAAATGCTGCTCCAAATCCTTGATACCCAACTTTGTGCGAAGGGTATGGAAAATATTGGTAAACTCTGGCACATCTTGGTCCATTCCCTGCCGCAGCGTGGTCCACTTTATGTATTGATCCTCATAGCTACCGACATGGTAGTACTACTCCTTGATGGCATCCCGAAATGAATTCCAAGTGGGTGCGACTGAAAATAGTGAGCCTGTACTTTCATCCTTCTGCTCGCAATAGGTTTCCCACCAGTCCTTGATGTGGGGGGCTGCTTTGAGAAGAGCGAAAATAATCTTTTCCCGACTGGAAAAATCACAAACAGAAAAATAACCCTCTAGCAGATTTAACCATTTATTGACGGCATCTGCGTCTATCTGACCCTCGAATATGAGTATTTCAAAATTAACTTGTACCTTAAACGGTGTGGCATTTCCAGAGTAGCTGCTGAAAGCCGATGCGTTGCCCCTCGGGAGCCGCTGAAGGATCTGGGAAAAGTTGTCCATCATCGAGTTCCTCTGTCGCTCGAGGGCTTCTTAAGCAAGATTTTGATAGGATCTCCTACCCCCTCGTCTTTCTTTTCATCCGCCATGGGAGGGTGTTGGGATTTGCGAGGCTGGTCTTGCAAAGGTTCGATCAGTTCAAGCCCCAACTCCTTAGATCTTGACCTCATTGGGGACATGCAAAGAAAAACAGAGAAAAAAAGCAGACTGCTCTGATACCACTGATTCGGATTTAGACAAGAACGCAACAAATTACAGAGATAAACATAAACACAGAGATGTAGTGGAAATAATACTTCATTTCGTTAATATCAAATGCTGAAATATGCTTACAAACAGAAATGGAAATAAACCAGCTAGGGCGATGGTAGCTTATCTCTCAGAAGAGATGTGGCTGCTACATGCCTCTTAACCGCCTTACAATGAGGCTTAAGGGCCTTTTTATTATTGAATAATAAGAGAAAACTCTAAACAACCAAAACCCTAACTCGAGAAGATGTAACACCAAAAGTTTATGGGCCCTGTTGGGGTGAGTTGGACAGCCAACTTCCCAGGGTCGTATTTTGGTCATATTATCTCGGTTTAACGCGCTTGATAACCCATTGGAAATATCTCTCTGAGGACTACGACGGAAAAGATGATTTTAGAGAGCAAACCATTGGCGGTAGATTTCCAAAAAAATGTCGTTTAGGGCCTCAAAACGGCTCCGGAAGTTTAGGACCCATAAAACTGCTAAAAATAGTAAACTATGCTACAAATAAGGAAATTGAAAAACTGAAAGAAGCAATGGTGGGGGTCCAAGTGGAATTGGTGGGTGGCCACCAATGTCCACCTGGATCAGGATCAAATTAAAAATAATACTCTTCTATGAATTAGTGAAATCATTTCTCTTGCATAGTAAAGAAGCAAAGTTGAAATTTATCCCATCATATCAAAGTGGGTTTGTATTGGATTGATGTGGAGTTGGATGACATTCTTATTATCACCATTGCTTAATTATTACTATGGTTTATTCATTGCAACACCCAATCCATGGCAGTACTGGTTACTAAAAATCTTCATCACAGAGTTAGCAGGTTGTGTCTTTCACTTATTAACTTTGTGTTCATCATCTTTATAAATTTCATTACTTAGTAGCAGTGGAGATGGTTGAATATTTATGTGCCATTGAATTTTTTCACTGATCTAGGTAGTCTTCCTCTTGCCATGTCAATTGCAAAGTAGTGTATATTATTTAGAGGTTAAATGGATTAAGTGCACTCTATAACACGAGGGAAAAGACGTGTTGTAATAATATTAATGTTTACAATGCTTAAAATTAAAATGTAAACGTATTGGCATTCAAATCTAATGTGGAAAAAAGGCCAAAAAAAAAATGAACTATGACATAAATCCATTTCCCTAGTTCTTTTAAGAAATTATAGGCTTGGTTGAGTGAGTGAATCTACTTTGGCCTTACTTCAAGAAACAAGAAGAGAAGGCTTGTTATTATTGAAAAGCAATTCAAAACCACCAACATTGATGTAACCAATACGTTTGTACAAACACGTGTCCCTGCAAAGTTATGCCACACAAAGCTACATAATCGAAGGAGTTAACTTTGAAATATCATTGGTTTAATGTAACAAGGTTTGTTAGTTGAACTAATTGACTAACTATGACTATAAGATTTCCCTATGGACAAAATAGGTGGTATTTAAAAGTGAGTTAGAAATTGTGTGTAAAGGGGATAACATTTCTCTAGTATAGTATGGTCGGTTTGGATTTGTTAACAAGGGTTGCTTTGTCCAATGGCAGACAAACATGGAATGGACACTAACAAACTTCATCCATGTCAATTATGCATAGAAAATATGTTATGAACACCAAATTCTTCACATGGAATCTCTAATTTAGTAGAACAAATTCCTCACATGAGATAATATAAATGCCACCCAATCAATGATTATGAAATAAAAAACATGTTATTTCATTACGCCAACGTAAGTGAGGTGCATTCGATAATCATTATTTCATTACGTGAACAGAAGTGAGGTGCATTCTATAATCGTGATATAGGACATGCAATGTCCATGCTTAACATTGATGTGAAATGAAACATAAGTTGCTTAGTATAAACACGAGGAGATTTGGGAATCATAGCTGCTTGAAACCCTAGACACCCATTGCTTGTTCTTCAATTCTTCCAGCCATGGATTTGACTTCAGGAGGAGGATGTCCCCCACTCCTGATCACCCATTGCTTGTTCTTCAATTCTTCCAGCCATGGATTTGACTTCAGGAGGAGGATGTCCCCCACTCCTGATCCTGATGCAATTTTCTTTCGAGTTTTGATAGCAACATTGGGGAAAGCTACTCCTATCTAAAACTTTTAAGGAAATTGATCTAATTCCTAAAGTTAAGCTCCCAATTGCTACTTCTAGGCATAAGGCTTTGGCTCTGGCTAACCAGTGTCCCATTGGCCAATTTACTAAGATTTGGACAATCTTATAAATAGTTCAATTGATATCAGTGATTGCAAATACTCCCTTTTAACTAGTATGGGAATTTTCCAAAACCAAAAATTGGAAGCTATGAGGCTTTGTGGCATTGCTAACCTCCCATCACTTTCTTGGACCATCTGCTAAAAAAGCCATCTGATTAGATCACCCATTACCGTTGGATATTTCAAGCGCCCACTTTTAGTCATCCCATGAGCATCTTTAATTCCGAAGTGAATCTGAGTCATTGATTACAACTCATGTTGATCGTTGGATCTTTCATGTGCAAATTATCTACTATCGAGCGAGCAACTTTAGATCCAAATCCCTATCTCTACCTTTTATCTGAAACTCAAGAACGTCCTCAGCTACCTAATTTCCAATCTACAGATTGAATTCTGGCAGCTTTCTCCTCAAAACATGTTTCATTAGCACAACAACTTCTCATGTAAGAATAACCCATCGACCATTCAGTAGTAAGGTAGTTTGGGTTTGCAATTGCTGTAGCAGCAAGTGTCCCTACAGTTTCTCTTGGAGATGAATGATCCAAGTTACTCCCAGACTCCCTCTAGTTAGACGAATTACATGTTACTAAAGAGTTTTCTGTTCCCATACTCAAACTGAACCAAAAATTTGCCACAAGCATTTCTGACTGTCCATCATAACAAATTGTCGGGTCACATAGAAAGGTTATTAGATTCTTAACAAATTGTTCTCGGTTCTTTCCTTCCCATCTTTTAACAGAAAAGTCCTTCTCTAGATGACACAAAATGAATAAATGCCTCACAGGGATTTAATCCAAAGACAAAGGATGATTTGACAAATCCACAGCTTCAGCTGAATCACCTTTCTTGTGTGGATCAAAAGAAAGAGACCCATTGAATGGAAGCTGTGAAGGAAACTTTTTAAGCCAATCTTTGGAAAAATCTTCCTCCTTTAAGACATTTGAAGCCCGAAGAAACGAAGCTGTTGAACCACTTTCTTAGCAGATCTTGCAATTTCATTGTCAACCATCAAAGAGGAACTTGAAGAAGAAACAACCATGGTAACATTTCCTGCAGTCAAGTAGATGCTTCTCCACTTGGAAGCCGATGGCATTCTCATATCCTCCTCCCCCCATATGCTTCATAAGCCTCGAATTTTCAGTAACCTCATTTCCTGGCTCTTCCATAAATATTTTTCTGTAAGAAACACAGTGAGAGATAACCAAATCATCCAAACCTGCACTAAAGCCATTGAAAGATAAAAATTCAATCAGAAATGTTCAACTGGATTCAAGCACTTCACTGCTACTCTTTGGATCTTTGCACTTAACAACTGCATTGAAAATTTCAGTCAAAGAACTTAGCAATTTCATATTACCATTGAATAATAGTATTTCGCTATTGCTTATGAAAAGCCCATTCGTCTCACAACCCAAGTCCAGAGGTGGAGTCAAATGTAAAAGCTAGCTAGCCGTCTAAAATTGCTCTCCATCAACATCAACATGACAACGTATTCAAGGGATTAAAACCCAACGTTGAGCATTAAAAGTGCTTTGATTTAACCATCTATTATTGTTATGAAAGTCTACAATCAAATATAAAAGTAAGGAATGCTCCCTTGCAAGTGTAGAAAATGCAGCTCCAACTGAACCACTCATCAACTATAAATTCCTTTGAGGCGGGTTCTCATGGAGTGAAGATGAAGAGGTAATATTGCCATATTTTCTTCCCTGCTTCACCATAAAGGCTTTCATAGTTTCATACAAAAACATTTTGCCATGACTGCGACTAGATTGGTCCTCAGATATTGTTATGATTAATTTATGCCTTAATTGTAGTTGAAGATACGTCTCTAATTCCAAAATTCCCTCCTTGCTTAAAAGCCAGCATTCTCTTAGATCCTGTACTTGCAGCAGTGGGGGTGGTACAAATGAACATAGACCAGTTGTCACAACAGCACCTTGGACGCTAAGATATTTTAGCGTTGGAAGGGAAGACACTGTGTGAAGAGTAATGTCTGAGAGAAAGTCATTCTGAGAGGAAGATGATTCAATCCCTTTGAGAAAGTAAGGGGATGGCAGGCCAGATCAGAAATGCGAGTATTTACTAAGTCTAAGATTCCCAAGTGTTCAAGTCGTTGAATAGAAGACAGTGAAAATTGTGGATTTGATTCACTTTTTCCTACAGGAATGAAACCTTTGATATTAATGAAGCTCAAGCTGATGCTACGTAATGCAGGAATGAGTCCCAAATATGCAAAAGCGTTATCATCCATCATGGTGTGAGATAATGCAATGAATTCAAGTTTGGGTACATTTCCATATAAAATAGATAAAGCATCAGAAGTGACTCTTGTATTACTTAGGTTAAGATGTTTTAAATTTGCTCCAATTTCAACCACTGAGTTCATGGATGAGTCTGTCACTCTAGTGCAGCTGAGATCTAGGCACTCAAGCCTATTCATACCATCAAGGAAGGACACATTGTCCATGGATGATCGAGACATATCCAGAAAAGTCAAATTTTGAGCATGAAGGCAAGAAAGCACACGGTAGGCATCTATGAAACTTGCCCCAGAGAAATGTAGCGTCACTAATGATGTTTCAGGTTCTTCCAATCCATCAAGAATAGATTCAATGGTACAATTGCTCATGTTTAAAGATGTAAGAGAAACCAATGCTGGAAATTGACTGACATTTTTCCATGCGAATTCAATTTAGGGAAAAAATTTGAGAAAAATAGCCCCTTCATTAGGAGTCTTGCTACCGAACATATCTGATTGATGTAACTGTGTCAAATTTGCAATGAAGAATCCACCAAGTCTATGATCAGTAAGCCACCTAGGTCTGAGGTGAGAGATGTGAGAACAGAAAGTTGAGCTACTCCATCTGCCTTTATTCCAGTCTCTGAAATGTTAGGAAATTTGGGTAGCTATGGTCGGAAATTTTCATTGGCAAGTGATGGAGAAATTTCATATTTTTGGGTTTGACGAAGTCAGCCTCATGATCATCAAGTGGGCCCCACATGTGTGAAAATGTACCTCCTAAAACTCATATAAATATAGATTCGTTGAACCTCATTTGGACACACATCACATCTTATCTGAAATAGCAAGAGAGCAAGTTCACACATGCAAAAGAATCTGAAGGAGAATCTTATCTGTGTTGACGAACATTTCTTCTCTATTTCAATTTCGTTGACTTGGACTATTGTGGATCTGTTTGACTGAGATTTGTCCCTATTCTGGGTTGTTGATTGGAGTTGACCACGTGCTTTGACTGAGGCTTTGACCGCAGGTTTGACTGGTTCGTTGAATATCATTTTTGAGACATTTAAGGACCGAATATCAGCTCTTCTGATCAGCTACCTTAGGCTGAAATTCAGCCCTTTGTTGCAGATTGTAATCCTTGACCAGCGTTGATTTTCTCTCTCATTCACTAGTTTTGACTTGGATATTGTTGAGGTCAGATTTGAAATTTTTATTGGAATATTCTGATGTATTATGGATGAACAAAATTTCTCTCATAAGAAAAGATTGGTTGGGTTTTCCCCTTGTTGTGAGTCTAATTTTGGTGTCTCTTCTTCTGTGGTTTACAGTGATCTCTATACTACTTTATTGATGAAATGAATGGTTGAAGTGTTTCATGTATAGCTACTTAATGATTGGAATGCAAAAAGAACACTGAATATATCATTGAAAGTTGTTATAAATTTTGAAAAACTATACTAGTCTTGAATGCACTAGAAAATCAACATGGGATCAGAGCTTTAGTGAAGAGAAAGAGTTGTGAGATCACCTTGAAGAAGAATTGAGAGCACCTTGAAGAGTTTGGAAGTTTTCATCTTTTGATTTTTTGATTGGTCATCTTCATGTTCATCGTGAATTCCTTCACGAAGACAGAGAACAACTTTGAAGGAGACACTAATTATAGGGCATGGAAGGCCAGGATTGATCTAGTTCCTGCAAGACAGAGTTCTGGGCATTGTTGTAAGTATAGTCACTGAACCAACTAATCAAGCAAGGAAAGAAAATTTTCAAGAAGATGACATCTTGACAATAAGCATCCTTATAGAATCTATTAGGGATAATCTAATTCCCTATATTGAGTAATTTTCCTTACTTTTCATGGACACTTTTGGGCGTGGATTGATGTGGGGATTCAATGGAAAGAGTGGGCTAGGTATATACTCTTGTCTTCTCCAATTGTATCCTAGTCCCGTGGGATCTCCTTTACTGGCTATCAGCTTTAGTATTGGCACTACATGGGAAATCCCAATTTTGGTTGCGTGGTCCCGCTTCCTAACACCATATACATCACTCCCTTCCATTCATTTTAGCCCCATTCATCTCTTTTCCCATCCAAGTCCACATGTGTTCACTAGGTCCACATAGGGTTAGCCTCCCCCTCCTCGTGTGTTGAAGAATGTAACCAGGTTCAATCATCATAAATTGTATTTGAGTCATAATGAAATGTATTTATCAAAAGAAAGAAAAATATTTTTTTATTATTTTTGTTATAACTTATTAAAGCATAGGATTCATGCATGGTTCATCATGTTTTAGGTCAAAGTCCCCATTGAGGATTTCTAGGTTTTGCCTTGAGTCATTAGAGTCATTATCCATTTAATGAGACCCTTCTTCAACTTTTGAATCATGTAAAGAGAATTATTATTGAGTAAAATAAGTCATTTGTCACCTCCACACCAAGACGACCCTTACTTATTGAAGTCAGCCTACATGAGGACAATTCGAACTCCAGAAAAGGGTATATATGTAGTGAAGTTCGATTCATTTGGGAGACGCACTCACACAAGTTCGATATCCAAGAAGAGGTAGTAGAAAAGTGCGAAGTTGCAAAAGAAGGAGGAGATTTGTTGTAGAAGGAAAATCAAAATTTTTGGGTTGTCTCTCTCTCACACGTGTGGATTCACTGGGCTATTTTCTAGAAGATTGAAATTATTGTCGGGTCGAAGTTACTGTCGGGTCGAAGTTACTATTGGATTGAAGTTTTGTTGTTGGGGAAGTCAAAAGTATGTTGCTGCTAGATCGAAGTGACTAGGTCAAAATTGTTGTTGGAAGGTTATCATTTGCAGAAGAAAGGAAGGGATGACTTAGTGATTGGAGGAAGTATGTGTCTAGGTCAAGGAGTCTTGGATCATCTCATGAAACTATTAAAGGAAGAGTTATTGACTGAGTTTTCCCCTAGATAGGGGTTTTTCCCTGGTTGTTTGCCTACATATGGTGTCTTTGATCTTTGTGTTATGGTTTTGGTAATTGCTTGATGAACTAAGATAAAAGAACATAAGAAAGTTAATAAGAACATAAGAATATCACAAGTAATTATCAACATAAAGAAAATCTTTCTACTTTTCTGATTTTCCAACATGGTATTAGAGCTAAGGTGAAGAAGAAGGAAAAAGGCAGCCTGAAGATCTATTGAAAGAAGAATAAGGAGCTTTAAGAAGTTTGAATAAGGGTCATCAAGGGAAAGGATTATATAAGAATTCAAGGCTATTATCTTCAAGAACAATGTCTAACTCAATGAAGGGAGAAAACAAATTAGAAGGAGCATCCAATTACAGGGCATGGAAAAAGAGGATAGATCTCATCTTCGAGAAGAATAAAGTCTTGGATTTAGTCAAAGGAAAAGTAAAGAAGCCTACAAATGAATTAAGTGATGCAGAAAAAGCAAAGTTCAAAGAAACAAAGATATTGGCCATGACCCTAATGTTGGATGGAATTAAGGGTAACCTCATCCCATATATATCCAACATAAATTCTCCTCAAGAGATGTATGAGGCCTTATCCAAATTATTCACAGTCAAGAATCTTGGTCAAATTGTAAGTCTTAATAATGAACTAAAAACTATAAAGATGACAAAGGAAGACATTATGTCATCCTTCTTTGTAAGGATATCTAGAATCATAGATGAACTCCAGGCAATAGATGAGATAGTACCTAAAAATGAGCTTGTAATCAATGCACTTGTAGGATTACCAACATCTTGGAGTGCCTTTTCATCAGGTCTCAATAGTTTGAAGGAAACTCCTATGTTCCAACCATTATGGAATGCATGTAGTCAAGAAGAAGTATAAATCTCATTAGTAAGAAACAAAGAGAGTGAAGAGGAGAAATTTTCAAATGCCTATTCTGATCATCACAAGAACAAAGGGACCTTCAAGAAGTCTAAATGGCCTAGAAGAAAGGTAGACCTATCCAAGATTGAATGCTACAATTGTCACAAGATGGGTCACTATAGAAGCGATTGTCCCGAGAATTCGAGAAATAGAAAGATAAATAGGTATCAAGAAAATGTTGCTGAAGAAGGATCTCCAAAGAAGAAAAAAACTGAATAATTGGAAATAAAGGACTTATACTACTAAGTTCCTCTACTCTAAGTTTTTGAATTATTTTCCTTTTCGCTTTGATTTCTAGTACTTGTAGGTTTAACATGCTTTGGAAAAACATTTTTGAATTGTTTTGTTAAAGATATAGGTATCCCTCGAAATTGGATTAAGAGGGAGCCCTCACCATTTTTCCAAAGGGAAGTATCTTACTCCTTGTATTATCCTTTTTATATTTGGTTTCCTTCTCTTATCTAAATGTGGTTGTACTAGATGCTAAGAACATTTATTTTCATATTTTCCTTGTTTAGGAAAAGCTCGTTGATATGCTCAAGGGATATGGAGAAGATATATTGGAATTGATGTCCTGTAAGGCTTGTCTAGAAAGCAACTCAAAGGTATGTCTTAGACCATAAGTTGTGATTCTCTTCAAGATAAAGGTACTTTCATTCAAATCTGCTTTACATTACTAACAAGTATTATGTCTAGGACCTTTGAATCATAGAGATTCTTGTTTGGGTGATTAATCATTAGATTGAATCTACCCTCATTAAAACCATCATGTTTTTGGAACCCTAAAAGGCTCCCTACAAAACCATAACCTAAGGGTATTTCAATGATAATGTGAAAACCCTAGTCTACTTAGGGTTACTGATGAAATCTAGAAAATATTATTCTTTTGATGTTTGGGGTTTTCATGGTAATGTCATATTTGGAATCTTAATATTGTTATGGAAAACCTAGTCCTTTAGGGTTGTGTATTCCTAAAACTCGAGGTTTTGGTAAATTAGGTTTTATGAGCAAAACCCTTATAATATCTAGAGAGGGCTCCTAGGAATGAAACCCTAGGTGTATGTTTGTTTGTCTGATCAGAACCCTAGCCTAATCAAGATAGTTATATGTCTCACTTTAAATGTATTGTTATTTGTCTTGGTCTTACCTAATGAATATTGATATGCTTGTGCATGATTATGAAATCCTAGATATGTATATGTGCTAAACTAATTGTTGATAGTGTGCAAATTCTAGGGTTTGTAACTAAGCCCTAGTAGAAGTTTGATATTCTAGGGTATGGTGATATCGTTTCCATTATGATGATAAAATCTAGGGTTTACAACAAACCCTAGTAGAAGTTGGTCATTTAGTTGATGTTGAAAATGGCAACAAGAAATGCTAAAAATAGCATTGCTATAAATAGCAGTTCAGGTACCAATGTTGGACATAGAAAAAGTGAATGAAAAAATGGAAGTGCTAAAAATAGCATTTCTATAAATAGCATTTCGGGATGGATTCCTATTTTAGTTAGTCCCTGAACTAAAATGGAGAAGTAAAATTCGAATGTGATCTTATCAGCTATTTGTAAAATAATTAATTAATTCATCTTGAGTTAATTAGTTGTAGAAAATCAAACATAAAGTCTATGTGGGGACATGCAACAGTTATCCCATTAATTGAGGAATTTATCCCTTAGTTAAAGAGATAAGGATGAGTTGTAATTAGTTAGCTCAGTTAACTGAGTTAAGTCCAGTTAGATTAGTTCAAATAGTTTGTTGAATTAATTGTGAGTTCAGTTAGTTAATGCTTGCATGCATGTAGTTGTTGCTCTCCAGATAATTGAATGTTCTCTCATAAATAACTCATGCATGTCAGTTCAGTCAGAGACCTAGTTGAGATCAGAGGAAGGGACAGTGTACTATCAGTTGGAGGATTTTTCCTTTAAAGGAAACTAATCCATGCAGAAGGAATCATCTCCTTCAGGTTTGTGTAGTTATTTCTGAGCCAAGTGAGCAGTGTGAGGTGGGAATTCACACAAGTGGAAGCACTGGACCCCAAGAAAAACTGCGCAAGGAAATAGGAGGCTTGGAGGGCAGAGGAGAAGGTTTGTGAGAAGCCTTTAATTGTCTATGAGCAACAGTTGGACTGTAGAGAGAGCATGATAGCTTGTGAGCTGATTCTTTTTGTAAATCTGAACATATTTCCACTTGTATGATAATATAGAGATTGGGGTTTTAGGCTGAGGCTTTCCCCGGGTTATTCTTCTGTGTTCATGTGTGATTGATTTCTCATTCTCAGTTATGTGTGTTCTATTTGATCTTGCTCAATTTGATTAAGCTTCTGCAAAGTTTGTTGTAGAAGTAGATCTTGTATTTTGCTTTAGTATATTGCATAGTTTGTTGATCTACAGTGGGAATTTCTACATGGTATTAGAGCAAAGGTGATTAAAGGAGAGAACTGTATACAAGAAGGGAGAAGTTCGAAGGTTGAGGTTCCTGAATATAGAAATCGAGTTCTTATCACATCTCAATTTCACCAATGGAGTTCAGTGGTTTAAGACTCGAGTATGCCCTTGGTGGCAGCTCAAATTATATAGCTTGGAAGGATCGCATGGAAGCAGTATTAGAGGATAACGGTCTAAAGGATTTCATTGATCAAGAAGTCCCCAAGCCGACTGATGCTACTCAATTGGCGGAATGGAAGAAATGTGTGGCTAGAGCAAGGAGAATCCTTCTAGAAGGAGTTCGAGACAACATAGTCTCGAGTCTCCATGGGAAGGAGACACTGTTTTCAATGTGGAAAACATTGAAGGATCTGTATTAGAACAACAGCGATCAAAGCAAGTTGGCGCTGAAAGACAAGCTTTGGAAAATCAAGTGTGAAAAGGGCGACACGATATCTACATATCTGAACAAGCTCACCACCTACAAGGATGAGCTTGGAAGTGTAGGGATCATGACAGCCGATAATGACATGGTGAGTCTTGCACTCCTCGGTCTTCCTAAGAGTTGGCATAGCTACCAAGGCTCGGTAAATGGAAGAGAGAAACTGCCAGATTGGGAACAACTTTGGTCGGATCTGATGCAGGAGGAGATAAGAAGAAGCACCAGAGATGGTTCTTCATCCAAGGAGGATGAAGAAAACTGCGCATTAGCGAGTAAGGCAAAGAAAGGGAAGGAGAAGGATTCTCATCCCAAATTGATTTCTTCCCATGGTGGGAAGAAGTTTGACAAATCAAAAGTGCGATGCTTTCATTGTCATGAGGTGGGCCATTTTGCTACAAATTGTCCACTGAAGAAATTAAAGATGGGATCCAAGGAAGGATCTGAAGGTGACGCATTGGCCTCACAGTTTGAGTTGGATTTCACCCTCTTCGCATGCATGGTTCATCTATGGTGGGATGTGGTTGGTTTCTTGACAGTGGAGCTTTTTTTCACATGACCAGCGACAAGAGTTTGTTCAGTACCTTGGAGGAGAAAGATCTCCAGATACTCATAGCGATGGGTAATGATGAAAAGTATAGTGTCTTAGGTGTAGGCACTGTTATTTTTTAGAGGGAGAATGGAGCGCACAGTACCTTGACCGATGTCAAGTATGTACCAAGACTGAGGAAAAATTTGGTGTTGATCATGAAGCTGGAAGACAAAGGCTATGATGTAGTCTTTAGTAAGGGAAAGGTTTTCCTTAGACACATCACCACGAGACAGGTGAAGCAGATCAGTTCACGAGTCAAGAACATGTATGCTCTTGAGGTTCAAGATGCATGCAAAGCCTTGAGGAGCAAGGCAACTGTTGGAGACCTGGTGGTTGAGAGGGAGAATACATTACCTCTCAACATGTAGTGCCAGGAGAAGTCTCAGACAATTTTGGAGGAGCCACAATTGGTGAAGCAACTTCAGGAGGTTGTGGGGCAGCCACAACTAGAGAAGCCGAGAGGAGATCGAGTGGAGACATCTACTCATGTAGAGATCTCCAGTAGGGGGAAATTTCAAGCTAAGTGGGCAAAGGGATCACATGCATCCACACCTCCAGGTAGGAGGTGGGGTGATGTGGAGTGACAGTCCTAAGAAGGCTGGAATAGGGGCAGGATCATTGAGGTACCCAACTTCTTTGATTAGACCTTGCTACAGGAGCCCCGACGAGGAGTAGCAGGACTGGCTGAGTGGGTAGTGACAGATGCGGATGGAGCGGCAGAGAGAGCTATAGTGCAGGAATCCCAAGGCAGTGTAGAGCTATAAGGTTGTAGCAATGCGAGAGGCACAGGAGTGTTGCACCAATGCAGGATGGTACAGAGAGGTGTGCAACGGTGCGAGATGCATGGAGTGTTGCAGCAGCTCAGAGGTCAGAGAGGGAGCACTTGTCAGCGACAGATGGAGCTTCAACATCAGAGGATGTTTCTAGCTCAACATGGAGGTCAGTTGGGAGATTTTTTTTGTTTCTAGAGTTGTTGGAGTAACAACACTTGGGAGAAGTGTTGCATGCAAAAAATTCCAAAGGTTCAGGATTGGATTCGAGTTGAATGCCTTTCTTGTTGAGAGGGAGTGTTGAAAATGGCAACAAGAAATGCTAAAAATATCATTGCTACAAATAGCAGTTCGGGTACCAATGTTGGACATAGCAACAAGGAATGAAAAATGGAAGTGCTAAAAATAGCATTGCTATAAATAGACTTTTGGGATGGATTCCTATTTTAGTTAGTCCTTGAACTAAAATAGAGAAGTAAAATTCGAATTTGATCTTAGCAGCTGTTTGTAAAATAATTAATTAATTCATCTTGAGTTAATTAGCTGTAGAAAATCAAACAGGAAGTCTATGTGGGGACATGCAACAGTTATCCCATTAATTGAGGAATTTGTCCCTTAGTTAAAGAGATAAGGATGAGTTATAATTTGAGTTGTAATTAGTTAGCTCAGTTAACTGAGTTAGGTCCAGTTAGATTAGTTCAAATAATTTGTTGAATTAATTGTGAGTTCAGTTAGTTAATACTTGCATGCATGTTTGCTGCTTTCCAGATAACTGAATATTCTCTCATAAATAACTCATGCATGTCAGTTCAGTCAGAGGCCCAGTTGAGATCAAAGGAAGGGATAGTGTACTATCAATTGGTGGATTTTTCCTATAAAGGAAACTCATCCATGCAGAAGGAATCATCTCCTTCAGGTTTGTGCAATTATTTTTGAGCCAAGTGAGCAGTGTGACGTGGGAATTCACACAAGTGGAAGCACTCGACCCCAAGAAAAACTGCGCAAGGAAATAGGAGGCTTGGAGGGCAGAGGAGAAGGTTTGTGAGAAGCCTTTGACTGTCTATGAGTAGCAGTTGGATTGCTGAGAGAGTAGGATAGCTTGTGAGCTGATTCTTTTTGTAAATATGAACATATTTCCACTTGTATGATAATACAGAGATTAGGGTTTTAGGCTGAGGCTTTCCCTGGGTTATTCTTCTGTGTTCATGTGTGATTGGTTTCTCATTCTCAGTTATATGTGTTCTATTTGGTCTTGCTCAATTTGATTAAGCTTCTGCAAAGTTTGTTGTAGAAGTAGATCTTGTATTTTGCTTTAGTATATTGCATAATCTGTTGATCTACGGTGGGAACTTCTACAGTTGAAACGTTAGATTATGTTGTGATTGGTTTTGATTGTTGACATATAAGGCTTAGTATATCAAAATTGAAATCTAAGGTTTGCATTAAATCTTGGTAGAAGTCTAACATATGAAAGTTGGATGCACTATAGAACTATAATTTTTGAATTGCTTCTAGGGTTTGAAATATATTATACTAGAGTATGTCATATCTCTGGAAGAAATATTGAGGCCCTATATATAATGAGACTAATATCTTAATTGAGTTATCAATTTGATCTAGGGGTTATAACCTAACCTGAGCAAGAAGTTGAAGTTTAAAAGTATGTGTCTCTTGCTGATTATGAGCCTAACTAAGTTTAGGTATTTAATGTCTAAATTCTAATGCTTCCATTATTGTATGATTCTGATATAGTTAACTTCATGCTTCTATATATATATATATTTGGTTGTACTTGCCATCTAAGTTGTGAATGTACATAATCTTCAAGAGGTTGAATATATTCTCAAGTTAAGTTGATTTGATTGATAAGCATGATGAATGAAGTTATATGAATGATGATGATCAAGATAAGAAGGATGGAAGCCATGAAAGATTCTCTGATGTCATAAAAAGAATTTAATCTCCTTAAGAGGGAGCCTGAATAACAGAAATAGTATATCTCCCAAGTTGAGAGGGAGGGCATATTATAGTCATGATGGATACCTTGAAGAAGAAATTGGAGAATGTATATTGAGGTGTTGCTAAAAGAAGGAAAGAAGGATCTAGTTGTAGAATATGTTGCTACATGTGAAGTAGGAAGGAAGTTATATGATTGAGGAAACTTCTGTCAAGATTTGTTTGGAAGCCTCTAAGTCCTACTGTGATAAATTGTGAAGCAACATCAAGATGATTGAAAACCCTGGAGGTCTGTGTTTACTTATGTATATTTGAAAGTTTTTTACTAATTAGGGTTGTGATTGTTCAGGTAAATCTCTTGAAGTTTTGGAAGCATGCTTAATGCTACTGATCTGTTTGATCCGAAGAGATTTGATGTGTTGAGGCATTGTGTGTGTAAAATTTCTAGGAGGACATCTGGTCAACTTGTGTGTTGATGTCTAGTTCCCGAAGTAGGGAGGGTGGTGTTGGTCATAGAGATCTGACCTTGCATTATACACCTAGTTACCTAGGTTGATGTTTAGCAAGTAAACCTAATGGTACCTAGAGAGGTTGAAATCTTTAGTCCATCTTGGTCCCACCTGGATAGATTGCCCTGATCAGGAACCTAGTCTGTGGCATTGTGGGTGCCTAAACTTTTAGTGGTTCATGTGTTTTGAGATCTTCCATGTACTTGTATATATATGAATACCTCCATAGCTAAGAGGGAGTGTTGAAGAATGTAACTAGGTTTGGTCTTCATAAATTGTATTTGAGTCATAATGAAATGTATTTATCAAAAGAAAGAAAAATATTTTTATTATTATTATTGTTATGACTTATTAAAGCATGGGTTTCATGCTTGGGTCATCATGTTTTAGGTCAAAGTTCACATTGAGTACTTCTTAGTTTTGTCTTGAGTCATTAGAGTCCTTGTCCATTTAATGAGACCCTTGGGCTTTTGAATCATGTAAACATAATTGTTATTAATTAAAATAAATCATTTGTCACCTCCACACCAAGTCAACGCTTACTTGTTCAAGTCAGCCTACATGAGGACAATTCGAACTCCAAAAAATGGTATATATACAATGCAATTCAATTCATTTGGAAAACACACTCACACAAGTTCGATATTCAAGAAGAGGCAGTAGAAAAGTGCAATGTTGCAGAGGAAGGAGGAGATTTGTTGAAGAAGGAAAATCAAATTTTCTAGGTTCTCTCTCTCTCACATGTGTGGATTTACTAGGCTATTTGATGGAAGATCAAAGTTACTTTTGGATCAAAGTTATGTTGTTGGGGAAGTTGAAAGTCTATTGCTACTAGATCGAAGTGACTAGGTCGAAGTTGTTGTTGGAAGGTTATCGTCTACAGAAGAAAGGAGGGCCTAACTTGGTGATTGGAGGAATTTTCTGTCTAAGTCAAGGACTCTTGGATCATCTCGTGAAACTATTAAAGGAAGAGTTGTTGACTGGGTTTTCCCCTAAATAAGGGTTTTTCCCTGGCTATCTGCCTAATGGTGTCTTTGATCTTCGTGTTATGGTTTTGGTAATTTCCTGATGAACTAAGATAAAATAAGAACATAAGAAAGTTAATAAGAACATAAGAATATCACAAGTAATTGTCAACATAAAGAAAATCTTTCTACCTATCTGATTTTCCAACATGTGTCCGTCTCTTTTCCCATTCGGGTCCACATGTGCCCATTGGGTCCACATAGGGTTAGCCTCCCCCTCCCCATGTCCACACCTTGGGTCGGGCCTAAAACAATGCCCTGGAGGTTGATGTAGCTAAAAAGAAAAGAAAAATCATAATTTGGCCACTCTCAATAGGAAATGTAACACAAAATGCAAAAGATGGCTAGGACATACAAATTTAGCACGTGGGCAAAAGCTAAACATGAACTCTACCTCTTATCTATGGACATCACCCTAGTTCCTATGGGCCATAGATGAGTCCCATCCACATTAAGGAACCCATGATTGTCCCAACCCCTGGTGGGCAATGAAATGCCCCATCTTAAAAGGGGGTATTCACTTCTATATCCT
Organism: Pinus tabuliformis; assembly: GCA_031772625.1. Lineage (NCBI taxonomy): Eukaryota > Viridiplantae > Streptophyta > Pinopsida > Pinales > Pinaceae > Pinus > Pinus tabuliformis. The sequence continues at coordinate 1,122,962,748 of CM062815.1, read as the reverse complement.
GCACATCATGCTCTCATCCCCTGGAGCCTCGGGTAGTTATGGAGAAGAATCAATCAAAGGAAAAAGGTATATGAAGAAGGGTAGAAAAACAAAGGCTGAGGTAACTCATGTACCACAATTTCCTCCATCCTACACTCATATAACCACGTGTGGGCTTCCCTTATTGTAGCTACCCTTGTACCATGACATGTGGCTTGGAGCATTCCCTTGATCGCCACTAGGTTCCATCACTATATCATTTGCCACCTACCACCTAATGGATGTACCATGGACATGTCACCCCCTTTAAAGGTTGAAACCACCTAATAGGGTCCTTGATTAATCCCCCTTATTGAGCTTGGAGACACTTGTACATGCCAAAACCCACTATGGAAGGGCATGCCACCAAGAAGTGCCCCATTGATTCCATGAATTGTAAGCTCTTTTACTTGATTATTCTAATGATTTGTTGTGTTGGAGGTAAAGGGGACATATTGGATCTTATACAAGATTGTAGGTGGGTCTCCATTTGGGTCTTAGTCTCCCTATATAAGGTCCTAACCCTCGAGAGGGCCACATTGGCGCTTATAGGGTGAGTGTTGAGAGCCATGGACCTCCACCATAACAGAGAGTACTTTATGGATCCCCAGCACCACTTAATGATTCCTCATGTTCCATCTTTTGGATGAGGATGATGCACCCAGTTCACCATGACCAACCGGATCCACGCTTGCACCATACACTTGGTAGATGTTCCAGGGTCTAGATGAGGATGTGTCTCACTGCATGAGACAAAGGAGGGCTTATGTCATCATCCTAGCCCTTACAAATGGTTTATAGGCATTGCCGATCCACTTGGAGACCCATGAGGATGTCATATCGTCCCCACACCCACTTTGGAGCACCATAGGGATTTTCTTGGAAAACAAGGGGCTAACCCCTTGTCCACTATGTTTGAGGCCCATTTTCACATCATGGCACACTCTGAATTATTGCATATTGAAGTATAAAGACCTTAAGTAGCCGCTCTCATACCCTAATGCCATGCAAAATTACTTGAAGGCTTCCTTGATTGGGTAAATATTTTCCAAACACAAAATTCTCTTTGACTCCATCTCTCCCAAAGGATAAGGCATTAATCCTTCCATAGGTAATCACTTTCAAATAATATTTCTCTCACCTCTTATTCTCTTTCCAGGCCTAGCCTTGATCTAAAAATGGGGCACTAAAGGCTTCTTGTCAGCTTACAAGAACCTCTCCCACTTCCAGAGCTTAAATATTCCCAAGATATTATGATTAACCAATTACGGAATTAATAATGCTTGAAATAGGTGTGTGCTTGTGTTTATTTTTAACTATTAAGTGCTGTAAGTTCTTTTGCTTATGCTGATATGTCAATACGTGTAACAATAAATAATGCAGCAATATAACAAACACACAGAACAACAATATAATATGAAGTTCACCCAAAACTCTTGGGCTATATCTCCTTGAGCTCTAATAAACTTGACTAGGCTCTCTGGGATTATGGAAAAGTCCTTTTACAAGCTCCATGCTCAACTCCACTGGTTTACACAAAACACAATGGGCTTAGAACACCATCTTATCCCCAGCTCTGAAGCTCTCCGGCTTTCTGGCTCTGGCTCTGGCTCTTTAGCTCTAGCTTCTTTGAGCTCTCTCTCAGCCTCTGCGTGCCTCTGTAATTCTCTTGACCTCCAAGCGATTCTTCAGCAACCTTCCAGTGACCTCTTTCAGCAACTTTTAGCTCTCTGGTTTTTCCACTTGACCTCCAAGTGACTCCAAGGCTCCCTCAGCTACTTTGCGTGTTAGCTTTTCGCTAGCTTCTCTGCGCTCTACCTCCAATCGTGCTCTTTGGCTTCTTTGAGGCATTTTTCTGGCTCTGTGGCTTCCCCAACTGTTTCTCTGCATGTAATCATCCCTCTGCAGCTTTGCGGCTTCTCTACTCCTTGTCTATTCGACTGGCCATCTAGCTCTGTGACTCTATGGCTCTGCGCATTCCCAAATGCATCATTTTCTACAAAATGCCTGCTTGTAGCGTGGAAAAATGATCAGGAGCTGTTACAAAGGGATCAGGGCCTTTTTCCCAGTAAAAATTTGAAAATGGACAAAATTCCAATACACAGAGATTTCCCGAAAAATACACTATTGGGCATGAATTTCGGACTTCAAATTCCATGAAATCACCCCTATAAACCTTATCGGGTCTGCCTTTCATCGGCATATCACATCTCTTAGGTGGGAGGTCTAAAAACCTCAATACATGGGAATGCACAAAAAATCTGAATTCCCGAATCTCAAAATTTATGCAATCGGGCTTATAATTCCCATCAGGTCCGCGCTTTATCGCTTATTGCAATTGCTATTGCGTCAGCCCTGACATCGAAGATCGCTGATCACCAATCACCGATCAAATCCTAACCATTTCTCTGCTCCTTGATTAGACAACTGAGATCGCATCGCATGTTGCTATCGCATCGGCCCTTTGTATCGGGGATCACCGATTATCGATCACTGGTCATCGATCGCCAATCACCGATATCGGTGTATCACTATCAGTCCCATCGGCATCTTGCATATCGTTGTTGCAACGGCCCAGGGGCATGGTCCTCAACCTTCTCCGATCACCGATCCACTGACCGCCGATATCTCTGATCATCGATATCGGCTCCAATCGCAAATCACAATTAGCATACCGCATTCGCTATGGCCCATGGGTTCCAATATCGGGAGAAGGCCTACCTCCAATGCGATAAGTCGGAGGTCATAATCAGGGGTTCCTTCCACCCAGACTTAAGTCCTTCCCTTTATCCTTTTGCGATGCGATTTCCTTTATAAGGCCTTTTAAACCATTTTTAGAAGAAATGCCTCCTTTTCCAAAGGACAAATGCAATCTTCTTTCTGCAATAACTTCTGCATCCAAAGTCCGTTTTAGCCCATTCAAGTTGCAGTAGATTCATAATGAAAAGATCTATGCAATGGAGCTATTTCCAAGAGCATCCTTGGACTTTCATTTTCCTCTATGAGGAACACTTTAGACTTAGAAGTCTATCTTAGATCCATTTTGGATCACACCTTCCCACTAAAAGAACTTTTGGTCTCCAAAAGACTGACATACTGATCTGAACAGTAAATGAGAGTAACAACACCCTCTTCTTTCAGCCTCCATACTTCTGCCTTGCATAGTGCCTCTAAACCAAAGCCTTTGACCACTCTCCTTCCTGGATGTGCTGGTCCTCCTGGGAAGAACTGTCTTCCTTCTTGACTTCATGCAGAACTCCTGCTAAGATGGTCACAGAAGGTAGTTTGAACTTCTCTGCCTTGATCATTGATCCAAGGTGGCTCAAACCAATGTGAAGTCACATTTTCTCCACAAAATTTTCATTTGTACCTGTTTGAAAAGCTGTCAACAACAACTGTTAACAAAAATAGAAATACAGACAACAATTGGATGGACTAAACTCCTGCTTCAACAAAAGAAATAGATTTCACATCTTGTGAACACCTCCATGTCTTACATCTGCATACAAATGATGGACTAGATACCAAGCCCACAAAACATGCCTTTAAAACAAATGACCCTTCAAGTCAAGCATGTAGAAAAGATCTCAAGGATTCTTTTCAAAAGATGAAACACTCCATCATTATCTCCATTCTGGAGACCAAGTTAACTTTTCTCAAGTCAATATCAACATGCATGTTACAACAAAGCAATCAACCCTTCAAGTTAATTACACATACATGTTCAACTACAAGAACAACATCAACATCCCTGTGTCAATGCACATCATTCTCATGCATGCATTTCATCCTTCAACTTTCGCTTAAGCACACTGTACTTTCAAAGCTGAAATGAATATAATGTTGCAGCAATAAAGTGAGTCTCCTACTCAACTTTTCCATTCACCTTCTTGGTAAAATCTTGCAACTTGCATTCTCATTAACAAAGAAATGCAAATAGATGCAACAATGGACATGCAATCTTAATTGGATAAGAACTCTAACAATTTCTTACCAACCCACTTCAAAGGTGCTACGTTTGTCTGCACATCAACATCAACATGTGAATCATCCTGAAACACATCATCCATGGAAACTTCCTTTCCATTTTTGTCATTTTCTCTTTCCACCTTCTTCAAGTTTCATGGAAGCATTGTTGGATTCAGATTCCAACATTTTGCAGCAAGATGTCCAGTAAGTGCACTGCATGTGCATCCTCTTGACAACATCACTTGCCTTGTCCAATGGACCCTTGGCTTCTTGCTTCCTTTCCTTCAAAATTTTCCTGTATGTGGCCATTCTCTTCCAACATCTAGAAACATGATGGTTATCCAAACCATAAAAGGAGCATGCAATTCTTTTCCCATATCTATGTGGGAATTTACCATGCTAAACATAATCAAAAGGAATATGGTTAGAACCAGATTTATACCTTTCCCTTTCACCCTTATTGCCTTCATGAGGAGGTGAAGCAAATGAAGAAGTGGCTCCCTTTGGAACACCATCAATCTCTTCAAGGCTTTCAGAGTTTCCACAACTCTCTGGTTCAAGTGTGTGATTCTGAACACCTGCATCCTGCAAATGATGTTTCAAGCTATTGCATTCCTCCTGAATACAATCTTCACACTTCTGAGGTAGAGGACCTAAAATGAAACTCCTTCTTGGAACTGTTTCAATGGCCTTCATGGCAACTTTGGAACTCTTTCCATAAGACTGTCCATAGCCAAGACCCAAATACTTAGGCCTTTCCTCAACCATTATTGGCTCAACAATACCCTGTGCATGTTTACCCAAGACCTTTCCTTCATAGCCCATCTTGGACATTAACTTGGAACCTATGCCTCTGGTATGTTTTTCAAAAGAACCCATATAAGCATTCTTAGAAGAATTTGAAGACAAACAGGAACTATTTACCTCTTCTTAAAGCTGATACTTGACTAAGGCTTCTTTGGCAACAAAGAGATATGACTCCAACTCATGCATCCTTTTCATGTTCATATTTGCAATATGAAGTTGCCTCTCCACTTCCTGCAATTTGTCAGAAAGCAACTGCTTCTCTTCCTCCACGGAATTCAACTTGTCTCTAAGTATGCTGCTCTTCCTTCCATCCCCATACATTTCTCTCACCATATCCATAATGATGAACAAGTCTTGCTTCATGTCTTCATCAAAGAATCTTGTGATGAAGGAGGGATTTGAAGACTCACTTGTAGAAGTAGTCATTATGCCAATGAACAAAAGAACTTCAACAAGATTAACAAAGAGCTTATTCAAGCAACCTTTTGCAACAAACCTCTTGTGCTTCAAGGATTGCTTTGAGGTCCTTTGGGATAAGAAGAATGCCTTCAGCCCTTCTTCCTTCTTGTCCTTCCTAGACTAAGTTATCAATAGCTTTCCCTTCACCTCTACAAACTCAAACAATAGTCAGTCTGCAAACAAGCATATAATCAACCTCTGACTGTTTAAACACCTTTCAGACAAGCAATCTTTGCTCTGTCAATCAAGCATTCTGATCTAATACCACCTTCTCTGGTATAATCATCTTTGATATCACCTTCCTGAAGGTGGGGTTAATCAATCTCAAGCTATGATACCACCTGATCTGAAAATGGGGCACTAAAGGCTTCTTGTCAGCTTACAAGAACCTCTCCCACTTCCAGAGCTTAAATATTCCCAAGATATTATGATTAACCAATTGTGGAATTAATAATGCTTGAAATAGGTGTGTGCTTGTGTTTATTTTTAACTATTAAGTGCTGTAAGTTCTGTTTCTTATGCTGATATGTCAATACATGTAATAGTAAATAGTGGAGCATGATTATTTAGAGGTCTTTGTTTCAGCGAGATGTATACCCCAGGAAGTTTGTACACCCCTCCACGCGGGGGGGTGCGGGGGAGACTTGTCCTCCCCGCGGGGGTTCAGGGGGGCTGATCCCCCCTGGTTGGGGGGTCCAGGGGCTAGTGGTCCCCTGACGGGGGTTTCGGGGGTAGCACCCCCGAAGCTAAAAACAGATGTAAAATTGCCTTGTAAAAGTATAGTAATTTCTAGTCAATCTGGGCCATTCATTAGGCGGATGATCTGACGGTAGAACTTATGTTTAGTTTAGGGTTTTTTTCCCTAGAAAGCAACCCCTCTCTTTGTATGAGGGCATTGTATTGAGGCTGTGTATTCTCCGAGCGAGAAACAGAGAGGTGAGATTGTGAGAGAAAATAGAGGATATTACAGCGGATCTGCTGTAGGTTGTGTCTCTTCATTTTGTTGGATAATAGAAAGGAAGGACTGGCTGTTCGAGGTGGACGTAGCCCAAACTGGGTGAACCACGCATATTTGTGTCTCTCTGGTTTTATGTGTTTGTGTTTTTCCGCATATTATATGTCTTGCATTTCTCTGTCATATATAATATTTTTCTAACACATAATAGCAATATAATATGGAGTTCACCCAAAACTCTTGGGCTACATCTCCTTGAGCTCTAATCAACTCGACTAGGCTCTATGGGATTATGGAAAATTCCTTTTACAAGTTCCACGCTCAAATCCACTGGTTTACATAGAACACAATGGGCTTAGAACACCATCTTATCCCCGACTCTGAAGCTCTCCGACTTTCTGGCTCTGGCTCTTGGCTCTGGTTCGTGGCTCTGGCTTTGGTTCTAGCTCTAGCTCTGGCTCTGGCTCTTCAGCTCTGGCTTCTCTGAGCTCTCTCTCGGCCTCTGCGTGCCTCTGTAATTCGCTTGACCTCCAAGCGATTCTTCAACAACCTTCCAGTGACCTTTTTCAGCAACTTTCAACTCTCTGGTTTTTCCACTTGACCTCCAAGCAACTCCAAGGCTCCCTCAGCTGCTCTATGTGTTAGCTTTTCTCTAGCTGCTCTACACTCTACCTCCAATCGTGCTCTCTGGCTTCTTTGAGGAATTTTTTCGGCTCTGCGGCTTCCCTAGTCGTTTCTCTGCGTGTAATCATCCCTCTGCGGCTTCTCTACTCCTTGTCTGTTTGACTGGCCATCTGGCTCTATGACTCTGTGGCTCTGTGCATTCCCAAATGCATCATTGTCTACAAAATGCCTGCTTGCAGCATGGCACAATGATCAGGAGCTGCTAGAAAGGGATCAGGGCCTTTTTCCAGGCAAAAACCTGAAAATGGACAAAATTCCAATACACAGAGATTTCTCGAAAAATACACTATCAGGCATGAATTCCGGACTTCAAATTCCATGAAATCACCCCTATAAACTCTATCGGGTCTGCCTTTCATCGGCATATTTCATTGCTTAGGCGGGAGGTCTAAAAACCTCAATACATGGGAATACATAGAAAATCTGAATTCTCGGATCTCAAAATTTATGCAATCGGGCTTATAATTCCTATCGGGTCCGCTCTTTATCGCTTATCACAATTCCTATTGCATCGGCCCTAGCATCGGGGATCGTCGATCGCCTATAAAATCATGACCGTTGATCTGCTCCTTGATCGGATGACTGATATCGCATCGCATGTCACTATCGCATCGGCCCTTTGTATCGAGGATCACCGGTCGCCAATATCGGCATATCGCTATCGGCCCCATCATCATATCGCATATCATTGTCGCAACTGCCCGGGGGCATGGTCCTCAACCTTCTCCGATGGCCGATCCGCCGACCGCTGATATCTCCGATCATCGCTATCGGCTCCAATCGCAAATCGCAATCGGCATATCGCATTCGCTACGGCCCAGGGGTTCCGATATCAGGCGAGACCTACCTCCGATGCGATAAGTTGGAGGCCACAGTCTAGGGTTCATTCCACCTGGCCTTAAGTCCTTCCCTTTAGCCTTTTGCGATGCGATTTCCTTTATAAGGCCTTTTAAGCCATTTTTAGAAGAAATGCCTCCTTTTCCAAAGGACAGAGGCAATCTTATTTCTGGGATAACTTCTACATCTGAAGTCTGTTTTATCCCATTCAATTTGTAGTAGATTCAGAATGAAAAGATCTACGTAATGGGGCTATTTCCAAGAGCATCCTTGGACTTTCATTTTACTCTGTGAGGAACACTTTAGACTTAGAAGTCTATCTTAGATCCATTTTGGATCAAGCCTCCATAGGTCACCTAGGGCATCATTTTTCTCCCATTGTAGCCATAAAAAAACTTCAATCTCTTGCCCATTAATGTGCTATGATTTTCTCTAGAGGCCCTCCAAACTTCAAGAAATTCTGACATTGGGATCTTGAGATATAAGAAGTCCTAGCTCAGGGACCATTTCTTGCCATAGGTTTCCCTTGGCTAGTGTCCTCACTTGGATCATTGCATTTAATTCCCAAAGAAAACTTGTCCTTTGATCCTCTTACTCTCCCTAATTAGGTCAAGCTCTTCCTTTGTTGATCAACTCCATATCCTTGATCTAATTCTGGGTCCACTTGGTCCTTTGTGGTCCCGCAACTTTACAACTCTAATTTCACAAAGATCACATAGAGGCCAATTCTCCACAAGGATTTTCGGGTCTAGGAAACCCCTTAAAAAGATATATCCCAAAAGGCTAGTCTCAAGAATCCTCCTAACTTTTCCTAGAGAGCCTATTTTGTTGGTTTTTTGAAATTCCGACGGTGGGATCTTGAGATATAGCAAGTCCTAGCTCAAGGACCATTGCTTGCCATAGATTTCCCTTGGTTAGTGTCCTCACTTAGATCATTGCATTCAATTCCCAAAGAAAACTTGTCGTTTGATCCTCTTCCCCTCCATAATTAGGTCGAGCTCCTCCTTTGTTGATCAACTCCATATCCTTGACCTAATTCTGGGTCCACTTGGTCCTTTGTGGTCCCACAAAATTACAACTCTAATTTCATAAAGATCACATAGAAACCAATTCTCCACAAGGATTTTCAGGTCTAGAAAACCCCTTGACAAGATATATCCCAGAACCCTAGTCTCGAGAATCCTCCTAGCTTTTCCTAGAGAGCCTATTTTGTTGGTTTTTGAAATAACATTCAAGAAAGAAATGTGTAAAGAATAGAAATGAATCACACAAACTAACATAGGAATTTACGTGGTAAAATCCTGACAGTGTTTCAAGGAAATCTCCATGGGGCAAGGGATTTGTTGGCTTGATGGGGCTTGAATCAGGTTCAATGTTAGCTGCACCAACCAACAAAACCCTAACTGTTGGCCCTTTTGACAACAACCCGCATAGCGTAGGCTACAGTCTCACCCAAAGCAGTATTGGGGGATGACAAAACCAGGTTTCTGCATCCAGAGGTTAATGTGATAGGTTCCTATAGCTCCTAGGGCTTAGTTCTATCTTCGCACACCCTAACCCTTCCGGAACAAATTATTACATTAAATTCACTTTAACAACTTCCAGATCTTCGCGAAGGCCTTTAATCATTCATTACATGTATAAACAATACAACTCTACCACTTTCACACACAAGATAAGAATCAATTCATATAAATTGCATTACAGAGCGAACATACAGAAACTTATAGAAGTAAGAAATATTACATAGATATGCAATAATTAGCTCATATTTGTCTTTATTAGATATAATCATTCAAGTACATACTTATTTTCCCTACGCACTTAGCTGCAGGAGCCTTCCGCTTCGCATAAGTACATGAAATAGACATTTCCCGCCTTATCTTACTTGCCCTTACAAAGATTCTTAACAATTCAATGCTTCCTTAGACTCGCTATGACTCTTCTATTTATAGCCTTACTTTTACAATACCATGGTTCGCGGACCATGGGGTCTCAAAACATTCCTATCACCTACCCATCTAAGGGACTAAAGCCCCTTTGACTCTGACTAGCTTTGTGCTTCGCTTCCACATTTCATGGAGACTTTACATCTTTACAAAAATAAATTACAAAATTTATCAAAATTTACCCCAGGGACCCCTTCCCAACAGGCCCCCAACAAAATTTGGTGACTTGTCCTCGAGTCACTCAGCTAGTGTTGCAATCATGTCCTGGAGTTCGCGGAACTCCATCTTCAGAACTTGCAAATTAGTTGTGCCCTGCATAGCTGCTGTTGTACTTCCTCGACGAGCTTCTCTATAGTAGGATCTTCCACCATGAGACCCATTGTCATTTGTGTTTGCTGGATGCCCTTCAACTTGTTCTGAGCTGACAAATTGAGCTGGCTAACTTCCTTCGTCAAAGGCTATGTTCTAGCCCTCAAGATGGCCTCTTTCTAGTGTAGCTCTTTAATTTCCATCTGTAGCTGCTTGCCTTCCTATAGCCATGAGAACCACCATACTGGCGCCAAAGTGCACACAGTCAACCTTGTCTCATCAAATTGTTGCTGCTTTTCCTGAATGTCAGTGTCAATCTTCTGTAGAGTGGGATCCTCCTGCAGAGATGTCCAGAGTTCCATGGCCTTCTTGAATAAGTTTGTGTAGTCCTTGACTATTGTGTCCAATGTGGCCATGCCTTCTTTGATCGCTACTCTACGCTGTTCTTGAACTTTTGGCAAAGTTGTTGGCTGCAACTTCAATTGCAACTCTGAAATTTGTAGTTGGAGTTCAAATCGGACTTGGCTGATTTCATCCTTTGATTCCTTGACTGCCACAGTCAACTTTTGTATCTTCTCTGTTAATTCTACTTCTGTGGAAATATTGAGTTCAGGTAGCGCATTACAGGCCTGTGTAATCATTGCTTCCAACTGTTAGCTATGTGTAGCAAGTTCCTCCTTTTCCTTCAGTGCCTGTGCCTTTTCTGAAAATATCTGCTGGTTTTTGATTTTGACTTCATTGATCACCAGTAGTGTGTGCTACTCCCTTACCCTCAGTTCATCAAATACACCATGGTGCAATTCATGTAGGGTCTGGATAGGGAGTTCTGTGAGATTGACACCCAAATCCTTGATCTGTGACATTTGCGTGTTTGCTTCCTCTGACTGGGCGCGCAGGGTCCTGTCCGACAATTGAATGACTCTGAGATCCAGAGTTTGATCTGTATCTAGGATTATCACACTAGCTTGCTGTAGGGTCACCTGGCCAATGCTCGCTTGCAATTGCCCCGTCTAGATCTGTAGGTCATGTAGATCCTTCTCTACATTTCTCAGGGCCTCCTAGTACTGTTGCTCGAACTGTGTCTAGAGTTTTGTTGTCATGTCACGGACCTTATCACCAATCTTGTCTAAGTCCCCCTTAGTGAGGACTAGCAGATCCACCTGGGAGAATCTGGTGGACTTTTGCTTCTTTCGCGGTCCTGATGTTGTCTGCTTCAGCCTCTTCTTGCGCTCAAAGGGGGTTTTTGGCTCCTCGCCCCTGCCTCCTTCGACATCTGACTCCTCTTGGTCTAGAGTATGCTGGGAGTCAGACCCCTCAACTTCTATGGTGACTTCCTTGTCCGCCTGCTCTTTGTCGACATTTGCCTTAGCAACAGCTTCCTTGGCAGCAACTTCCTTTTGTAACCCAACTTTCTCTCGAGTTGCAACCTGCTCTATCTCCTTTTGCTTTTGCGCTGCTTTGTTTTGCACAGAGGTACTTTCCTCGACCTTGCTTTTTCCTCCACCTGGATCTGATGGAACCAGCCAGTCCCCTGGCCATTTACCAATGATCTCCAGTACATCTGCCTCATTTACTAGGTAAGGTAACTTGTACCATGCCTTCTTGGATCCCGCCACACGTGGATAGAAACATTGTGAAAATCCGCCTTGAATTCTACATAAGGCTCCAATTGTTCATATAGAGTAGGTGACAACCTTAGCCTCTGGTTGATCACCATGCGGAGATCCATCTCTACGAGCACCCAAAAAATTTTGGTCTCTGTGACCCACGTTGCATCTTTGGACGCCCAGAGCGAAGTGAACTTCGCTGCCTCCGAAAGGTCAGGATCTTGCAGAGGAAACTAATTATCCTTCAACATTCTCCATGCTACCACTACTATCAACAACAATAACTAGGCATACTGAAATGCCTTGCCCTCATCCTGGGCTTCACGACAGTTTGCCAAAAACTCTTTACAGAGTTACTGAGCCCATTTGTACTAGACTCCTTTAGCACATTGTGTAGCTAATGAAATCACCGGCACCGGAACCTCGTCCACGTGACAATTCTGCATAATCATGTAGGCCAAGATCTGTGCGGCGAACTGCATTGCTTTGTCGGTAATGGAGTGGATAGAATATTTGTGTGACTTCTTCACCAATCCAAACTTGCTCCTCATTTGGTCGATGAGCTGCTTTTCTTTTGATTTTCCTCCAAATGCCTCTGTTGGATCCACACCTTAATAGGGAAGCATGGTAATCTGGTGGATCAACATGTCAGTAATAGGGATGGGTTCTCCCAGCCAAAGACACACACAATGTTAATGATCATTCGACTGAAATGTGGCACCCAGAGCATGTTCAGCAGGCCCTCTTTCTCAATTCTCGCGACCCACTTCATCGGCTCCACTCACATTACTCTAGTTTCCTCATAGTAAATTTTTGCCAAATATTTATTCAACACATGCTGCGGGAACTTCTCATGATCTTCCAAGTCCCAATCCTCCAGTTTGAGTGATGGAATGCGCCCCAATAGCGCACCCTCAAACACCACCTTCTTGAGCAGTAGTGGTGTAGAAACCATGAATTTGACGGTATCCAGATCTATAGGCACCTTATCTTTGCCTTTCCATAGTGGGATATACTTCGGGAGCCGAGTTAGGGGCTCACCCTCTTCGGCATCCATCTCCTTAATGCCTCCGCGAAGCTCTTCTTCATCGAGATCAAGGGGCTCATGTGACTATTGTGACTTGTCCATTTTCCCCTTTTGGCAAACCTCTATAGGGTTTTTCTACGATGATTGCCTCACCGAAACTTGCTGTAGCTTCTTCTGCTTCTTATCAGCGGCAGAAGGCTTAAGTCTAGGAGACCTAGGCACCGAAACTCTCGTAGGCACAGGGGGTGGTACTTCAAATGATGTGGCTTTTGTTTAAGGGGGAGGGGCAATCATGTTTGCTAGAAAGGCCTTACGGAAATCCTTGGGGATGTTAACCAATATTGGTCTTGAGAAGATCTCATCCCAATTCAGGTTGGAGATACAGTTAAGCTCTTAGTGCAACACAAGGCAGAAAAAGTTAAACTCAATTCAGAGGATGAAAAGTTTTCTAATGCTAGCCAACCTGCCACACTTATAGGTGAATTCGAATTCAAATCCAACCATTCCCTCCAATTTTCTATGATAAATGCAGCTTTGGCAGTAGATTTCTAAAGATTTTCCCCTTAAATGTGCCGTCCCTACTCCTCCTAACAAAATTTTTTCCATCCAATCAGCTGCAGTGCACCCAATGACTACTTTTTGACCCAACTGCGTGGCACCAACCTCCATGGCGCAGCGCCCCTTGGCGCCCTACTTTCTTCCATTGTGCAACCCCCTTACTTCATTGTTTCAATGTCCGGGAAATGTAGTTTATATTCGCATACGTCCTTACAGCTTCCTGGAGTACTAAGACTATCCCACCATCATATAGTCATTACGTAGGGGCAGGATCATCCTTGTACAACTTCAATCGACTATCATTGACTCTGCCTGGGAACAATTCTCCATTCAGCTTCGTGAGCTGAACTGCACCACCATCTATAATTTCCTTGACCACATATGGTCCCAGCCAATGCATTTGAAATTTTCCAGGGAATTTCATAAAATTACTGTCATATAATAATACCAAATCATTAACCTGGAAGGTGTGTTGCTTTATATGTTGATCGTGCCATGCGTTTTCGCACTCCTTTTGCACCTGTTGGTGAAAGCCTGCCAAAAACCAATCCTCTTCCAACTCCATCATCTCCATGAGGTGCTCCTCCATAGTCTCACGATCAACCATATCATTCAGCGCTACAATCTGCAGACTCGACACAATATATTCCATGGGCATCACAACTTCTTGCCCATAGACCAACCTGAAAGGGGTTTGGCCTGTTATCCTTTTACAAGTAGTTCTATATGCCCACAGGACTATTGCTATGCGTACATCCTAGTCATTTTTATTTGCATTGCAAACCTTCATTAGAGCACTCTCGAGAGTTTTGTGGAAGGCTTCAACCGAACCATTAGCTTGAGGATGATAAGGCATACTCTTCTGATGATAGGACTGGAATTATTTAAGCATCACAACAATCATTTCGTTTAAGAAATGTGTACCCCTATCACTCATTAATATCTTAGGACAACCAAATCGGGACAGGATAAACTCAAAAATAAACTTCATAGCAGTAGTTGTTGTACAATCCTTTACCAGTTTTTCTTCCACCCATCATGTCAAGTATTCAGTTACTGTAATAATATATCGCGCTCTAGTCTTCCTCCCTGGTGGCTGGATCGGACCCACAAAATCAATCGCCCATTTATCAAACACCTACAAAGTGATTTGTAGATTCAAAGGCAATTCATCCCTCTGTGAGGGCCTCCCCATCCTTTGGCAAGCATCGCACGCCCTACAATATACCTTTGCATCCTTATGCACTGTTGGTCAGCAAAGTCCTGCACGGTCACTCTTCATGCATAGTGGCCTCCTTCCACTCCTCCATGCGCTTCTGTGAGGATGATCGACCGTTCAAACCCTGGGACATATCGACATAGTATCTCATCGCAACCCATCTTATATAGGTGTCTAGCGGTCACAGAAAAGTTAATCGCACGAACCACCAATTCCTTCTTTTGCTACGTAGAATACCCCTCTGGGGCTATTCCAGTTGTTAAAAACTAGATTATGTTAGCAAAGTGATCATCTGCGACATGAACAACAAAGAGTTGTGCATCAGGCAACCCTTCTTCCAAACTAGTAGGCTCTTCACCTGTCTCAATCTGAGAGAGATGATCAGGACCAACATTCAATCACACGTGCTTCAAAATTACCTCAAAATCATACTCCTGAAAGAGCAACAACCATCTATAGATATCCCCCCCCCAACACAGGCTTATTGACCAAGTATTTTAGAGCAGAATGGTCTGTATACATCTTGAAGTGTGCACCTAACAGATAGTGCCAGAATTTCTGTAGTGCATACACCATAGCCAGTCCTTCATGCTCTGTAGTCAAGAATTTCTTCTCTGCTTTGGACAACTTCCTACTCGCGAACACTATAGGATGATCGATATCGCCTTCACCTAGTTGGGTTAGCACCACACTGAACGCTATACAAGAAGCATCCACATGCACATGAAACTCCTTTTTCTAATCAGGTGTAGAGCTATAAAAATGGTCTCTTTGACCTCTAATTACCTCACATTAATATGTCAATCCGGGAGCGTTTGGTTATTTCAAAGAGTGACTCAATCCGAGGCTATTTGTCAGAGTAATGCTAGTAGTATAGTGTTCTGCAAAAATACAAGAGTAAACAGATGCTTGTCTATAACTAAGTTACTTCAAATGATTAAATCACACACTCTTAAAGCTAGGCAACTTTATCAGTCAAGGGTTCGACAGCAATAGTCCCTCCCTTTGGAAACTGATGGAAAGGAAATTAGAGCATGGACCACGGGTCTGGGAGTGAGGCAGTAAATGCCGAGGCTCACTACAGCCACAGATCGTCTCTCACACCAAAATAACAAATGCGAGTAAATGAAACAGCAGGTAAAAATGGAACGGCAAATAAGAAATCGAACAACAAATCTAGAATGGAACAGCAATGCTTAAAATGGAACAACAATTCTGAAATGGAACAGCAATCGAATAACTAAACCTCGCGAGCAGTAATCAAGCTTTATCCTATCAACTCAAATGCACTCATTGTAATCAAACATCAATCTTTCATTCTCCAAGCAAATCAAGCAGCACGCGCTAATGGAACAACACTAATTACTAATAAGTTATGGAACAACATTTGGAAATCATACACACACAACACCCTTGAAAAGTAATCTGATTTAGCACCAATCGTCATCAACAGGAATTACAACTGCGTTTCAAAATGGAACAACATTATAAAGAACACATCTTTCAGATAAATTCCACAACACGAATATACAGCATAAGAGCTCCGTAACAAAATAATAACAATGTTCAATTAAGTCTAATAATATTCAATCAACTCTGAAGGTATTGGTGATATAATGCAGAGTCAATATAACAGTTATTGTCTGTAAAAACCTTAATGAACGAATCTTAACAGAGCATATGATGTAACTTATAAAGCATATCAGATTACCAACTAATGATGATAAGAAAACCACGCAGAAATCAAATCGTAGTGATACAGAAGCAAGTGTCCTCCGGGGCCGGGCCCTTAGCCTCAAGGGTACACCGCTTTAAGTTAATCTAGACGCAGAGATAAGATAATCACCAAGTTTATATTAATGCATAAAACAGAAAGTACAATGAGCCAAGTTCAACGAGACTCGATGATCAAAGTTCAATCTTTAACAGAAAGTTACATAAAAGCATGATCCCCCCAAAGCTAACAGTGTCGTCCCTTTATATAAGGGTGACGACGGAGATGTCTAAGTAATAAGATAAATAAAGCAGTGATCCCTCAGGATCAAAGATCCTGAGGGATTCGCCAAACTGTTAATCCTTAATCACTTCTTTTCTCCTCCGCCGAGCTGGTGCCTTCTCCTCCTTTTTCGGACCGGTTTGCTTCAACCTGCTTAGCCTCGTTTGCACTCGGTCCTTCGTTAAAGGGACAACAGTTACCCTGTTCTTGTCTTTTTCTTTGGAACAACAACTCCTCGTTTTTACCCTTTCCTGCACAGGAGAATGACAACTATCAGCGGTTAAGTCTTGCATACTAATTCCACATGTTTTGTCATAATTCTTTATTGTTTTCCACATTCATGATGTAAAAAGATTCACAAGTCCTACTGAAAAGCCATTGAAATGATCATCAAAAACATACCTTTTTAGTACTCCACACACCCCCCTACTTACCCTGTTTCATGCCCTCATGAAAACGTTGTAGTTGACATGCAAAGCAGTGAGAGAATAGGCTGGAGAAGGAATCTCATGTGGAGGCCTACAGCCATGGTGAGTGACTAGGTAGTCAAAGAACTGGCCTGTTTGACCCTCAGGCATCTCATATAGGGCTTGATATCTAGGTGCAGGGTGCCAGATAATTGGACTGCGGAATCTATATCCTAACCAGGATGGCCCTGCCCTCAAAATGCTTTTGCCATAGAGGTTCAAACGGTTGGCAGCTAATTGAAAATTCTCATACTTAAATGGCTCCCTGAGTTGGATGTTTGGATTAGAGATTCGGTACCGAAATTTGGCTGCATCAATGGCGAGGTCTTTGATAGAAAGAAAATATTCTAAACTTTGTCGAATGAGTGCCTCGTGCATGGGTCCTAACGTTTCGATGACACTCGGAGTTCTCATGAGGTTTCTATGTGCTTTCCACAACTGTACTGGGTCCCTAGGCTCAACCCTTACCCACAAGTCTAGGCCATTTTCCTGCCTCTGGAAAGTGTTATAGGCTTTGAGCCATTTAATCTGATTAACCCCGAATGAGATGAATGCTTGCAATTGGATGTCTCCAACAAAAGGGCAAGGGTTTCGCTCAGTCTCCTGATCTAGCACGAGGTTATGCAAATAAAATTCACATAGCAACCTCTCGACCTTCACCCCATAATGTTTACAACAGTCTATAAAGTCATGGATAGTGTTAATTTGTATCGGGGTGCCTGCTTTAACAGCTTTTATTTTTAATTGTAAGTACCGTTCCAGTAAAAATAGAGCATAGTTTTTGGCAGGGGCCCTACATGCTAAAACGTCATTGTATAAAGAACACAAGGTATCCATCTGCTTGATAACAGTATCTAGCCTACGAGTTACCTTTGCAACTTTCTCTTGTTCCTTTCGCCACCCTTCAAAGGCCTGGCTTTCGGATTGGTTGATGTTCCTTAGTTGCTGTTGGAGTTCTTCATACTTCTCACGAGGGACCGTTTGTTCTTTAAGCCTTTCCATTTCTTGCTGAGCCTGTTTCAATCCCTTGTGGAAGGTCCTTGTCTTTGGATCTCTTTTCCATGCAGCAGTGGAGGCCGGGAGTTTTACCTGAACTTTCTTATTGCGTTGTTTCGAGTTCAGAACCCTTATCACCCCTGAGGGTTGTGCCTCCGTCTGGATTTTCTTGTTGTCCATTTCTTTTTTAACACGAATATCAGCTTGCTGCTATTCCTTTTCAAATGGAATAGCAGTCTGTCCCTCAGCATTATTTGGAATAGCAGCTGGATCTTCAGCATCATTTGGAACAACAGCTGGATCTTCAACAGGGTTTTGATAAGCAGCGCGATTTTTAGTCCTCCGCCTTTTTATCTTGCGGATTTTTACTGCAGTGGTCATCTTTTTCTTCCTTGCGGTCTTCCTTACCCTCTGCCTCGCTTTCAGGATCCTGATCTGCTGGTGGAGCTGGGCTATTATGCTCAATAACCTCCGCTGTTCCTTTCGTAATTCCCTAATTTCCAATGTTTTATTAGAAGGAACAACAGGCTTTCTGCTGCGTTCTGGGCCGTGACTAGTCCCTGGATCTTTCTCTTGGGGTGCTTCTTCACTATTTTGTGCTGGCTGTTCTAGGGTAGGAACCCTAACTGGTTCCGTGACTTCTTTTTCTATCCCTACTTCCTCCGGAATTTCCTCAGGTGCTTTGGGAACAGATTGTTCCCATTCCATGTCTCCTATCTCCTTTTCATCATGAACAGGCAGATTTCCTTCTTCTGCCTCTTCTGCATGTGGTTTTTTGTGTGTATCTTCTTCCTGGGGTTTGCCGTGGAGGTATGATGGAGTGGAAGGTTGGCCATACTCACCCATATTGGCCAAGATTGCGGCCAATTCATCTTCTCCCACTGGGTCCTGTGGTGGGCTACCTTCCTACTGTCCCATTTCCTCCTCCTGCTTGGATTGTCCAGCTTTTGCCTCGAATCCAACTTCCTTCTCCACAACCTTGCGTACCCATCCTTCAGTTTCATCTGCTTCCCCTTATCTTCTCTTGTGGCAATACCACTGCGCGTTACTATGTTAATGCTAGGATCTTCTTCGCGAGGCTCCACCCTCATCATTTGAATGTTCTGCGTAGGTGTTTACGTCTTCTTCTCCTGCATCTTGGCTATTAGTATCGGGCAATCTTCTATAACATGATCAAACTGTCGGTAATACTGGAAGGAGGGATGCGTTGGGTTTTGATAGTCGCACACAAAATGGCTTGCTTCTCCACAATTATAACAAATGATTTGGCCACGACCCCTTCCATCCCTTCCTCCTCCTCCTCTTCCTTGGCCCTAGAATCCTCTGCACACTGCACCCGTGCCCTGATCCTGAGGCCAATTTTCCTTTTGCATTCTATACGTAGGGGTTCACTCCATCATGAGTTCGTAGCTCTGGCAATTGCGTTCATCATGCCCAACTAATTTACAAAAAGTACAAAATAATTGTTGTGGTGTTTGCACAATTTTTTTCAAGAGATGACAATTATCAGTCACGTGCTTTCCAACTACTTGACAGATAATGCACCATAAGGGTACTCCCGCACTCATTCCAACAATGCTTTCCAGTTTTATAGGGACAGGACCTCCCCCAATGAGGTGTCTCTGATAAACAAGACAGTGGTCCTTGTCATGACCTTGACCTTTACACTTCAGGCACCAAACTTCTACGTACACCTCGGGCTGTGCTTCCTTTCCCTTTTTCAGGCTCTACAATTCCATGTGCAGGCTCACCAGCTGCGATTGAATTTGTTGTAACCCTATATTCGTATCCTGCACTAGCGAAGCTTCTAATCTCATAGCGATCTCCACTTCTTTTTCTTACGTACCTATTTTCTGCTATGACAATGGGATCCTCAAATGTGGTAGGAGTGAAGCAATATACCAGTCTCTGTGTTGAGCATATGTAATTGTTGTATTAGCCTACTGAATTAGACATTTTAATCTTTGATCAAAGTCCCAAGCAGAGTCATTTATCTTCTGTTAAATCTCCTTAAACTCAGTTATAGACTGAATATGAGATTTTGGCTTCTTGAATTCACTATTCAGCACTTGCTAGGTCTCTTGCATAGTTGCAGTGGGCTTATCTATGTGGAACTTGATGTACCAACTTAGCGCTCTGTCCTGCAGCACTATGACTAGCTGCGCTTTCTTCATATTGTCATAAATTATTTGTTGTGCCATCCATACAACATCTGTGACAAACCAGAATTGTTCGGGGTCTTCAGTTCCCACACCCTTAAACACAACCAACTTCATTGTATTCGCCATATTAAATGATGGAGGCGGGGGTGGAGGTGGAGATGGAGGTGTAGGTGTAGGTGTGTGAGGTGGAGGTGGAGGCAGAGGTGGGGTGGATGGATGAGGTATTCCTGTGATACCCTGACTTACAAGTTGTAGCACACTTCGCGGTGTTCTCAGAATATTACCTTCTTCGTCGCTATCAGGAGATCCTAATAGCGGACTGTATTCAGAGCCTGATTCTTCATTTCTTCTGAATTCTCTTCCAATTCACATAGTCCCAAACATAATTTTAAAGTCATAACCTGCTTTTCGCATAATAGCATCTTAATCCAAGTCTTCAAGGATTTCAGGTACTTACCTTTTGGTCCTTTGAAGAACCTACGCTCTGCTTTGATGTAGCTAACGGATGTATCGATCACGAATTCAGTGATGAATCCTCCGAAAATACAATCAATCCAGTGGTCGACGTACTGCTCGATTCTATTTTCTTAAGCCTCCAAGTGCTTCACCAGTTCTGGGGTCCATACAATAGGGCCTTCAAGCTTCCACGTACCCTGACTATATGCTAATTTGGACAACCACTCATGCAATTCACAGGGGAAAGAGTAGAAGAATATTTCGTGTTCACCGTATATAGGTATCTATTTAGCCACTCTTCCTTCGATAAGCGTAGAATTATGTTCTCTTGAGCTGCAAACACATGCAATTTCCGATTGATCCACTTCTCAATTTTTTTCTTAGTGGGGAACCACTTATCACACATCCCTTTAGCAAGATCCCGTTCCTGGCAACGAAAACATTTGTTGGTTTGATGGGGCCTGATCCAGGTTCAACGTTAGTTGTGCCAACCAACAAAACCATAACTGCTGGCACTTTTGGCAACAACTCGCGTAGCGCAGGCTGTAGTCTCACCTGAAGCAGTATTGGGGGATGACAGAACCAAGTTTCTGCATCCAAAGGTCAATGTGATAGGTTCCTATGGCTCCTAGGGATTAGTTCTATCTTCATGCACCCTAACCCTTCCAGAACATATTATTACAATAAATTCACTTTAACAACTTCCAGATCTTCACGAAGGCCTTTAATCATTCATTACATGTATAAACAATATAGATCTACCACTTTCATGAACAAGATAAGCATCAATTCATATAAATTTCATTACAGAGCGAACATACAGAAACTTGCAGAAGTAAGAAATATTACACAGATACAAAAGAATTGGTTCAAAATTGTCTTTATTAGATATAATCATTCAAGTACAAACTTCTTTTCCCTATGTACTTAGTTGCAGGTTCTCGCGCACTCAACTTGCGGACTTACCAAGGTCTCCGTGCACTTAGCTGCAGGATCCTTCACCTTTGCCTAAGTACAAGAAACAAACATTTCCTACCTTAACTTGATTTCCATTACAAATATTCTTAACAATTCATTGCTTCCTTAGACTCACTATAATTCTTCTATTTATAGCATTTCTTTTACAATAGCGTGGTTCGCGGACGATAGGAGGGTCTGAAAACCTTCCTATCACCTACCCATCTAAGGGACTAAAGCCCCTTTGACTCTAACGAGCTTCACACTTTGCTTCCACATTTCTCGAAGACTTTACATCTTTACGAAAAGAAATTACAAAATTTATCAAAATTTACCCTAGGGATCCCTTCCCAACAGGATTGGAATTCTTATTGCTCTAGATCAAAAAATGACTCTCCAAACATTAAATCAAGCCTCTCGAACAATCACTATTTTAATAAAAAGACTTCATTACATAACTCCCCATAATTACACAATTGCCTGAATGGTAAAATAAAATTTACTTAGGTAATTACATTGTTAACAATTAATTGATCATTCTTTAACAATCTCCACATTGACAATAATTTTCCTAAACCCTTGCCCATGTCCATTCACCATCTCTTCTGCAAGCCAAGAGAAGTCAATCACCATCGCAACTTCTCTACTAAAATTGGCTTTGTGAACATGTCTGTACCATTCTCCTGTGTATGAACCTTCTTGAGAGCTACTTTCCCGCCATCGATCACATGTCTTACAAAATGGTACCTTACATCAATGTGCTTAGTCTTGTTGTGATAAGTTGGATTTGTAGCCAAATGAATAACACTCTAACTGTCACAGAATACATTCACTTTCTCCTGTGTCCTTCCAATCTCATCAAGTAGACCTTTCAACCAGATTGCCTCTTTACAGGCATTTGAAGTAGCTATATACTCTGCTTCAGTAGTTGATATCCTCTTGTCCAAATCACCTGAATAATCAACATCCACATATCTGCAGACAGAACCTTCACTACAATTAAATATGATACAATGGTCACTTGTGCCTCTCAAGTACCGAAGCACCCATTTCACTGCTTGCCAATGTTCTTCTCTTGGATTTTTCATGAACCTGCTGACAACTCCAACTGCATTTGAAATGTCAGGTCTTGTAGATACCATCACATACATTAAGTTACCTACTGCATTTGCATATGGTACACAAGACATATACTTATTTTCTTCATTGGTTCTAGGACTCAAACCCAAAGAAAGCTTAAAATGGGAAGCTAATGGAACATTAACAGGTTTCATATTGTTCATACCTAACTTTTCAAGTATTTTCTCCACCTACTTTTGCTATGATAACCAGGGCTTTCCATTTTTCCTTTCTCTATGTATCTCCATGCCCAATATATGTTTTGCAGCTCCAATATCGTTCATATCAAACGTCCTAGAAAGATAAGCCCTTAACCTGTTGATCTCTTCCATGCTTTTGCTTGCAATAAGCATATCGTCAACATATAAGATGAAGACAATACATATGCCATTGAAACTTTTAAAGTATACACAATGATCATACTCACTTCTAGTAAAGTTTCGTATCACCATGGAGTTAAACTTCTTGTACCATTGCTTGGGAGGTTGCCCCAGGCCATACAATTTTTTCTCGAGCTCGCAAACTAATCTTTTGTTGTGACCTTGTACAAAACATTCGGGTTGTTCCGTATAAATCTCTTCATCCAAATCTCCATGAAGAAAAATTGTTTTAACATTTAATTGTTCTAACTCAAGGTCAAGTAATGCAATTAGTGCTAACATTGTTCGAATAGAAACAAGTTTTACGACTGGTGAAAAGATCTCATGAAAGTCAATACCTTCAATCTGAGAATACCCTTTTGTTACCAGCCTTTCCTTATACCTTTTGATACTTCCAACATCATTTTGCTTTAGTTCGAAGACCCATTTTCATCTAACAATACTTCTCCTTTCAGGAATTTCTACAAGATCCCATGTTTTGTTCTTGGCTAAGGAATACATTTCTTCGTCCATAGCCTTTTTCCCCTTTTCACTATTTGCATCACCCACTGCTTCCTGATAACAAGAAGGTTCCCCATCTTCAGTAATCAATGCAATAAATGAATCATAATCTTCATACCTTTTGGGTGTTCTTCTTTCCCTTGTAGAACTCCTTAGAGTGATTGGTTGCTGAACTGGTTCCGGAACTTCTATAGTTTCCTTTGCACCTTCTTCACATTTTTCTTTAGAGGTCTCTTCTTCTTTATGACTTTCCAGAAAAGGCCGAGTCTCCAATTGAATTTTCTGATTTGGTTATCCCTGTTCCTATTCAACTTTTCCAACATCGATTTTTAGAAGAGAAGATTCATCAAATGTTACATCTCTACTTATTACTATCTTACGTGAAGAAGGATCCCATAACCTATATCCTTTCACCATATTGTCATACCCAACAAAGACATCACATTTTGCATTTGGGTCTAACTTTGAACACTGGTTCTTTGGAATAAGGGCATAGGCATCACAGCCAAAAATTCATGTGAATAATCACAAGGCTGACCCAACCAAACTTCTTCGTGAATTTTACAATAAATGGCAACTGAAGGTAATATTTTTACCAAATAATAAGCAATTGATATTGCTTCTGCCCACAACTCCTTCTGCAGGTTAGCATTGTTGATCATGCTTCTGGCTCTCTCCATAAGAGTCTGATTCATACGTTCAACAACGTCATTTTGCTAAGGAGAATAGATAACAGTTTTATGTCTAAAAATCTCTTCATCCTTACAATATTGTTCAAATTCTAAGGAAGCAAATTCACCTCCATTGTTAGTTCTTAAACATTTAAGTGATTTTCCTGTTTTATTTTCCACCATAGCTTTAAATTGTTTAAAAAATTAAATACATCAACTTTTGTTTTTAACATATAGACCTAGACTTTCCTCTATTAACCATCAATAAATGTTAAGAAGTATAATGCACCTCCATAAGATACAGTAGGAGATGGTCCCCAAAGATCAGAATGAATATAGTCCAAAATTCCTTTACTATTATGACTTCTAGTTTTAAATTTATGTTTACATTGTTTTCCATATACACAATGTTTGCAAAATCCCAAACTCAAGGATTTCAAATTAGGAAGTAATTTGCAATTCATCAGTACTTGAAGGCCCTTATCACTCATGTGACCCAGCCGCTGATGCCATAGGCGAGTATCTTCTTCTTCTTTCAAAGATACAGTTGCTGCCTCACTGACCTGAGTACTTCCTTTGAGTCTGTAAATATTTCTAATCTTCTCTACCTTCATAACAACCAGAGTGCCCTTTGAAACTTTCAACACTCCATTTTGACCTGTAAACTTGTAACTCTCTGATTCCAATACTCCCAAAGAAATCAAATTATTTCTCAACTCAGGAACATGTATATCATCAGTTAAGGTTCTAATTGTATCATCATACATTTTAATTCGGACATTTCCTACCCCAATAGTTTGACAAGATACATTATTACCCATAAACACAGAACTACCATACACAACTTGATATGAAGTGAACCAATTTCTATGTGGACTCATGTGATGAAAAGCACCAGAATCTAACAACCAATTTTCATAATTCTGAGAGACATTACAAATCGGTAAAACTTGAACAGATAAAACTTCATCAATCATACCTGAATCAACTTGATTTACTTCCTTTGGGTTTTCAACAGACTCCTTTATTTTCCAACAATATTTCTTGAGATGTTCTATTTTGTTGCAGTACCAGCATTTGGCTTTACACTTCTTGCCTTTTGACTTTGATATGGAAGAACTTCTTGTTTTCTCTCCTCTATCCTTGGACCGGCCTCTAGCTACTATAGCTTATGGTGCATAAATTTCAATGTTGGATTTCCTCCGTACTTCTTCAGATAACGTAGCTCCCACAACAGAATCAAATTCTAAAGATTTGATTGTGCTCAAACTGATAGAAGTCACAAAGTGATCCCAAGACTCGGGCAAGGAACACAACAAGGTAATAGATTTATCTTCTTCTTCAAATTTCACATCCATATCTAACAACTGGAAAATAAGTGTATTAAATATATTTAAATGTTCTACAATTTTAGTACCCTCCTTCATCTGAAGGCTATACAGTTGCCTCTTCAAATAAATTATGTTGGTTAAAGATTTGGTCATATACATTGTTTCCAATTTTACCCACAAACCCATCACTGTGGTTTCTTCAACAATGTTGAAGGGAACTTCATTTTCCAGGCAAAACCTAATAGTACTGAGAGCTCGGGCATCCAAGTCCTCCCAATCCAAATCTATCATGCGAGTAGGTTTCTTCCTAACTCCATCTAATGCTTTGTGCAAACCTTGTTGCACTAGCAAATCCTGTGCTTTCAATTTCCACAATGAAAAATTGTTCTTACCGGTGAACTTCTCCACCTCGAACTTAACATTAGTCATTTTGGCCATTTCTTCCTACACAACCTCTTTTTATAAAACAAATTCTTTATTACTGGTTGTGTTCCTTCAAAAACTTCTGTTAGATTTTTCTTTCCACTTTCAGTTAGGGTTTTCAACTAGGGTCTTAAAATCTTCTTCTTGTTAAAAAAATAATCTTCAATTTTTTTTTTCAAATATCCAAAATAAAATGAAAAAACCAAACTTTTCCCTTTATAAATGACTCGAGTATTCAAAATCCATATTTAAAAAAAAATCCAACAACCAATGTGAATCCAACAACAATTCTCCAAGCAATTGCACCAATTTTTTTTAACCAAACAAAATACAATACCTGGTAACTGTCCTATTGTTGCCCGAATTGTATAGGCACCGCGACAATGCTTAGGATGGGGGTTGTCACTCTGATTCCCGCCCACTCTATTCTAGTTGTCTCCCACTAATAGGCCATGGGGGGTGGTCCCTATGGAATGAGATGAAAGAAAACAATTTGGAAACCAACTTGTTTGGGAGACACGGATGAGTGGCCTAGCCAATTGGTTAAATTTGAGCAAGATGATTGATTAGATTAGATTTTAAAATATGAGACCAGTGCCTTAATGGAGTCACAACGTCTTGCTTATAATAAAATGGAACCAAATGACCGGATGGACACCCGCTGCTTAAGATGATTGACTAACCTGAATGATATGCAAACCTATGACCTATGTGTGATGCAGAGATCTTGTTTCTTTTTAGTTAAATGCCTAATCTAGATGTGATCTTCCTTTAACTATTTTGAAGTTGGGATCCAAGGTAAGTTGTGGGAAGGAGGCCAATAGGAAGAAGGCTAGGGCCCGATTAACGATACCTTCTATTGTGCTCCTATCACCCGATGCCTCCAACACTGTAGAGACTTTGGCTCTCATGATTGCAAGGTCACTGTGTTAACCACCAAAGAGTTGTCAAGGCCCATCAAGCTAAGTGAGAAGGGTTTCCCTATATCCCTATCAACCTAGCTTATGCTAGGAGGTAAATGATTAATGAAATTTAAATCTAACATGCTTATGCAAGAGATTATGGGTGAGATTATCTTGAGTTAAGATTGTTTAAGTTATTTAAGTACTTATGTAAAAATTTGTCTTAATTCAAAAGTACTTATCAATGTTGTGATACAATCTTAAACAAGATGAGTGCTAGGAGATACAAGTGTAAATTTCAAGTAACCAACTTATACACTAATGATTATTAACATGAGATATTATGCCAATCAGCAAGATCAATATTGGATTTTGAGTGAAAAGATGAGATTAACCAATTTCATATCTATGGCAATTTATATCTGTAGTAAAAAATCAAAATATTCAGACTTTATCAATGTTATAACAACAGTGAGGAAACCACTTCAAATCATGAAATTTGCCTTAGACATAAAACAAAAATATTCTCAGTGACTAGCAAATGTAAATTAACTTATTTAGTTCATTTGTGATGATGTATTCAATGATATTTTAGATTTGATTGTTAGTTTCCAACAGTTTTGAAAAATATATGGTTAATATGCCCAAAAATAGTAAAAATTCAATAGAGCTCAAAAAATTCATTTTTTGGGGCTTTTAGGAAGTGTGATTCAGAAATTTTAGAACTGATAAATTTATTACAACAATAAATTAGTAACAGATCAACAAGCCAAAAATACTAGAGATGATGCCCAAAATGTCTAAAAATAGTAAGTTTTTGCCCAAAACTGAAAATTCAATTTTTTTTATCCTTATCATTATATTGTTCAAAAATACTTCAGGCCTTAATTTTATAGTTATGCAGTAAATTCCAGCAAGCTAAAAAATTAGATCTAGGTCAAATTAGAGATGCCCAAGTGGCCAAATCTTGTGAAAATTTAGATTTTGCAATTTTAATTGATTTTGACCATTTAAAATGTGATTTTAGGGTTTAGATATTAATGATTTGACTGTTGTAAGGTTAAACCCTAGGCCCAAGGCCTTGAAGATACCATGGTTGAAATTCGTTGAAATTTTGGGATTATGTTGTCAACTGAAAAATATGAATTTTGAGACCTTGAGCTTGCAAAACCAACAAGTATTTAGCCTTAAAACTTCAAATTGGGGTTTCAGGTCAAGTTAGGGCAAAAGAGGCAAAGAAAATGGAGAACAAGGCTAAGGGAGCCGAATTTACAGGGATTAAAGGGCTAGGATGGTAGATTGGGGCCCAAAGATGAAGAATAAGGTCTCAAAGAGGTAACACTATGCCTAATGAGGCTAGTATTGGGGGTGAGGAGGGTTTAGAGGCTTAGGAAAAGGGTTAAGGTCTATGATCGAGGGCCTAAAGGCCAAGGAAAGGGAGTTGCAAACCATTGGAGGGTTGCAGCATAGGGAGAGAGGGGGATGAGGTCGAGGAGGAAGGTCGAGGGAGGAAAGAGGAGGGAAGAACGCCGAGGGACAAGGGTCAAGAAGGAAGGAGAACTGGAGAGAGGAGGTCGAGAGGAGGAGAGGAGTGAAGGCCTGTGACAGACCTAGGAGGGAAGAAGAGGAGGTTGCAAGAACTTTTAGGCCTGTGGCTAGGGTAAGGAAGGGAAGTCACATCCCCTAAGGGTCACGACTAGCCCTGGGAGGGCTAGAAACCAAGGCGCTAGAGGAAGAAAGGTTGACGATGAGGGCTTGGAGGAGAAAACCGTGGCTTGGAGCCTTGAAAACCTTGAAACACTTGCTCAATTTTTTTTTATGCTTCAACTCTTTGATTTTTTGAAAATTCTTCCATGGAAACCCTACCAAAGTTTCCAAGAAACTAGATCTTACCCTCAACGGCCTAGATCTAGCTCTTTTTCCACTTGACTCCTTAATCTATCCTGCAAAAATAAAATTTACAACACCCAAACCCAAAACCCCAAATATATACAAAATGATTCTAAAAAACCACAACCCAAGCTAGAAAAATAATTTACAATTTAAATTACAAAATATACATGGTTTTTTTTTTAAATAGATTTTGAGAAAATAATTTTATGATATTTTTTCCTTCAAAGAATAGCTAAAACACTTCAGAAAAATTAATGCTTACTATAGCCCAAGTGAAGATTCAATCCACCATATAAAAGCTAGAGATCCAAGCAAAATAACCCTTGCCTCTATGAACGTGGAGACCAAGGATTGAGTACCCACACACACTATGTATTATCTCAAAATATTTAATATAAAGCACCACATAGGAAGCCCGTAGTCAATACATACCACAAATCAATGACAAGAACACCTCGAGTTTCACCCCAAAGTCTTTTATTATAGTAGAAAAAATAGTTCCCAATGGGACAATAGTTTACAAAATGCTTCAACAACAATTCTAGCGAGAGATTAAGATGACTAGAGACTCAACTGACTCTCTAATTTATAGATAAATCCTCTAAATGGAAAAATAACGGCTAGTTTCTTTTATCCTTGTCAAAATAATCTTGGTCGTTGATAAAAACTTCAAGATCTTTTAATCTTGGCCCTTGATTTTTTATTTTTGAGGAATTTTCAAATTTATCATTTAATTCCATTTTAATTAGCTCAAAATTAATTATTTTGAGCTAATTTTCTCAAAAAATTGACTTTGACTTAACCACCAAGGTCCAAGAGTCCAAATTTTCTTGAAATATACAATATTCTCTTGGTGGAGGACCTTTAAAAATTGATTCTTTCAAGACCCACGAATTTTTCTATTTGGAGAATTTATTTTCCTAGGACAATTTAATTTGACTATCATTAATTAATTAATTTTTTGGCTTAGGATTTAATTTTATTTTGCCAGAAAAAACAATTAATTGTCACATGAGAGGATTTAATTATTTTTCCAACTGTCTAATTCATTTGATTTTTCATTTACAAGACTCAAAGAGGGAATACATATTCGTCTTAGACCCTCAAGACACATAATCCATCTGCGATGCAATATGATCTAGTAAACAAGTGATTTGTAATAAAATAATTAAGCAAATTAGCTTAAATTATTCCCAAACTACTTTTACATCAGACTCGACTAAGGCACTAAGAGTCACCTAATAATTCGACAATAAATTTCACCCTAGCTTTAGGGTTTAAGCTAGACGGAAAAAACTCCTCTAATTAGTCGTGTCGAAAAACACAGGTAATCAACAAGGTTAAAAACCTCCTAGGATGGAATTTGTCATCAAATTATAGGCTTATCTAGGTTGTTACATAGACTCAAGGTTTTACTAAGATCATTTACAATATATAACTTGCAGAATGGGATGACCATGACACATGGACTGTTGATATGTGATTCGATCCTTGTGTGGAAGGCTCGAAAATCAGGTCTACAACAAGGGGGATAACCACCCGGTCCAGACCTTAATGCAGCTCCTTTTCCGTTTGGAATAATGGCTTCGACTGGGGATGATGGGACCAGTTTCCCAATCTATTTATGATGTGTGTGCTATCGTGATGATGTTTTTCTTTTTTTGGGTTTTATGGGGTGAATGCTTGTTCTAAATCTAATATATCTTTTAACTATCATATGCAATCTATTGTAATAAAAGAAA
Organism: Pinus tabuliformis; assembly: GCA_031772625.1. NCBI lineage: Eukaryota > Viridiplantae > Streptophyta > Pinopsida > Pinales > Pinaceae > Pinus > Pinus tabuliformis. The sequence continues at coordinate 1,122,932,354 of CM062815.1, read as the reverse complement.
ACATCTAACTTTAAACTATCCCGGGAGTAACGTTTACTTATGCGATTTAAAATAATTTCTAAAAGTGATTGATAATGAAAATCATTCAATCACAATGAGAATAGAATCCTTTTAAAAACGATTGTTTCGTATAAAAAGTTAGCCGAAACAATTATGAGAAATATATCGCATAAGAGTCATTCACATATTTAGCATAAAGAGTAAGTCATCACCATACAGAAGTGAAATAATGATAACAAAACATTTCAAACTTTCATATATAAATAACTAAAAATGATTTATCGCTTGACACATAAGTAAAAAGTATTAGGAGATAAAAATACCATTTGTAATATGTTCTACTCATGAGCTGCAGCAATATAGATTTATCTTCAAATCACTTAACATCCACTAAGAGTACAAAAGTGCATTTCAGGAGCAGATATCAAACTCATATAGAAAATAAATCCCGTTCCATTCATTTGATCAAAACCTCCTTAGTGGGGGGCAAAATGCATGTTCTAAAGAATTGTTTTGGATAAAACTCTGGACCCCTCTCTAAATGCATGAGGGGTTTAAATATTACTCTATGAAATCTAAAAATAAATATTACAAAAATAGCCGAGGAGGTTTAAACGACCTGCCCCATTTTAAGCAAAAATAAACTAAAACAAAAATAAATTGTATCTATGATAAATCCTGTATTTGATCTTTCAGATCGCAAATCTCCAGCATTGGTTTCAAGAGTGTCGGTTGGCCGACTTTAACTTTTAACTGCCCTGCAAATATGACGTTGGCAAGAGCTGGCACTATCTTCTCGGTAGAAGTTATGAGGCACTTCAGGGTCATCCATTGGCTATGTGGTTTTACCAGGTACTGCTAGTATGTCTCCCAGTTTAACTTGTTTACCTGTTTAATTGCCTCTGCCCTTTCCTCTGTTGTTTGTTTCCACACTGTTTGAAGTTGTTGTGCCTTTGGAAGGAAGCCCAGAGTGGTCTCTGCTACCAAATTGGCCTTGTGCAAATTTTCATTTATGCATTCAATGACACTATTCGCTGCTGTCACTGCCTCTTCCATTGCCTGTTTCACTTCTTTTAACCGAGAATCCCATTTCGTGAATAAAATCTCTTTGTGCGATTCATCAATTCTGGGCATGTATGCTCTTTTCCCTTCTTCAAATCTCTGCCAGTTCAAGAAGTCTGAGACCTTCTTAAAAATTGAATTGTATTCAAGTCGCAATTCTACGACTTGATTAGTAATATTATCGCTCGTTTCGCAATGGGAATTCCACTATGAAATCTTCTAGCATAGTAATTATTTTTGTTGCAAAAGCTGAGAATTGAGAGCAAGTGCTTTTGTGATGAACTCCGCAATTTTGGGACCATCTTTATGCAGTTCTATCATATCCTGTAACTATTTTTCTTTACTGACCAAACTGATTTGATGTGCCAATTGAATTTGCTGGAAGTCTTGCTAGTGTTTTGCTAGCTGTGTTTCTGCTTCTTGATTGATGTTGACTTGTTGTAACTGCTGTTCCAAAAACAAAATCTTATCCTCTTTCTCTTTAAGTAACAATTGAACTTCTGTTGCTTTATCAATAGTTGCTGAAGCGTATGCTCCTGCGGTCTGTGAGAGCTTAGTTAGATTTTCTGATGAGTCTATAGTGGGGTCTTTCTAAAAGACATCCAGAGGTTCATCCTCAGGAGCGAGCACAACATCCAATTTTCGTTTCTTTCTTTGCCTTTTGACGACAACTTTATGTTGAGGGCTATAAAACACATCTAGAGGAGGAATTTCCTCTATCCTTAGTACAATCTCAGACAAGGGGGCTACAAGAATGTGCTTCGTGTCCTAAGTATTGACATCCCTTTCTATTACCATCTCCATAGTCTTCTATTTTGGATTTGTTGGAGGCTCTGGAGTTTGTTCCTCTGTGCTCAGAATCTTATTAAAAATTTCCCATTCCCCTTCTAGATCAATTATAAGTGGCTTTGTTGGCTTTGTAAGAGGAGTGGGAACATTAGCTTGTTTTGGGGACAAAGCCTGCTGATCAGGCTTTGCTATAGATTGAGCTGTGTCTTTTATTGATTCTTTGCTTCTGTTGTGTTCACTCTTTGACTGATCATCGGAATTTTCAACTAATTCTTTTTCAGAACTTGTTTTGGACTTCTCTTTTGAACCTTCACTTATGATAACACTAGGAGTAGGCTCCCTTATTGGTTCGATGAGCAATTGGTCCAATGGGACCTTTGACAACCTCTGCTTTCTGTAATTGTCAAACTTTTGGAGATTTTCTTGGTCAAAAACAATTCGTGTTGTATGCTGGACCTCTCTGAAGGTGTTTTTCTGCAGAAAAACATCGTCGAAGGGATCTTCTTCATGAGAAAATACTTTTATTTTAACCAATGTGGTAAAATTACTTACAACACCAAGGGGATCATATTGCCTCCTCAGGAACTTTGGTAGTTGTAAACATAGTACATTATCCACTTCTTTGAAAGCATGACCTAAGTCATGCAATGCAAATGCTTCGCATACTACAGGAAATTGGGGCCAAATGGCCTTCTTGGAATCTTTCAGAACCTTGCTCATTCCCCCCATGCCGCAGGTCTGATAGGCTATCTCCCTAGCCATCAGTTTGTTGGGGACGTAAAAAGGTAGCACATGGGGTGAAGCAATGCTGCCAAACACTCTGATATACGTGAACAATTCTTCCCCAAACCACCTTGCCACTGAGAGAATATCCACTTCAGCTTCTGGGGAAAACCTTGGGGCATCTCAGTTGTAGAGCATTTTAAAAATTGGGAGCATAACTCTGTGACAAATTTTGAAGAAATGTGGGATGAAATTGGATTCCCACAATACTTTGTGATAAACCTGAATGGGAAGTGGATTTTGTACCGTCCACCTCCAACCCATAATAGGAAAATCGGAAACAAAACATATAGCGTCCATAATATAGGCGCTAAAAAAGAATGGAGGGTAAACCCTCATGGTAAAGCTTCTTTTAGTTCTATATCCTAAAATTGCAGTGGCTAAATTGTCCAACAGGATTTGGGCCCAATTCATTATTGTGGCATTTGTAGCCGCATCCACTAGAGGTAACCATTCTGATGAAAACTTGTTGATGTCTGGTTTCCCAAACAATCTACATAACATTGCAGTGGCAAAACAGTAAGGAGAACAAAGAGAGCCAGTGGTGTACATACCATTTTTATCCTTTTTAAGTCTTTCCTCATTGTTTGACCAGTGCTTTGTGCATTTTGCCAAGTATTCATTCTCCTTGGCGAACTTCTCGACGAATTGCTTGTTATAGCTGGCCTGGGATTCTGGTAAGTGGTACATACGCCTCAAATTGCTTGGAGTAAATGACCCCATGACTTCTTGGCTGGCCATCTTGAACTCTCTATTGGATATGTCTGCGTCATCTATAATCCATTTCACCATGTCAGTGTAGGGGAATATCTTCGGCCTTGCAACAATGCGATGTAGAAACGAGCATGCAAGTTCAGTTAGAGATGCTTCAGAGGATCCGCGTCCATTCATTGTAACTGTAACTTCCATAATTCTTGACTTTTCGTCCTCCAACAACTGATACATAGCTTCCCACATAGATATCCCTACGTCCCGACTACAGGTAGTGTCTGTGAATAATGGGGCCATTTTTGTCTTCTCAGACGCATGAGCCTTGCCTTTCTTCCCCATTTCTTCGTGTATTACGCTCTGTGTGCTCTTCCTGAAAGTTGCAAGCAGAGAGCAAAAATATGATAAGATGATAGTGAATACAGGAATAATCAATAGAAAGACAAAAATAAGGTGACGGGAGATCTTTAATTCTAAATCATATCAAAAGATATCAACTTGCGTCAAATGGTCCTTTACACTGATTCGAATCATTTTTAATAAATGACCACTAATGGACCATTATGCTAAACTTTAATGTTCATAACTTTGCATCGAACGCCGGAAAGTACTGTCCTAGAACTCTGAGCCCTTTGAATTGCGATAAAAGTGATTTTGCGATTTGCTTCGCAATATCGCAGATCGCTATATCACAAAACCTGCTTTTGTTAAAAACCATCATTACGTTGAGCCGTTACGATATGCGATTTGCAAGACGCTATCGCATTTTGCAATATTTGGTTATGTTACATAAAGTAGCGCCATGGTATTGGAATTTGCGATGTGATGAGGTTGTAAGCTTCATGATCTCGCATTCTCGTGGATCGCATTTTCGAGGAGTTACTTTTATAAAGGATGTCTATTGTAACCTTTTGCGATGCGAGAATAATCTTTCCTAAAGTGGGTTCTTTAAGGTTTTTCCTTAATGTTCATGATCTTATGTTATAAAGTTTTTCCTTAGGTCCTATGGTCACGTAGCGCCTTTTATAAGGAAACTCATAGTTTGTGATGTTTTATGCATTTGGAGTATGAAAAGGTAAATTTCCATGTTTTAGCAAATTCTACTTTGACATCTTGTTTTATTCTAAAAATAAAAAGGCAACATTAAATACTAAGATTTGATTTTTTGGAAGGGTCCCCATTTATTAATGTTATTACTAACACTAATAAAAGGGGGGTTGTTGATGGTCACAACAATTGGCGATTCACTTGAAAGAACCAATTATCTCTGATGGTTTTTTGAATTTTCTAAAACTTCCAAAATAGAAATGGTTTTGAAAATGAAACTTCATTGTAGAAATATAAGGTAAATAGTGTTATTTATTAATAACAACATTTTGTTCTAACTATCTTTATTCTGATTATCTTCTTCCCAGAGTTAGTCATTTTACTCACATCAGCCATAATTTGGTTGTAAAAATTAAAACAAAGACATCTATTTAGATCAGTTTAGGTGTACTCATTTGTCGTAGGTAGAGCCTCTGTTGTCGCAGGCGTTCATAGCCTCGACAGGGTTACCTATTACCCAGCAATGGTCCAGTGTCCCACTCAAGAAGCATGCAATTTTCAAAGATAAATCCTCATATACACTTATTGCTTTTTCTTTTCTTATTTCTCTTTTAATTCTTAAAGAACAATGTCTTGGTTTGGTGGCCAAAATTGATAGTGCCATTCACTTGATTTATAACTTAACTGAACAAGCTGGCTCGTGATGAGACCCCTTATCTTTTGATTGAAACAATCTCGAGCCATTACCCTGTTTTGATATGTAGTATGGCAATGTCAGTTAGTTATAATCTTTATGATCATGATAAGTCGACTCTTGATGAGACCTCTTATTCTTTAAGTTTAAAGTGCATAGTTGGATTACCCTTTGAATCTCGCAATTTCCTAAAGTGGGGGGGAAGTCATTGGTTCCTTAAGAATTCTTCTGGATGACAATTGTAGAGTTTAAAGATAGCTTTTCCGTAGAGAATCTTTGTTTTGTTATTGATACCTTTTATGACTGATATAAGGAAAACTTCTTCCTAAGGTGGATTCTAACCAAAATTTGTATAGTTGAAACAAAAGAACAGGCAAAATTTTCAGAATGATAGCACTTGACCCTATGTTTCAAAAATGGAGATTAATTTTCCTAATCACTCCCACTTATACAAGTGAAAAAACAAAATTGATATGAGACACTATTCTTTTCATGGAAACCAAAAGTGAACATTCTCAACCTGTTTTATTACCAAAAGAAAACTAAACTAGACTATAATCTACAGAAAATAGAAGAGATCATCTTCTATGGGAAATATTTTTTTAGGATCTGTCCATTAACAGGTAAAGACTCTCTTTTCCCTGCTAAATCTTGTAACATGAAAGTTGATGGACCAATGAGTTCGAAAATCTGGAATGGTCCAAGCCACATCCGTTGGAATTTAGTATGTTTTCCTTTCTCTTCATGGGCTTTATCCCATTTTGATACTAAGTCTCAAAGCTGAAAATCTTTTCTAGATACCAAGTTTGAATCAAAAGAAGCTTTTACTAATTGTTGATGATGCATGTGGGTAATTCTGGCCTTTTCTCATTCCTCTTCAAGCTTAAGGATCTGCAATTGTCTTAATTGCAAGGATGAGGAAGGGGTTTCTTCAATGAATTGAACTAAGGCTAAAGAAGGAATAACTAGATTTGTTGGTAGGATCACTTCGATCCCGTAAACTAAATTAAAAGGAGAAGTTCCAATAGAAGTTTTCTGAGTTATTCGATCTACCAAAAGAGCATACATTAAATACTTATGCCAGTTTCTATGATTTTGATCAATAGTCCGTTTAATGATTCTAATAAGGTTTTTGTTTGTTGATTCAGCCAACCCATTTCCTTGCGGATAATAATTAGTAGAATATTTAAGTTTAAAACCTCTTTTGAGCGCAAATTCAGTCATAACATTACCTGAAAAATATGATGCATTATCAAACATTAAAGCAGAAGGTAAGCCAAACTTGGTAATTATGAATTGATCTATAAATTCGATGATACTCTCAGAGTTGGCTGTCTTGAGTGGAACTGCTTCTACCCATTTGGTAAAGTAATCGGTAGCTGTAAGGATGTATTTATGCTGTTTAGAAGAGTGAGGAACTATCTCACCTATTATATCTATTCCCCATTGTTCAAATGGTTGATCGATGTTAACCGGCTGTAATGGAAATGATGGCTTCCTCTGTCTTCCAACAACAGTTTGACAAATTTGACATTTCCTTACATAGCTATGTGCATCCTTAAATAAAGTTGGCCAGTAGTAGCCTGCACGCAGGATTTTATGTGCTGTCGCATCTCCTGCGTAGTGTCCACCCGCTGGTCCGTCATGAAGTTCCTGCAATACTTTTTCTGCTTCAGATTTCTCAAGGCATCTAAGGAGAACATAATCATAATTCATCCTAAAGAGTACATCATTTACAATTTGATATTGTTTAGCTTTTAGCCTTAGGGCTCTTTTCTTTGTATGATTCAAATGTGGAGGAGCATATCCATTTTTTAAGTAGAACATGATATCAGCATACCTTGATTCAGAGTCATTTAGGCTTACCTCATACACTTGTACTTCACTGTCTGGAGATTGCGTTTCTGATATGTGTGATGCTCCAACCAACATCCTGCAAAAACCTTGACCTTTTACAATATTTGCTGGTTTAATTTCAGCATCATATTCTTGCAGGGCTGTGACCCAATTTGCCCTCTTTTCACCCACATCTTTCTGTACCAAAAGATTTCTTACCACTGGAAATGGTACTATTATTCTGGTATGAGTCTTGAGAAGGAAGGGTCTGAAGTGTTTGATTGCTTTGAAAACAGCATAAGCTTGTTTCTCAACATCGGAGTAATTTAATTCAGCTCCTTGCAAGTTTGAACTGAAGAAGGCAATTGGGGCTTCGGCTTTATCTTGATTCGCTTGTGTAAGTATGGCAGCATATGATTTCTCAGAGGCGAATGTATATAAAGTGAAAGGATCGGAAAAGTTTGGAGTCGCTAGAGATGGGGCATTTATAATCGCTTGTTTTATCAAGCCAAACGCTTCATGTTCTGCATGACCCCATTTGAAGAGAGAGTTTTTCTTTATCATGGCTTGGAGAGGTGACACGATTCTTGAGAAGTCAGGGACAAATCTTTTAACAAAATTGATCTGACCAAGGAAAGACTGCATTTCTTTTTTGTTATGGGGTAAAGATATCTCAGAAATTTCCTTAATCCTATCTGGGTCAATATGGATTCCAGATTTAGACACTATGAATCCGAGAAGCTTTCCTTCACTTAATGCAAAAAAAGATTTTTTTGGATTAAGTGAGATTCCATATTTTTGACATTGTTGGAAGATCTGTTTTAAGTCTCTGAGGTGATTACTGCGTTTTTTAGAATACATTGTTATGTCATCTAAGTAAATCACCATTGACCTATTCACTAATCCTTTAAACGCAATGTCCATGGCCCTTTGAAACGTGGTACCAGCGTTAATCAGCCCAAATGGCATCTTTTGATAAGCGTAAGAGCCCCATTTCGTTCTAAATGTAGTTTTCAATTGATCATCTGGGTGGACCAAGATTTGATTATACCCCGAGAAGCCATCTAAAAAGGACATCAATTCAGACCCTGCAACCGATTGTAATATTTGTTCCATAGGGGGCAGTGGAAAATTATCCTTTTGGCAAGCTTTATTGAGGTTTCGAAAGTCAATACAAATCTGGATATCACCATTTTTCTTTCTGACTGGGACCAAGTTGGAGACCCATCTAGAATGCCTAACAGGAAAAATAATCTTGGCTTTTAGTAATTTGTTCAACTCAGATTTAATCTGGTTTTCCAAATTAGGATGGATTTTCCTCAATTTCTACTGAACAGGCTTTTCGTCAGAGATCATCAGAATTGTATGTTGTATAATCGAAGTGTCATAAGTTTTAAGATCATCGTAATTCTAGGCAAAGACACTCTTGTATTGTTTCAATAGTCAAATGAAAGTTGATTTTTCCTCGGGTGTTAGACCAAGACCTAGGTTGATGTTTTGTGGCTTTATATCAATCCCCAGATTCACTAATTCATATCTCAGAGTTGAACTCTGAAGTTTTGAATTGGTGGACCGTTTGAATCTGTCCTTTAGGTCATATAGGTCCTCTAACTTGACTACGGATTTTGGTATAGCATTATTGATGTTTCCTTGTTCCAACTGCTTGTCATGTTGGTCTTCATCAATTATCTGATTATTGTAAGAGCCTTCTGATGTCAGAAAACTCACAATATCAGGGTCATTGTTGAAAACTATCCAATTGGTAATGTTATTAGGAATGGAGGGTCTAAAGATTAATTCAATTGAGAATCTGTTTGGGCTATAATCTTTTGATGGAATAAGCTTGGAAGCTACATTAGCAAGGAGATCAGCACTAGCGTTTTGGAGTCTTGGAATGGATGAAATATTAAATGCTATAAAGTGTGAAGTCAGGTCTTGTACTAACGATTGATAGTGCTTCAAGTGCCCTGACAGACAATGTATAGTATTTCTTACCTGTTTAATAACAATCTCAGAGTCTCCAAATACTTGCAGGTATTTGATATTAAGCCCGATTGCCTTGTATAACCCTTGAACTAACGCTTCATATTCAGCAGTATTGTTCGTGCAATCGAACTCGAGTCTACATGTTAGCATGGTTTTCTCTCCTTTTGGACTGACTAATATACAACCTGCTCCTGCTCCATCATTAGACTTAGAACCATCAAAAAATAATTTCCAAAACAAAGTTTTATTTACAGGTCTATCTACAAAATCAATGCATCTAGAAGTGTTCATTTGAGAGAAATTTTCTATCTGAGATAAAACAGAATTTTCTAAAAAAGGTGAAGTATGAGCGTTGAAATTCCCTAAGAATGAATCAACAGAATAGTTTCCAATTATATTGTTGTTGTACACTACAGGCTCGTTTTCTCCTTCTAACTCTGTCACTATATACTTTTGGTGTCTTTCTCGTTCAACCTTGATCTTATTTGGTTTACCGTTGTAAGGGAGCCACATATGAGGCTAGTCGGTTGCGAAGTAACCGTGAAGCTTTTCTGACCAATCCCTGCTAAGGATTAATCCGTAAAATTCACGGATGTCTACGACAAGTATATCAATAACTTGACATACCTTTGGGTTTGATGAAAGCCTTATGGTCACTTGATTAAGTTCTCAATAACCTCTACTTGAGACTGATCTAGCTGTACTATTCATACTACAGATTTTTGAGGTTGGACATTTAACTTTGCACAAACTGTCTTAGGCAAAATATTAGATGAGGCACCAAAATCTACCAGACAGTTATGCAAATTTTTATTGAAAACTTCAAAGATAAGGAGAAATGGCGGAGTATGGGATTTTTACGTTCCTCCAATCAAAGCAATGTCATTTGGATCGACTTTATTTGAAATGCTAGTTAGAGGTCTTCCCATTTCATGAGTAGCTTGTGAAATTACAGCGGCAGGTAGAGGCGTAATAGGTACTGCATTCAGCTCTTTCAAGAGCAATTTCTGTTGATGCTTTAATTTGCTGAGCTCATGAAAAGTAATATTAGCCCTAGTTTTCTTCATGTCTTCAACAATGTTATACTCCATTTCATCAGAGATGATAAGCGTTTTAGATGGAGTTGTTGAATCAGATTGGACTGGGTTTGTCTGAGTAGCCTTTGGTGAGGATTTCTTACCTGCGATTTTATCCTTAGGAGTCGGGCTTGGGTTTTTCTGTTTAGAACTGGATTGTGGAGGATCAAGTTGATTTCTACTTCTTGTAGCAACAGGTAATACATCTTGATCTTCTTCATCTGGAAGAATGAAGTCCCACATTCCTTGTAGTTCCATGACTTCATCATCATCGGTTTGTTCCTCATTCGAAACTTCTTCTTCTTCCCCTTCCGATTCTGCATTTGTTATAGCATTTGGTGGTTTAGGATCAGTTGAAGGATTTCTCCTAAAGGGTTTAAAAGGTTTCTTGGAAGAGGTTTCTGCTACTTGTTTCTTAATATCAACCATTTTGTTGGACATGGTTTTCAAAACTTTCTGTAACCCTTCCAGGTCGAATGGGTCCTTTAATTTTTTTTTCTTAGGATCATCTCTAAAAGACACTTTTTTAGATTTTCTTTTATCTACAACATTTTTCTTTTCTACGACTAGGATACGTTTCTCTACAACTATCGCCTCTTTCATGTTTTCAGCTAACATTGGCTTGGCAGCTCTATCTACAAAGATGGTTGAATTTGAAGGCAAAGTGGAAATATACCATTCATTTTGGACTTCGTTGTTAGGCTTCGACGCTGCTAGTATTTTGTTTAGTAATTTATTGAAGTGAGAATTGAAATCCTTAATAATTTGGTTCTCTTGGTTCGGATTTTAAATTGCAGAGGTCATTTATTAACGTCGATGTAGATCGATCATCTCCAAATTTTGTTAAAAACTAATCTTGAAATGTATCCCAGTTATTAATGGAGCCTGATGGTAACGAAAAATACCATGATCCTACTGCTCCTTGTAAAGTATAGGGGAATAATCGTACAACTGCATCCTCTTCTGTTACTCCATTTAAATTAATAGACAACATGAAATTATTTATGTGCTCTTCGGCTGATAGACCATTGTCAGGATTGAATTCGGGGAGCCATTTCTCTGGATGAGATGGTAATTGCGATAAAGGTGCAGGCATCTTACAGCTCCTAGATTGGCCCATGGCCTTGGTGGTGGATTTCCTGCCATTGTTGGAGTATGAGTGTTTCCGGGAAAACTAGTGTCCATTCAGAGCTGTTAGTCCCACTAAGACAGGTAGCTATCTTAGAAACAAATAATTCAAAGTAACTTGTGTTTCCCTTTATGAGAGATAGATGAGAGAGAAGAAGAGAGTACCAACCTCAGTCTTTCGCTTGGCTCCTTGCTTGTTTCTTCTCTCATTTGATAGAGCTTCGCCACTCCTTTCTCACTCGTCCCGCTTCAAAGAACACCTGTAGAGTCAAAGCAGAAAATACCATCAAAGCATAGAGATCTATAACCATAAACAACGTAGAATTAGATGTACATTAACCATACAAATGCATACACAAATACAAGATTCAGAAATATACAAGTATATGGAGGAAAACTCAAATAGCTTTATTGATAGAAGTAGTAGAAGAGAAGATTACAACCCAGCTGTCTGATCCAACATCATCCTGCCAGCATGAAAGCCCTCTTCACCTCATGAAAAACTAGATCACCCAACAATACAATGTCTCAAAGAGAAACCAATAGCACTTCCTTACAAATTACAAAATTCCAGCCTCCAGATCTCTAGGATGAGGGATCCATATATAGATGTTTGCAGGGGAGTGACTTAGCTTCTAGGATTTTGATTAGTGCCATTTCACTGATAGTTCTTGGTTCCATTTGGAGATTTTATGATCTCTTACTCATCCCTGGGAAAATTCAGAGAGGTAAGTGTCATATGAGCAGTTTCTAGAAGATTCTTTGAGTTTCCACCTAGCAAACTGCCTCTGCCATTTGTCTACTCTCGCTCATCGCACCCTATAGAAGGGATTTTCAGTATGCATCACACCCTTTGTGTGCTGCAGGTGAGATGCATTGCACCCTCAGCATGGAGCAGCCTGTATGGTCCAGTTTTGACCAGTTTTTCGGGGAGAACTTCTAGGAAATGATGTAATCAGTTGACAGTATGAAACAACACTTTTAGGGGTTTGAGAGCCCTTGGTTTATCAACATATGTGATTGGGGTTGCAGTGCCCAAATATGTCTATAACAGTTTCCCCCTAAAGCATGAGGTCGTAAATCTTCTGATGTCAGGTGAAATGCTTTATCATGAGGATCCGAGGTTTTTCGAACTAGAAGGTGACCTGTAATAAGATACAATACAATACATTATCTTCACAATATTTTCATGATCTAGCTGAGGTGGGCATTCCCATGCTCAGCTCTATAAATTAATTTTCATGTACATAGGACAGACAACCATCTGTGTGGCAGACTGATGATTCTGGTAGAGCCACCATCCTTTAGCTTGGATGATTATCTGTGCAGCTATGATGTACATTTGATGTCTTTATTTCCATGAATATATCGCAGCTTGGATGGATGAAACTAGATCTGGGGTCTTCAAAATCATTCAATCTTTGCCCGAAGTACAAGTCGATCCATGTGAAAAGATGTTCTGATGTCGAACATGGAAAGACATCACCTGATTACCAGCCAATGATGTAAGCTGTTAACAGGCGCGAGAGGAATCACCGATAATGATAATGACCTCAAGGTACTGTAGTACAATTCGCATGGTGTGAATACATGATTCAATTTCAAACAGCACGCAAAATCTTTCGATCGAAGGCCATTGATGTAAACCTGTCGCCGGAAGTGAGAAACTTGCCATTGAGGCATGCAAGCTTCAAAGTACTGAAAGGGTTGTTCCTAAGTCGACTTCTTGGATAATGAGCTGATGTCAACAAGAAGTGACCCGTCGTAGGAGGGCCTTAATGAATCCCACATCTATGACCCGGAACAGATCAAATGATTTTTTGGAGGTGAAAATGATCTGATGATACAAGGTTTAGGGTGGCGGTCATGAAAGAATGGAGCGTGAAGGTATTGTAGCGGATGAGGCGTTAGTTGGGTTGGTGAATTCTCTGAGCAAATTCTCTTGAACATATTGGTGAAACTAAAATGGATTGGTAGCGTTAACCCCAAAAATGGATGGTACGGAGGACCAATGGTAATATGATTGGTGAACAGAATAACCCAACCCGACTCAATCCTGGTGATGGAGTGAAAGTGTCATGTTCAAGAGCGACCTGCTACCAATGAAGTTCTTCAAGTTTTATTCCCTTTTTCCCCAGTCATTGCTGACCAATACCTCTTTATTTTTGTCAAGCTTGAGGAGGATAACATATTCTTGTTCTATAATTTTCCCTTCGGGCGAACCTGTCGCTATGTTTTAGCGAGCCTAGCGACAGTGAAACTCGCTCTTGTCCGTGTGGAAAAGCTTGTCGCTATTGTTTTAACGAATTTAATGACAAAAATAACTCAGTCCTTTTCATGTTTAGAGAGTTTGAAAATGGACGAAAAGGAGACTCCAACAGTCCTTTTTCGTGGCATAATCCCTTAAGTCTGAAAAAGTGTAAAATAATATGAAAGGGATGACTTTTCGATAGTTTTAACGAGCCGACAAAGACAAGCACTCGATATTTTTGTTTAATAATACCTCAAGTCCAAAAAGATTAAAATATGTGAGAGGGATAGCGTTCCCCTTACTTTAATGAGTTGGGAAGGCCAATAGCTCGATAATCTTTTTATATTTAATGAGTCTAAAAAGAGTTTAAAAGAGGCTCGTTTTTTAGGAACGAGTGATATTTCTGGGTAGCAACTGGTTCCAGGTAAGTTTGGAACTTCTCAAAACATGGCAGTGTGAAGAGGGTGGCAATCAGAATCACTCATCGCAGATGTTCCTCAAAAGGGTAAACAATCAAGTGGAAGCGTATGGTCGGCCAAATGAAATGGAGGTGATGAAAGGAACACAACCAAAGTTCACAAAGGGCAGATAGAAAAGCGATCACAAAGGTTATTTACCAAAGGTGGGTTTATTTTTTAATGAGCTTGAACCTTGTGCCAACATGTGCTCAGTGTAGGTTGATTTTTTAACGAGATTGAACCTTGCGGGAACATTGCTCTTTTTCCTTTTTACGTAAGCTAAGAATGACCAAACTATAAAGCTAAAAAAGCTAAAAAATGAAATTAGTCGTTTTTTCTTGTATAAAAAGGTTTGCATGCCTCCAGCATAAAAAGTCTTCAGTAACCATATGGAAACTTACTGTGGTTAAGCATGATGATTTTCTATCAATACTTAGACAAAACACTTCCCGCACTTTGTCCGCCAAATAGACAAAGGTGAAAGGTCACTCAGACCGATCACATAAATTACAGGGAAACTTATCTCTACAGCTGGGTTTGTCCACAAAACAGACAAGGGTGCATGTCCCCTAAGCTTCGTTACATTCACCAGACTACTCGCGGTAATTAGGTGGATGGAATAAAGGTTCCTTTACGAGATCAAGTGAAAGAATCGACTTGGAACTTTGCTCAGCCTTGTTTCATTTTTTAACGAGCTTGACACAAGATAAGGAATTCTGCTAAGATCCTTGGTTTCATTTTTTAACGAGGTTGACACCAACCAACGAACTATCCTCTGGTGACCTTTGATCACAACTCATGGGGGGTCATGAAGGAAAGATCTGGTTCCAATGCTCCCAGTACATAATGTACAACATCGTTGAATTGATCGTCAGATGATGTAGGTATGGTAGGGCTTGGGGGCAATACCTCGCGATGATCCACACTATCAAAATGGTCAGAGTTCTTCTTAATCTTTGATGATGTAGAAGATATCATATGACAGGTTTCCACTGTGGAAACTTCTGCCAGATTACTTGGAGGCAGGAGGGTAAAAGTACCCATTAAGGAAGGGTCTTTTAGGAGACCTACTCCGATATTTTGAAGTGATTGAGAACTTCCATGGATCAATGGAATGCTTCTAGTATCTTGTGAACTGTTGGGGAAAAAGTTTAGTTGGTCAACGATTGTAATTCCACCTTGAAAGGGGAATGCAATCTTTCTAAAATATGTTGACACAACAGCAGCCATAGCATAAATCCAAGGCCTGCCCAGTAGGATATTGTAGTCAAGGTTTCCATCAATGACCTCGACTTCAATTTCTACTGTCTTGCCCCCTAGTTCGACTTGCAAGTTACTTAATATCCCATATGGCGTGTATGTTCTTCCATCAAACGTTTTTAATGTTGTCGATGATTGTGACAAGGGTGGTGAGCCTAAATTTTTCCAGCAACTCATTGACATAATACAGGTAGATGCCCCCTCATCAATGAGTGTTCGACGAACAGTTTTGTTGAGGGCTTTTACCTGTATGAAGAAAGCGAGTTGTGCTAGTAACTGAGGTTCGTATCCTTTATGATTAAAGGCCACTAGATTGGAATCTGTTGGATCAATCCCACCTATCGCTGATAACAAAACTTGCTTTTGGGATGGGCAATTCTGTAGTACTTCAAGTGTCGACATATCGGATGGTGATTGGGCTAGATCCTCTACTATACTATAATTCTGTGCTGCTCGGGCACGAGGATTAAACGTCAATTTATGTACTACTCCCTTAGGCGGTTTTATTGTTAATTCAGGAATGATTGGTGTTATGTAAAAAATTAGTTAATTTTAGGGTTATTATTTAATTTTAATTTTAATTAGACGAAAGGGCACGATCATAAGAGCATGCCCTTTCCCAAAGGGTGCCCATGGCGGTATATAAGCCAGGCAACCCATTGTAAACAATCATCATCTGTCTATCTATCTTTTTAATAAAATATTTATATATATAATTCTGCGTATCAGAAGTTTTTATGCTCCATTGGTATCAGAGCGGTTTGGTTCTCCGGCTGTCCACCCGCTGACTCCGCTGCCCTCTGCATAGACCATATCACAACCGTCACCGCTTTTTGTGTCCACGCCGCGTACCATCCTTAGCCTGCTTGGCTATACCGTTGCACCACTGCAATCTGCTGCGCTTTGAACAGTCGATATCTGTTAGTGGCATCAACTGTGCCACAAACCCTATCGTGGAAGCAGTCTCTCGTCCAGCGAATCCTCGGTCCATTCCGCCGTGCGTGCAATTTCCGCTGTCCAGTTTTTACCGCCGTCCGACCACGTCTGCGGTAGTAATTCCTAAGTTTTGAACCGTAAAAAAAAAATCAAACATTCAATCGACGTGACTGTTCTGAGTGGGAAATCCAACATTCAATTAACGTGACGGTCCATAGTAAATATAATATAATATATTTATAACATCAAATATATATATATATATATATATATATATATATAATTTATAATATAATTATATATATATATGTTATATATAATACATAATTTAATTTAGTTATAAGTTTTATATATATATATAAAGTTAATTTAATTAATTAAAAAGTTATATATATATATATATAGATATAATTTAATTAATTAAAAGTTATATATATGTTAATTTAATTAATTTAATTTATTTTAGTTAATTAAAATTTATATGTATAAAATTTATTTTAGCTAATTAAAAAAAAAAAGAGGGAGGAAAAATATTTTAGCTGGAAAATAAATACATGCCCCCGCAAACCCGCTCAATGTCGACAATGACAATGGTGGATTTCCAAAAAAAATTATTGGATGCAGAGCATAAGATAAATAGCAACCACGATGAGGTAAATAAAAGATTAAATGAATTCCAGATCAAGCTTGGGGAGCAAGCTGATGAAATAAAAAATCTTCACGATACGACAAATCGAATAGAAATAAAGATGGAAAATTACCATGTTCAGACAGAAGCAGGCACCAGAGAGGTCTTAACAATGCTGAAAATTCTGTGTAAAAGGTCGAATTGTACACCCGAACAACTACTAAAAGAAGGTGAAGAGAATCAAGAACACATCTCGTCAGATTCAACAAAGTCAACAGACTCTCATGAAAAAGTTGAATCCCCAAAAAAATCAGCGACACCCCACCAAGAAGCGAGTAACACAGCCTTTACAAACAAGCAACTCTGGGATAACTTTACCAATCAACATGATTTTTTCGCTCAACCATTAGCAACATACCAGCGAAGGGAAAAAGTCGAGATGCCTAAATTCGATGGAAACGAAAAAAACAATGTTGCATGGATAAATAAAGCAGAAGAATACTTTGAGATATATGACATCAATGACGATGACGAAAAGCTCAGGCATGCATCCATGAAAATGGAAGGAGAAGCATATAACTGGTATATGTGGTGGAAGAAAACAACACACGTCATTAGCTGGAGAAAATTTAAAGATGCATTCTTTAAAAGATTCCAAGGTGTAAGAGAAGAAGAGTTCTTTTCAAAACTCATCAAGTTACGACAAAAAGGAAGTGTGGACGAATACACTCAAGAATGGGAGACCTTAGTAACACGAGTACCTGGGTTATCAGAATCTCGTCTAATTCAGTCATACATCTCGGGACTCAAAACCCATTTACAAGCAGAACTTGAGATGCATGACATTACATCTATAGAAGTAGCAAGACGAAAATCAAAAATAGCCGAAAAGAAATCCAAACCAATATTTTGGTCAAAAGCGGAAAAAACTTGTGCAAGACGAAGGATAACCCAGTATGTGGACTCAAATAATACAAGATATGTTCCACCACATCGTCGTGAAGATGAAAAATCTAATGTGGAAATACAAAGGATAAAAGAGGGTAAATGTAAACGTTGTGGTGAGAAATGGGACCCCAAACATAGATGTGCTAAAGGAAAAGAACCTGTTAACACCCAGGTTGTTCCCTATGACTCCCAAGGGAATACGGCCGGGGTAACCACTAACCAATCTTTGGATCACTGTTTCTAGCCAAACTGTGATCAGAGAGGGCTCTCTCTTTATGATTTGTAACTGTTTATGATAGGGTTTTAGGCTAGCTATTATGCACAGGTTTTGTTTATGTTTTGGTTGATGAAACTCCTTTTAGATTCCAGTGATGTAGTTTTCAGAGAGGTTGAGTACCATTGGGCAATGGAGTCTGTGGCTATATGTGTTTGAAACTTTGAGATGAAAGATGGAACTTACAAGGCCATTTGAGTGCTTAATAGAACAGATTTTTGATTAAATGACTGGAAACAGGTAACACAAACAGTGAAAGCATTTAAGAATTTTCACTTATTGTTTATATATTCCCAACAGACAGGTTTAAGAGGAAAAGACAGAGGTCTCAGGGGCAAAAATTGAATCCCTGAGAATGCCTATCACAGTAAAAGACACAGTTTTGAAATGCAGCAATTAAGAATTACAATTCTGTCACTGTATCTGAGGAAAACATGTATAATAGCTCAGTTTGAGTCCAGGGTAATCATGGGTTAAGTCCTGGAACTATCCTTTCACCTTGCTATCAAGTGTAAAACATTTAAACAACAAAAGAGAACAAAAGACTCGAAAACATATAACAAAGAGATTTGAGAATACTTATTGTTTTATGCAACACCCTGGAATCCTGTAACATTCATCTTTCACCACAATACATCAAAGTACACCAAGCCTTGGAAATTCCATTCTTCCTTTGTATTACTTCTCTGAAAATATTACAGTAAGAGAGAGTTCTCAAAAGGAAATTACAACAACCCCTTTCAACTGCTGTGAAGGGTGAATATATACTTGCGGTCATTTACAAAATATCTGAGTTCTGAGTTATCTCAGATTTTACATTCTTACCAACCACTTAAGATATTATGACCAAAATTTAATACAGCATTGATTACAGAGTACAGGCATTTTAATGCTCTGTCAGAAGATATTTTAGCCTTTGGAAACAGCTAAGTCGGTCGAGATATTATGAATAAATGCTGGAAGACCTGTCTTTAAGGCTTGTACGCTGTATCCTGGACTTGTCACCTGTGATTGTGACTGCTGCTTGTGGTGAGTCAATGGTCCTGCTGAGTTGGCTCAGCCTCTGCCTCTTCCCTGTAGATATCTTTCTTCAAAATTGTGCCTGCGCATGTATGCTCATTTGCCTGGAGAATTAGCGCTACTGATTCTGTCCTGACAAAATTGTCTGTGTCAAATTTCTCCAGACATCCTGTGTGGGCAGTTGGTGTGCTAAGATTGCCCCTAGAGTTTCATCTGCTTCTGTGAATTTGAAGAAGTTAGGTGGTGTATCAAACAGATGCTCAACTTCATTCATGAGGAAAAATAGGTTCTCCACCCTGTCATACATAGTCTGCCCGGTGGCTGGCCCTGCGTCTGCTGAAGTGCTGGGCGGTTTTGCAATCTCTGCTACTGCATGGGCATCAATTCTCTTATTGTAATTGTCTAGGGTGAGCAGTCTTCCTACACTGCTTAAAATGCTGGGGAGGCCTCTGTTCTGTAGTGCCACGAATTTTTCCAGGAATCTGTTGATTTCAGTCTGCATATCCTGTGTCCTCCTCTCCAGTGTTCCAACCAAGTTCCTCAATGTTATGACTCTTTTGGCTACAGCAATTGTTTCTGTCCTGTTGGTGATTCCCATGACAGCTAATTGAGAGCTAGTCTTATAGTTCAGAATATTGATCATCCTAGTAGCAGCTTCTGGCATGTGTCCAAGGCTTGCCCTGGCTCTCTGTATTTCTCTGTTTGCTTTAGTGATGAGCACCATTTGCTCATCCATGGTCTCAATATATTGCCACTGGTTGGCAATGGACCGCCCAATGTTGCTCCATAGCACTGCTTTCATTTCAGCTGTCACTTTTTCTAGTGCAAGCTCTTTCTCTAGTTCAGCAATTCTCCTCTTAAGAGCTCTTACCTCTCTCTCCTTGGCTGCCTCATTCTGTTTGCTCTTGTCAAACTTTTCATTTACCTTAGCCAAGGTTTTCTTAAGTTCATCCAGCTCTTTCATTTGAGATTCCATGGCTTTAATCTCAGCTTGCAGCTTTTGCATGTCTAAACTAGTAGCCTGTTCCGATGTTGTAGTTGTTGTTGCTGTGGATGGCGCTGTAGTTGGTGCTGTAGCTTCTGTTTGCTGAGGAGGAGGAGTAGTCTTTGGAGGGACTTCCTCAAGATTTATTATCACAGGAGGAGGCTGGGAGGGTTGGCCCTCTTCTCTTTGCTTCAGTGCTTCTTGTAGTGCTGCCTTTGCAGCTTCAGTTTGTCCTAGCTGGTCTTGAGTCCTAACCAGCTCTTTGTATAGGGATACCAGCAGGTCTGTAGTATCCTTTTCTTGCCTTTGCTGGGCAACTTCATCTGTTTGTGGATGGATGGTGGCCGGGAGTTTGATTTTCTTTCTTAGGGCCGCCATGTCTGCATCCCTTATCTTCAGGAGTTCTTGGATGCCTTTGACATCTTTAGGATCATGCCCTATATCTATAATTACCTCTTCCAAGGACTTGATCCTATTGTCCTTGGCTTGTGATGATGCTCTTTCTAATTCCAGCTGAGAAGCTGTGTTATCCAGGCTGCTCTTTAGTTTGTAGTTCTCCAATGTCTCATCTGCCAGGGAGGCATACACCATTTCACCAGTTTGTTTATGTAATTCAATCTTGTCCATAGGGTGTATGTCTTTGGCAAGAACCTCCATGTTGGTTCTTAGATAGTCCGAGGTGGACTGAGGATGCAAAGTTGTGGGCATGAAGTGGCTCATTATCATTTTGCCTTCGCTCACATCGAAAGCAGACATGAGTCTCTGCTGGTTGCTAGGAGCTAGGTTTAACAAGTGATTATACAGCTGCACTTTTATGGGATCACTCCTCCTTTTGGTGTCAATGAATTGCTGCTTTATACTTGACTGCCCTTCTCTATGTTGACCGGAGGAGCTGACCTCTCCTCCCATAGTCATGTCATGTCCACGCTGAGATGAGCTGGCCGAAAGTTCTCCACTGGGTGGGCCCATGCCCATGGCTTGCCTTACTGCTATGTCCTCCTCTTGGGAGTCATTCAGTCTTTGTCTCTTCTCTCTTCTGATGAAGGATGAGGTGTGGGGGGTCTCTCTCTCCCTTTTCCTGGTCAAGTCCTCCTTCTGTGGTGTTTGGAGGACTGAGGTGTCTACATTGGTGTCTGTCCTGGGAGGCACCTCTGTTTGGGGCTGCTGCTCAGTGTAACTAGGTAGATCTGTCCCCTTTTCCTGCTGCAAGGGCTGCTGTTCACTAGACTGTGCTTCTTCTTGTTGCTGCCCCAGTTCTTGCTGTTCCATTTCTTCTTGCTGCTGTAGCAAGGTGTCAACTTGTTCTTCTGTCAATATAGGTGGCTGTTCCACCTGTTTTCCTTTGTCTTTGCTTGCTGCCTGGGGTGTCTTCTCAGTAGTTTGCTGCTGTGCTGCTGAAGATTTAGCAGCTGTTCCAATTTGCTTTCTGTAGGAGAGGGGCACCTGTCCACAAGTTTCCAAGTCAGCTTCTTTTTGCACATTCCTAGCTTCTTTCTCAAGTAATTCTTCCTTAGTGACTTGTTCTACTAGTGTACCCTCTTCCCAATCTAGTGCATTGGCATACTTTTCAATTTCAGGTTGTCTTTTATGTGCATAGTTGCCCAATTTGTATCTAATTCTCCTGAGGGAGATAGAATGATTGGGGTCATAGGGAATCCATTCAAAACTGGTCTGCAATCTGAGGCCTTCCAGGATGCTGTCTGCCTCTTTCCACCCTTCCTCTTTCCTGTTATATAGGAAGGAACCTAGCTGGTTTCTTACCTTCAATTGTGACTTCTTGTTTCTACTCTGAAAGTGAAGGTAATCTGAGTTCCCAAACTGCCTGAAATATTCTAAGGCAAAAAGCCTCATGGGGACATACCTTGGCAACCTAAATGGGTTCAATTCACAGCCATATATCCTAATGACTGTGTGGTTCTGGTAGAAGTACCAGTTGCCAATATTGTAAGATTTGTTCAAATGTAGAATCCTCTTCATATCATCGGTTAATCTAGGAGGAGGAGTACCTTGCAGCGCTGTTAGGGCTGGATGAACAAATAAATCAATAAACTCACAGTATGTATAGGGTGATACTGAGGTAGAATGAAAAACAGAGGTCCAGAAAACAACTGATCTTGGGTTTCCTTGGGCATTGAGTGGCCTCAAAGGAACAGAGAAGGTAGCTGGCTGGTTGAAAAGGAATAAATGATATATATAGGAGGTGTACCTGAACAGTTTCTCCCTTTTCAAATTCATGAACTGCTCATGGATTTTCTCTGCTATGTAAGTTGCATAATCATACTGCACAGCTGGAGGCTTACCAGGGGCAAATATAGACAGCATTGCCATTATGCTGTCATCTACATCTTCCAACCCCCTGAATCCTAGGACATAGCCAATTAGATCCACCAACATTCTGCCCAACTCATTTAGATATTGGTACCCAATAGGAGGGGTTCTGACTGTTTCAGAGCCTGGTGTGACAAACAGTTGGTTGATTTTGACAATCTGGTCACTGGACAGCTTGATCCCTCTGTTAATCAGATTCTGCATGGATAGAGGGGTCAATTTCTTGGCTGTTTTGAAGCGCAACATCTGGTTTATGCTCTCTGGGGTGATCTGGAACAGGACTAGGCCTGTGGGGCTCATGACTGCTCTTTGGCTGGGGTCATAGCATTCCTGGCAGCTATAAATGAGCTCTGGCATAGGATTGACTTGGGGAAGGTTGTATATGGGCAAATTTGACTCCCAAATCCCCAAGATATCTGCCCCACTGAGGTGCTGGGCTCTTAATTCATTCAACATTTGAATATTGTACTTGGTTCCCATGGGGAACCAATCCAGCATTTGGTAGTCCATGTCTCCCAGGGCTTTCCATGCTAATTCCTGGTGAGGAGCATTGATGGGCTTAATATTGAGTGCAATAGGGGTCTCCATAGCTCTTCAAGTTGCAAGAATTGCAGGTGGACAGGTGGAATGGTAAAAACACAGTCTGGAGGCAGTTCTCTGTGGAAACAGTTGATGTTTTGAGTATCCAAGGGGAATTCTCTCAATAGCAATTGAAATACTACTGGAGTCTAGTGACAGAACTTCTCTGTGGTCTAACTGAACTCTCCAATCGGGTGAATTATATCTATTAGGAGCTCTGCCGGGAAAACGGTGAATTACAGTGGTTTTATGCGAATTGCAGGTTTCTAAAGCTCTGCAGGTACTTCTTGGCCCTCACAATGACAATGGTGGATGAACAAATGGAAATGAATGGTGCAAATAGCGTTTTTATGGTTCTACTATCCCTCTGAGCAATTTCAAGCTTAATGAAGGTCGTATGGAGGGCGAAACGGTCTAAATACCTGTAATTCAATGAGCAGAGGTTGAAGCAAAGGTGCACAGTTGCTGCTTGAGGAGGTCGCCCGGGCTAATAGACTGGTTGGCGAAAATTAGAGTGCAAACGGTCATGCAGAGCGTCCAACAGTAATAACAGTGAAAGTGGTAAAAAACACGGGAAAATTGGTAAATATGGGTTATTTTACCAATTTGGCGCTTTTTTCTGCTGACGTCATCGGGCGACGTGGCAGTGGGTGACTGGTCAAAGGGGCGGTGAGGTGGCAACCCAGTCAGCAGTGAGGTGGACCACTAACAAAGGCAGGTACGAGCAGATAAGGACGTGGCGGCGAGTCAGCGACGGGTAGGTGGCAGTCAAACCGCAGCGGTCACGGTTAAGGCCTTAACCGCTGCGGTTTCTCGGGGCGGTTTAGGTACGGCGCAGAAGCTGTCAGACTCGGCTCCGAGATGGTTGAACGATTGACGCGTGGAGGAGGCGTGACAAGGCGCAACGTCACTTTCTCGGAGGTTAAAGTGCCGCCATAGGATGCGCTCCGATATTAATGTGGACCGTCGGATCTGATGGGCTTGATCCGACGGCTGGCGGAGGAGAAAGATGCGCGCTTCATACTGCGGGCGGAAAAGATTAAAGTTTGTGGGTTTTTATGGGTTTTTCAAATGTTTTCGCTTAACCAATAATGTGGTAGGATTGGGGAACGTGCCAGAGGCGGGTATTAACCTTTGCAAAGGTTTTTATAGGCAAAAGGGGTTTGGAGAGGGGGTTTTATCAATGCAGAGGTGACTTGAGGGTAAATTAACTTGCAGCAAAGGGGGAATAGGGTGGAATAGGTTCACCAAAGTGGCCAGATGCCATTTTGGTCCCTTTTGAAAAATACACGGCTATTATGCCTAGGGGAGGGAATATACATAAGATTTGGGGTTTTATACACCTTAGTGTTAGTATTATTAGGGGTGGGGGTAAGATAGGGGAGGTTATATAGTAGAATTAGGAGTTAATATGAATGAAGGAGGGGAATTAGAAAGGGGGTGTTAGTGATGGACTAGAGAGGGAAAGAAAAGAAGTTAGTGATCCTCTTTGCTGTGAGTTCATGGAATTCACCACTTTGTTTGCTGATAGATTTATTGCCTTGGCAAGAGACCTATTGATACCTGTGTAATGGTGATCATATTCTTTCTGCAACCACAACTGCCTACCCAACTATTTTGCCTAGCATTTTTTGTTTCTTCTTGGAGGGGCACTTGGACTTGCAACCCTCAATTGCCTTTTCTTTTCTTTGGCTTTTTCCTTTTCTCTCTATCTACTTCTACCCTTATGTCTTCCAAGGTCCCAGATTAAACTTTTGGGAACCTTTGCTTCTCTACCTGAACTACTTGTCTGCCAAGATTAAGCTGTTTGGACAGACCTCTTTCTCTATTCTACAACTCAAAATTGAAACATGGCATGATCCAGTTTAGACTGTTGAATCATCCACCAAACTTGAAATAAGGTCCTCAATATTTGGAATATTTCACACACCTCTGATTTCCTGGGAAATATGGGATCTTTGTAGTACCAAAGCAGAGCATATTTGGATTTTCTATAGTCAATCATGAAATATGAAACCTATTACTATAGGTATCCAACAGAACCAAAGAACCTATATAATTGTGAAGCAACCAATGATTCAAATAGTGAAGATTATGACATAGAAGACATGGAATACACCCCATAATTCTCACCAGAATTAGATGACGGAAGTATTCCGCAAGTGTCATTATCAGCTATGACAAGTATATCACAACCTTAGACTTTAAAGTTAAAAGGACACATAAAGAAGAACAACGTAGTGGTTCTCATCGACTCGGGTAGCACACACAATTTTTTAGATGCAACCGTGGCAAGGAGACTCAATATTTTTTCATTTCCCTTACCAAACATGAAAGTGATGGTAGCTAATGGTAAGAAGATTGAAAAGGTAGGGAAATGCCATAAGGTCAATTTGCAGATTCAAGACTTTAATCTAGAGTCTCCATTCTTCACGGTACCGTTAGGAGGAGTAGATGTAGTCTTAGGTATCCAATGGCTACGAACTTTAGGTACTTATGCCGCCAACCATCAAGTACAATTTATAAAATTCAAATGGGGAGGTCAGAAGTACAAACTACACGGATTCCAAGCACCCGAAAATCAAGTTGTATCATCATCTCAGATGATGAAGCTGAGTCGAAGAAGAGCACCTGCTTATGCAATACAATGTCACCAGTTAGAAATGTTATCTGCAAATATGACCAGAGAAGAGTCACCAGAGATACAAGATATGATTCGGAAGCATGAAAAAGTATTTCAAGACCTACCTATGAAGATGCCGCCTAATAAGGAAATTGAGCATACAATAGAAGTCAAGGTAAGATCAGACCCCATCAACATCAAGCCATACCGATATCCACATCTCCGAAAAATGGAAATTGAGAGATTAATCCAAGACCTTTTAAAGTGTGGGACCTTGATCATCTTGGAATATATAATCAAGTGGAAGGACTTGCCGAAGAAGACGTTTCTTGGGAGAATGAATCATTTTTCAACAACATCCGTCGTACTTATGCTTTGAGGACAAAGCATTCTTTCGAGAGGAAGGCAATGTTATGTAAAAAATTAGTTAATTTTAGGGTTATTATTTAATTTTAATTTTAATTAGACGAAAGGGCACGATCATAAGATCATGCCCTTTCCCAAAGGGTGCCCATGGCAGTATATAAGCCAGGCAACCCATTGTAAACAATCATCATCTGTCTATCTATCTTTTTAATAAAATATTTATATATATAATTCTGCGTATCAAAAGTTTTTATGCTCCAATTGGTGGAACAACTTTTGGCGAAGTTGTTGTCGAACTACTGGGTTGATCTGTAGCCTTACTATTTGATGACTATGGATTTCCATAATCTTTATTCCTTGTCGATATCAAAGCATCATTTTGTTGTTTCGAGATGGATATCATAAGAACTTGGGATGGGGAAGCATGATCGATAGCAACCAAGTTTGTTTCTGGGCTCGGAAACAGATTAGTCAACACCGCTTAGGTATTTGAAGTTTTTAAAAATTTCATAACCTTAGCTTTATGTGGATAATCTTTCGTGAAATGCTTGTTGTCGCATATGTAACATGGATAACGAGGTTTCTTTTGCCCAGTAGGGTTTTCAGAAGATTTTTCAGGAGGTGAATTTTCCTGTTTCTTCTTATTATTTTTCCCTTTCTTCTTGCTCCCTGGTTGCTTTGGATTTTTGCCTTTGTTGGTTGACACGACATTGACCTCTGAGGCGAGAGGTTCTTCATCTACTTTCTGACAAGAAACCGTACGGGCTTTCTTAGATGTAGCCGTTGTGGTTTTCGTGCTTGTCGGACCTATCACGCCATCGCCAGCATGAGAGTCTTTATTTGATTTAGGAGGAGGAGGAAAGGAAAATTCTAGTCTAGGAGCGTCAGGAATTTTGTCGTAAAGCATGCTAGACTGAGTATAAATCAAGTCTAAATATTGCGCATGAGCAATGACCTGCTCTTCTGTAACAACTTCTCCCTTAGCCACATCCTCTATAATAGAGGGTAACAATGACTTTATAAACCATTCAGCGAAAAGCTGATCAGGAACGTATGTCTTCACCATTCTTTGACGATGCCGCCACTCATGAATATGATCAGATATGGGAGTGGTTGTTGTTTGTTTCAAGTTGGTAAGGAGTTCTGTCCCTGTTTCGTACCTTATGGGTAACTGAAAATGGGTTAAAAAAGTAGTGGCAAGGGTACTGAAGTTGTCAAATGAAGCTCTAGGCAATTCTATATACCATTTAGCTGCCGGACCTATTAACGTTCGCTGGAAAAGGCGAAGCCTAATCAAATCATCATTCATGGTGTTGGATGAACATCACAAATGGAAAGTCATCACATGATTCGATGGATCTTCACCCAGATTTCCATTGAATTTAGGAATATCAAAGGGAAGTTTGTGAGGAATTGCAGGCCACCAAGGGGCATAAGCAATTGGATCATTCATCAAATGGTTTAGATCTGGTAATTCTAGAGTTGCTACAAAGGGAAACTGTTGATTCAGGTTAGGCGAAGCATACCCAGGATAAGATGGAATCGCCTGAGTAGTAGGTCTTTGCATACTAGCATAATGTATTTGATGTTGGTAACTTTGATAAGGTTGATGGGAATAACCATTATAGTATGGTTGTTGATAACCGCTTTGGAAATGTGATTGCCCATTACTTACAAAGACTTGTTGCTCGGGTCCTTGGTATGATTGCTGGAATTGCGGTTGTTGGTATTGAACCAGCCATGGTTGTTGGACCATTTGCTGTTGCCCAATACTGGATGATTGACCAAGATGAGGAGTCATAGTACCTGTTTGAGCCTGAGTCGCTCCAGATAAGGAGGCACTAACCTGAGGTTGTGATTGAATCACTGAGACGAGAGGCTGTTGTATTGCAACCTGAGAAACTTGAGGTTGACATACAACAGGTAGCGCTTGTACTTGCGATACAGTCACAATAGCAGGTGTAGTGGGAATATTCAACACAAGATGGACTAGTTGCATTGAATATACAACCCTTGGTTGTTGAGGCAGTATTGGTACCCAACCGCTGGATGTAATTCCAGTTTGACCTGAACCTTGTTGTAAACTCTCATATGGTTGTTCTCCTGGAGGGAACAATGAAAAGGCATACTGCCCCCCATATGGTGGCAATCCGGTACTTAAAGGGTAGATTGGCCTTTGAAGACACATCAGATCGACTTGTTGAGTTTCAACATAAGAAATACCATATGAGAATCTAGATGAAGAAATAGGAACTGACCATGTCGTCGAAATAGTCCCTGATTGAACTATGGCTTGTTGTTGATAACTTGCCGGGACAGATGGTATACCAGCAATCATTGTAGGAACAGTAGCAGAAAGCTCTGCCGCAGCTTTGTCGATTGACACAGTCCTAAATGTTGATGGTTGTTCAGACATGTTTAGTCTATCCAAAAGATTTCCTAGCGATTCGACAGGAACTTGCGATGAAAAAGAACTGACTTCTGTAGTAGAAGGATGTAAGTGGATACCAGTTCCAAAATGCACTGGAGTACTGGGTGGAAGATCCTCCACTATCTCTTCTATAGCAATCAATCCAGGTGGAAGAGGTAGACCATCAGGTCTGTAAAATATTTCTGGAGCCGAAGAAAGTGTAGCTTCTGCAGTAACAGATACTGGAGGGGTGACACCTTCTGAATTCTGGAATTCAATTTCCAGATGTTCAGGTAAGTGAACTTCAATTTCTTGATCAGTCCTAGGTGGAGCTACTTTAGGAATAGAGGTGTCTACCGTTACACTAGGATCAGTTCTAATGTCCTCTTGTAACTACGGAACTTCTTCTGTAAAGGCAGATGTACTAGAGATAATTGGAGTAATTGTTGTCTCTGACAATGTTGAAACGCAAGTTTCAAATTAATCAGGTGAACTGGACTTAGTTAAACAAGAATGCTTTGCCCAGGGTGGTTTCGTTTCCGGGGTCAAAGATGGTTGACTCACTAGTCTCCGCGAACGACAGGGTTTTGATTGACTTTCTTCCATGATTGCGGATTACTTGATCAACTCAAAAATTAAAGGGAAAATATGTTATTCCGATTTAAATGAATTTTAAAACACTTTGACGCAACTTGCTTTTTCAATTTTTAAGAGTCGAGAAAAAGCTAAAGGTGACTCTAGTCACCTTCGATTTTTAATGAGCCCAAAGTAACAAGTGCTTAGATGGACCTTTTCTTTGAAGGAGTCGAAAAAGAACGAAAGTGATTGCTCTGGAAGTCTAGCTAGAGGGTTTACCAAATCGATCGTAAAACTGCAAAATACACCTTGGTGATAAATGATAGAGAAATTACCAAGGACTTATGTACGGCAGTCAATCTTCCCGAATGCTGTGTTCAGTGCATTACGATCGATAGGGCGGCAGACACGACTTCCTAAGGATAAAGGATGATAGCCTATTGTGGTCTCCCAATATATACACGACGGTACGGGGAGCACAAGTCTGTACTGGCACTTGTCGTATCAAAGAGGAGGAATCACCCAACCTACAATGAAAATGATAGTTACCAGGTTTTACGACACCGGAACACGTCTCTAGCCTAGACTTCTAGATGTGTTGCGTTAGATTCCAAAGCGTTTTTATGTTCATTGAGGTTTATTTTATGGTTGATCTTGCTTAGAAGTTTGTCTTTCAAGGTTCACCGCATGACGTAGATGTGAAATTCCTGGATGCAATCTAAAATGATAAACAGTGGTTTATGTTCTTTTAGCAATGAAAATCATAGCTACAAAGGAAAGAAGATAATGATTTTTCTTTCAGCAGAGAGCATAGAGCACACACTAAATGCACTTTCCTAAATCGAAACAAGCAGTCAAAATGCAGATGCAAATGCATATATATATATATATATATATATATATATATATATATATATATATATATATATATATATATATATATATATTTTATTTTATTTTATTTATTTATTTATTTATTTTTCGTTTTCTTAATGTGTGAATGACAAAAAGAATGCTAAGTACAGATCTAAACTATTTTCTTTCAAAGCGACAATACTAACAATTTTCTCTTTTTGAAATGAAAAGAAGACTAAGATGACACTTTGCGATTTCGAATTTAAAACGGCTTTCGACACTTGAAATACTAATAACTTCAAAATAAAGTACAATGACAAAAGTACAATGAACTATCTAGAAGAGGAAGACTTTACGGCACTCTTTTTTGATTCAGAATGACAAATACAACACTTGCATCAAAGACAACAGTTCGATTAGGCTACTTTCGACAAAGGAGGATTGCAAATGATCGACAAATACACAAAAACATTTACAATTCCTAACTGATGGAGGCTGAAATAATGTGAAGGAAGATGGTTACTACAAGAAGGTACTAATCATGAACAACAAAACTACTGAATAAAGCTGAAAACAAAGAGAAAAACCAAATTTCAGAGAAGAAAACACAGTTTACTCAATCATCGCACCTGTAACACAGGGAAACGGGGATGCATCTCACCTGCAACACACAGGAGGTGCGATGCATCCAGGTTGCACAGTTACAGACAGTGCGATGGGCTAGGGAGCGAAAATGAGCTTGGTTTTTGCTCAAAACTTGCAGCTAAGTTCAGTGATTTAGGCTGAGTAATGATGGACAGCAAACACAAAGCATAAGGGTAGGATCTGATGAGGTTCTGAGCTACCACAAGGGCACTTAATATGCTTTGTAAGTCAGATTTTTAGTTCATAAACCAACCCGGAGATTGACTGAAGCAATGTTTATCTACTTCACAATTGCATAGAAAAGGCGTTTTGAAGGCTAGCTGGCTAACTTCAGGCTCCGTCTGTAGTTTATAAAGCAAACAATAAACAAACAAAACAAGCTATTCGTTCCCCAGCGGAGTCGCCATTTTGTTTCCGGGAAAACTAGTGTCCATTTAGAGCTGCTAGTCCCACTAAGATGGGTAGCTATCTTAGAAACAACAATTCAAAGTAACTTGTGTTTTCCTTTATGAGAGATAGATGAGAGAGAAGTAGAGAGTACCAACCTCAATCTTTTGCTTAGCTCCTTGCTTGTTTCTTCTCTCCTTTGATAGAGCTTTGCCACTCCTTTCTCACTTGTCTCGCTTCAAAGAACACCTATAGAGTCAAAGCAGCAAAATACCAACAAAGCATAGAGATCTATAACCATAAACAATGTAGAACCAGATGTACATTAACCATACAAATGCATACACAAATACAAAATTCAAAAATATACAAGTATATGGAGGAAAACTCAAATAGATTTATTGATAGAAGTAGTAGAAGAGAGGATTACAACCCAGCTGTCTGATCCAACATCATCCTCCCAGCATGAAAGCCCTCTTCACCTCATGAAAAGCTAGATCACCCAACAATACAATGTCTCAAAGAGAAACCAACAACACTTCCTTACAAATTACAAAATTCCAGCCTCCGAATCTCTAGGATGAGGGATCCATATATAGATGTTTGCAGGGGAGTGAGTCAGCTTCTGGGATTTTGATTAATGTCATTTCACTGATAGTTCTTGGTTCCACTTGGAGATTTTATGATCTCTTACTCATCCTTGGGCGAATTCAGAGAGGCAAGTGTCATATGAGCAGCTTCTAGAGATTCTTTGAGTTTCCACCTAGCAAACTGCCTCTGCCATTTGTCTGCTCTCGCTCATCGCACCCTACAGAAGGGATTTTCAATATGCATCAAACCCTTTGTGTGCTGCAGGTGAGATGCATTGCACCCTCAGCATGGAGCAGTTTGTATGGTCCAGTTTTGACCAGTTTTGAGCAATTTTTCAGGGAGAACTTCTGGGAAATGATGTAGTTAGTTGACCTTGTTCCTTTAGGGTATGAAACAACACTTTTAGGGGTTTGAGAGCCCTTGGTTTATCAACATATGTGATTGGGGTTGCAGTGCCCAAATATGTCTATAACAATGAGTAGGAGGAGGAGTGGCAGTAGTTGAAGGTGGTTGGGTAGAGGAGGATGTTGCTCCTGTACCTGTGTGAACCACGATCTGGAGTTGAGGGATGGATGAATGACCTTGTGATGATATAGATGGGATGGTAGACGAAGATGATGATAGAACCTCACTCTGAGATTTTGCTGGTGTTTTCCTAGCTTTCTTACGACTCGGTAAAGGAAACTCAACTGGTGGGATTCCTAGCTTTTCGCTTTGTGCTCTAGTCAGTCGTTGAGACGGGGTCAGATGAGAAGTGACACTACCTTGGGAAAACTCAGATTCTTCTTGAGATAAAGAAATTCCTTGTAACTTATGAATTAAAGTTTGTAACTCAGGGGGATCTGAAGAAGAATGATCTGGCTTGCTTGGGATTTCAGTAATGTGCTCTGTATTTTTCTTTTCAACTTTTGGTTCAGAGATGGAAGATTTGGAATGCGAACGAGAAGTTGAGGGTGATGGTGAGGGATTTTTACTCTTAAAATGGCGTGAAGATGTAGATTTACTTGCCATTCACAGTCAGGCCCTCCTTCTAGCGCCAAATATGTTGAAGGCTCGAAAATCGGGTCTACAACAAGGGTGATAACCACCCGGTCCTAACCTTAATGCAACTCCTTTTCTATTTGGAATGGTGGCTCTGACTGGGGATGATAGGACTAGTTTCCCAATCTATTTATGATGTGTGTGCTATCGTGATGATGTTTTTATTTTTTGGGGTTTTATGTGGTGAATGCTTGTTCTAAATCTAATCTATCTTTTAACTATCATATGCAATCTATTGTAATCAAAGAAAACATTTAACTTTAAACTATCCCAGGAGTAATGTTTACTTATGCGATTTAAAATAATTTCTAAAAGTGATTGATAATGAAAATCATTCAATCACAATGAGAATAGAATCCTTTTAAAAACGATTGTTTTGTATAAAAAGTTAGCCGAAACAATTATGATAAATATATCGCATAAGAGTCATTCACATATTTAGCATAAAGAGTAAGTCATAACCATACAGAAGTGCAATAATGATAACAAAACATTTCAAACTTTCATATATAAATAACTGAAAATGATTTATCGCTTGACACATAAGTAAAAAGTATTAGAAGATAAAAATACCATTTTGTAATATGTTCTACTCATGAGCTTCAGCGATATAGATTTATCTTCAGATCACTTAACATCCACTAAGAGTACAAAAGTGCATTTCAGTAGCAGATATCAAACTCATAAAGAAAATAAATCTCGTTCCATTCATTTTATCAAAACCTCCTCAGTGGGGGGCAAAATGCACATTCTGAAGAATTGTTTTTGGTAAAACTCTGGACCCCTCTCTAAATGCATGAGAGGGGCTTAATACTACTCTATGAAGTCTAAAAATAAATATTACAAAAATAGATGAGGAGGTTTAAACGACCTGCCTCATTTTAAGCAAAAGTAAACTAAAACAAAAATAAGCTGTATCTATGATAAATTCTGCATCTGATCTTTCAGATCGCAAATCTCTAGCATTGGTTTCAAGAGCGTCGGTTGGCTGACTTCAGCTTTTAACTACCCTGCAAATAGGACGTTGGCAAGAGCTGGCACTATCTTCTTGACAGAAGTTATGAGGCACTTCAGGGTCATCCATTGGCTATGTGGTTTTACCAAGTACTGCCCGTATGTCTCCCAGTTTAACTTGTTGATGAAAAGAGATCTTGGGGTAAGCCAAAATCCCTTTTCATATATAAATCTCGAGCCTGGGCCTGTGGGTTATGGCCCACAAGGCCTTATCGGAAGCCATTTCACTTTTAAAACGTGTATCTTCATTACCATCGAGCATCCATACATAGGAGTCTACATAACCATTTCAAATACACGATATACGTGCCAAGTAGTAATACCCACGCTCAACCATAATACAATCCACAACCATATCAGTTCAACAACGACTTTATCAGTTTGACATCGAATTTTTACAATTCGATACCCATTTCTTCCCTGCGCGGCACGCTATCTTCAACAAACAGTCACTTATAACAGAAATCAAAAACCATTTCAAGCAATGGTTAACATGCCACGGCAATGCTTTGATGCCGACACCCTTTATTAAAATATTCAGTCGATTTCATTCCGATGCCATCTAATCTATTCTCCCCTGCAACTGTGAAACATTCAAACATATATAAACGAAGTCTATTAATTAATAACGCTGCTATTCAGCGAACAACTCTGAAGTGACAACCATTCTTCTGGCAAGCAGATGAATTCTGCGTTAATTAACATCCCAACGACGAGATCAGTTCAGGGTTAACGCATTCATTAATTCCTAGTTCCATACCTCAACAGATCGATTTTAAAACTGTCCTATGTAAATTATGCCAACAATTTACACTCGAGCCATCGTAAATTAACTTAAACAGCGTTCAATCTAACACTTCAAACTACACATTCATTCAACAGAAATAAGCCCTCACATGGATTTTAACCGTAAACTTAAACTATAAAAACTCATGACGCAATAGACAGAAAATTGACATAATCCATAGTTTTGATTATATACAAAAGACTACTGGTCTAAGGCGTTGCAACCTTAGCCAATAAATCCACACAGGCTACATTGTATCCTCACTAGCGCGCCCCCCATCTCACGCATACAAACATGCTTATAAAGCATTTACAAAGGCGTGAATCTGTTACAAAAATCTCTCAAAAATACATGCACGTAGATAACAATCCATCAAATCCTCTTTAAATCTGTTTTAGAGCAGATTTTCCTCCTGTTTTCCAGCTTGACTGTCCACGTCTTCATCGCTCCTCTTGGAATCCTCTTTAAATTAGAAAAGGGTCAGATGCTCCTGCATCAAACTCGTGAGGTAAAAAAAATTTATGACCTCTTGGTCATATACTTCTCCTGTCCTTGGTAATTCTACCCACTGCATTTCTTCAGTAGAACTGCTTTTATGATCTTCTGTGAGCTGCAACCAACCTCTGCAGTAACAGTCTCCTCTGTTACACGATACCTCACCAAGCCCTCCGCACTCGGTCTTTTGGCATCCTTCTGGTTCTCTTCTCTGGAACCAATTGAGCACACCTTGCTCTAGGTTGCTGCAAATCTTCTCACTTTCCGCTGCCACCATCTGCACGACGGTAAGATCATAAACGCTCCAGCTTTAACACAACTGTACCTCTTCTCTTTCTATTTGCACTCTTCTCCCTTCTCGCAGGAAATCCTTTCCCCACTCTGATACCACTTTGATGAAAAAAGATCTTGGGGTAAGCCAAAATCCCTTTTCATATATAAATCTCGAGCCTGGGCCTGTGGGTTATGGCCCACAAGGCCTTATCGGAAGGCATTTCACTTTTAAAACGTGGATATTCATTACCATCGAGCATCCATACATAGGAGTCTACATAACCATTTCAAATACACGATATACGTGCCAAGTAGTAAGACCCACGCTCAACCATAATACAATCCACAGCCATATCAGTTCAACAACGACTTTATCAGTTTGACATCGAATTTTTACAATTCGATACCCATTTCTTCCCTGCGCGGCACACTGTCTTCAACAAACAGTCACTTATAACAGAAATCAAAAACCCTTTCAAGCAATGGTTAACACGCCACGGCAATGCTTTGATGCCGACACCCTTTATTAAAATATTCAGTCGATTTCATTCCGATGCCATCTAATCTATTCTCCCCTGCAACTGTGAAACATTTAAACATATATAAACGAAGTCTAGGAATTAATAACGCTGGCTATTCAGTGAAGAACTCTGAAGTGACAACCATCCTTCCGGCAAGCAGATGAATTCTGCGTTAATTAACATCCCAGCAACGAGATCAGTTCAGGGTTAACGCATTCATTAATTCCTGGTTCCATACCTCAGCAGATCGATTTTAAAACTGTCCTATGTAAATTATGCCAACAATTTACACTCGAGCCATCGTAAATTAACTTAAACAGCGTTCAATCTAACACTTCAAACTACACATTCATTAACCAAAAATAAGCCCTCACATGGATTTTAACCGTAAACTTAAACTATAAAAACTCATGACGCAATAGACAGAAAATTGACATAATCCATAGTTTTGATTATATACAAAAGACTACTGGTCTAAGGCGTTGCAGCCTTAGCCAATAAATCCACACAGGCTACATTGTATCCTCACTAGCGCGCCCCCCATCTCACGCATACAAACATGCTTAGAAAGCATTTACAAAGGCGTGAATCTGTTACTAAAATCTCTCAAAAATACATGCACGTAGATAACAATCCATCAAATCCTCTTTAAATCTGTTTTAGAGCAGATTTTCCTCCTGTTTTCCAGCTTGACTGTCCACGTCTTCATCGCTCCTCTTGGAATCCTCTTTAAATTAGAAAAGGGTCAGATGCTCCTGCATCAAACTCGCGAGGTAAAAAAAATTTATGACCTCTTGGTCATATACTTCTCCTATCCTTGGTAATTCTACCCACTGCATTTCTTCAATAGAACTGCTTTTATGATCTTCTGTGAGCTGCAACCAACCTCTGCAGTAACAGTCTCCTCTGTTACACGATACCTCACTAAGCCCTCCGCACTCGGTCTTTTGGCATCCTTCTGGTTCTCTTCTCTGGAACCAATTGAGCACACTTTGCTCTAGGTTGCTGAAAATCTTCTCACTTTCCGCTGCCGCCATCTGCACGACGGTAAGATCATAAACGCTCCAGCTTTAACACAACTGTACCTCTTCTCTTTCTATTTGCACTCTTCTCCCTTCTCGCAGGAAATCCTTTCCCCACTCTGATACCACTTTGATGAAAAAATATCTTGGGGTAAGCCAAAATCCCTTTTCATATATAAATCTCGAGCCTGGGCCTATGGGTTATGGCCCAAAAGGCCTTATCAGAAGCCATTTCACTTTTAAAACGTGGATATTCATTACCATCGAGCATCCATACATAGGAGTCTACATAACCATTTCAAATACACGATATACGTTCCAAGTAGTAAGACCCACGCTCAACCATAATACAATCCACAGCCATATCAGTTCAACAACGACTTTATCAGTTTGACATCGAATTTTTACAATTCGATACCCATTTCTTCCCTGTGCGGCACGCTGTCTTCAACAAACAGTCACTTATAACAGAAATCAAAAACCCTTTCAAGCAATGGTTAACACACCACGGCAATGCTTTGATGCCGACACCCTTTATTAAAATATTCAGTCGATTTCATTCCGATGCCATCTAATCTATTCTCCCCTGCAACTGTGAAACATTTAAACATATATAAACGCAGTCTAGGAATTAATAACGCTGGCTATTCAGCAAACAACTCTGAAGTGACAACCATCCTTCCGGCAAGCAGATGAATTCTGCGTTAATTAACATCCCAGCAACGAGATCAGTTCAGGGTTAACGCATTCATTAATTCCTGGTTCCATACCACAACAGATCGATTTTGAAACTGTCCTATGTAAATTATGCCAACAATTTACACTCGAGCCATCGTAAATTAACTTAAACAACGTTCAATCTAACACTTCAAACTACACATTCATTCAACAGAAATAAGCCCTCACATGGATTTTAACCGTAAACTTAAACTGTAAAAACTCATGACGCAATAGACAGAAAATTGACATAATCCATAGTTTTGATTATATACAAAAGACTACTGGTCTAAGGCGTTGCAGCCTTAGCCAATAAATCCACACAGGCTACATTGTATCCTCACTAGCGCGCCCCCCATCTCACGCATACAAACATGCTTATAAAGCATTTACAAAGGCGTGAATCTGTTACAAAAATCTCTCAAAAATACATGCACGTAGATAACAATCCATCAAATCCTCTTTAAATCTGTTTTAGAGCAGATTTTCCTCCTGTTTTCCAGCTTGACTGTCCACGTCTTCATCGCTCCTCTTGGATTCCTCTTTAAATTAGAAAAGGGTCAGATGCTCCTGCATCACTTGTTTACCTGTTTAATCACCTCTGCCCTTTCCTCTGTTGTTTGTTTCCACACTGTTTGAAGTTGGTGTGCCTTTGGAAGGAAGCCCGAAGTGGTCTCTGCGACCAAATTGGCATTGTGAAAATTTTCATTTATGCATTCAATGACACTGTTCGCTGCTGCCGCTGCCTCTTCCATTACCTGTTCTGCTTCTTTTAACCGAGAATCCCATTTCGCGAATAAAATCTCTTTGTACGCGAATAAAATCTCTTTGTACGATTTGTCAATTCTAGGCATGTCTGCTCTTTTCCCTTCTTCGGATCTCTACTAGTTCAAGAAGTCTAAGACCTTAAAAATTGAATCGTATTCAAGTTGCAATTCTACGACTTGATTAGTAATATTATCGCTCGTTTCGCAATGGGAATTCCATTGCGAAATCTTCTGGCATAGTAATTATTTTTGTTGCAAAAGCTGAGAATTGAGAGCAAGTGCTTCTGTGATGAACTCCCCAATTTTGGGATCGTCTTTATGCAGTTCTATCATATCCTGTAACTGCTTTTCTTTACTGACCAAACTGCTTTGATGTGCCAATTGCATTTGCTGGAAGTCTTGCTGGAGTTTTGCTAGCTGTGTTTTTGCTTCTTGATTGATGCTGACTTGCTGTAACTGTTGTTCCAAAAACAAAATCCTATCCTCTTTCTCTTTAAGTAACAATTGAACTTCTACTGCTTTATCAATAGTTGCTGAAGCGTATGCTCCTGCGATCTGTGAGAGCTTAGTTAGATTTTCTGATGGGTCTGTAGTGGGGTCTTTCCAAAGAACATCCAGAGGTTCATCCTCAGGAGCGAGCACAACATCCAATTTTCGTTTCTTTCTTTGCCTTCTGACGACAACTTTATGTTGAGGGCTATAAAACACATCTAGAGGAGGAATTTCCTCTATCCTTAGTACAATCTCGGACGAGGGGGCAACAGGAATGTGCTCCATTTCCTAAGTATTGACAACCCTTTCTATTACCATCTCCGTAGTCGTCTCTTTTGGATTTGTTGGAGGCTCTAGAGTTTGTTCCTCTGTGCTCAGAATCTTATTAAAATTTTCCCATTCCCCTTCTAGATCAATTACAAGTGGCTTTGTTGGCTTTGTAAGAGGAGTGGGAACTTCAGCTTGTTTTGGGGACAAAGCCTGCTGATCAGGCTTTGCTGTAGATTGAGCTATGTCTTTTATTGACTCTTCACTTTTGCTGTGTTCACTCTTGGACTGATCACTGGACTTTTTAGTTGATTCTTTTTCAGAACTTGTTTTGGACTTCTCTTTTGAACCTTCACTTATGCTAACACTGGGAGTAGGCTCCCTTATTGGTTCGATGAGAAATTGGTCCAATGGGACCTTTGACAACCTCTACTTTCTATAATTGTCAAAAACAATTCGTGCTGTATGCTGGACCTCTCTGAAGGTGTTTTTCTACAGAAAAACATCGTCAAAGGGATCTTCTTCATGAGAAAATACTTTTATTTTAACCAATGTAGTAAAATTACTTACAACACCAAAGGGATCATATTGCCTCCCCGGGAACTTTGGTAGTTGTAAATATAGTACATTATCCACTTCTTTGAAAGCATGACCTAAGTCATGCAATGCAAATGCTCTGCATACTATAGGAAATTGGGGCCAAATGGCCTTCTTGGAATCTTTCAGAACCTTGCTCATTCCCCCCATGCCGCAGGTCTGATAGGTTATCTCCCTAGCCATCAGTTTGTTGGGGATGTAAAAAGGTATCACATGGGGTGAAGCAATGCTGCCAAACACTCTGATATATGTGAACAATTCTTCCCTAAACCACCTTGCCACTGAG
Source organism: Pinus tabuliformis (assembly GCA_031772625.1). Taxonomy (NCBI): domain Eukaryota; kingdom Viridiplantae; phylum Streptophyta; class Pinopsida; order Pinales; family Pinaceae; genus Pinus; species Pinus tabuliformis. Next base: position 1,122,892,846 of record CM062815.1, on the reverse strand, counting down.
AGAATATCCACTTCAGCTTCTTGATCCATGTGGATGTTGGTGGCCACCCACCTATCCCATTTGGACCCCCACAACTGTCTCTTTCAGCATTTTCAGTTTCCTAAATTGTAGCACAGTTTACTATTTTTAGCAGTTTTTCGGGTCTTAAACTTCCGGAGCCGTTTTGAGGCCCTAAACGACATTTTTTGGGAAATCTAGGGAAACATGGGTCCATGGATCGATGTTTCCTCCCAAAGTGGTAGTGCTTGGATAGATCTTTCTAATGAGCTATTGTACGCGTCAAACGGAGATCGTATGCCAAAGTTACGACCCCGGGAAGTTGGTGTACCAATTTACCCAAACGGGGCCCACAGTTTGGCGTTTCATCTTCTAGGGTTAGGTTTTGGAATGTTAAGGGTTTTCCATTGTTTCTCAACAATAAATAGGCCTTCAAGCCTCATTGTAACACAATTCAGAGGCATGTAGCCACCACATCTCTTCTCAGAGATAAGCTACCATCACCCTAGCTGGTTTATTTCCATTTCTGGTTGTAAGCATATTTCAGTATTTTCCATTAATGAAATGAAGTATTATTTCCGCTGCGTCTTTGTGTGTATGGTTATCTCTGTAATTTGTTGTGTTCCTGTTTAAATCCGGATCAGTGGTATCAGAGCGGTCTACTTTTTCTCTGTTTTTCTTTGCATGTCCCCAACGAGGTCGGGATATAAGGAGTTAGGGCTTGAACTAGTTGAACCTTTGCAAGACCAGCCTCGCAAATCCCGATGGCCTCCCATGGCAGATGAGAAGAAAGATGAGGGGGCAGGAGATCCTATCAAAATATTGCTCGAAGAGGCCCTCGAGCGACAACGGAACGCAATGATGGACAGCTTTGCCCAGATCCTTCAACGGCTACCCAGAAGTGACACATCGGCTTCCAACAGCTACTGTGGAAATGCCACGCCCTTTAAGGTACAAGTTAACTTTGAAATCCCCATATTCGAGGGTCAGATAGATGCAGATTCCGTAGATAAATGGTTAAATCTGCTAGAGGGTTATTTTTCTGTTCATGAATTTTCGAGTCGGGAAAAGATTGTTTTTGCTCTTCTCAAAGTAGCCCCCCACGTCAAGGACTGGTGGGAAACCTACTGCGAGCAGAAGGATGAAAGTACAGGCTCACTATTTTCGGCCGCACCCACTTGGAATGACTTTCGGAATGCCATCAAGGAGTAGTGCTACCCTGTCAAAAGGTATGAGGACAAATACATCAAATGGACCACACTGCGGCAGGGACGAGACCAAGATGTGCCGGAGTTCACAAACATTTTTCATACCCTTCGCACACAGTTGGGTATCAAAGATTCTGAGCTACATCTGGTACTCAAATACCGCGGCTGCCTACACAGATACATCCAAGAAGAGATGGAGTTCTTGAACATCTCCTCACTCGGCACAACATACCGATACGCTGTCAAAATCGAGCAAAAATTCAAACAGAAGAAGCGAGACTTTGGATTTGCAAATCCGAATCCTAAAGGACAAAGCCAAGGCAGGGTGACCCAAGACAACCCGTCGAAGCCGCAAGAAAAGAACAACACCACAAAGCTAAGGAAGGACACAGGAAAGTGGTGTGAGTTCCACAAGAGTCCCACTCATAACACAAGTAAGTGTCGGACCAAGCAGTCGCTGGTGGCCGAGTTGAAGGTTTCTGAATTAGATGCATGTTTTGACCCTAAGCCAGAACCTAACAAGGGGAATGGAAAAGGGAAGCAAATCAATGATATGGATCCCAGCGCTACTGTTGCCACCGCCAAGATCTAGAAAAATGAGCCTGAAAATCTAGAGGTAGGGGAGCTTCTTTTCCACTCATAGATGTGGGTGAAGAGTTCGCCGCTGCAATTCATTGTCGACAGTGGTAGCCAAAAGAACCTCATTTCAGTAGAGGTCGTGAATTGGTTGGGCCTACCGACTACACCACACCCGCAGCCGTACAGTATCGGGTGGCTTCATGAAGGACAAGATCTCAGAGTTTGCCAGCAGTGTCACCTTCCCTACAACATCAAACCATTCACAGATGAGGTATTGTGTGATGGTACACCTCTGGATGTTTGTGATGTATTATTAGGCCAGCCATACTTGTGGAGGTGACATGCTGTGTATGAGTCAAGGCCTCGTGCTGTCATTATTTCTTTGAGTAACTCATTATACAGGATACCAGAGGTAGCCCCACCTACTGCCACCTCTTTGATCACTACTAAGAAAGGCAGCAAGATCATCTCCCAGACTAGGAAATTCATCTATCTGGTTCACTCCCAAAGTAAGGGGAAGATCGTTGCTACATCCATGACCCCTGCAAAGGGTTCCTCCATGCAGCAGCAACAACAAAGGGATACGGTCATGACAGAACACAAGAACAACTTCTCCTCACCCATAGGGGTACCACATAAGTTTCAGGTGGGCAACAAAGTTTGGTTACATCTGCAGAGAGAACGCCTTACCAGAACCCATCAGAAACTCAGACCACTCCGACATGGTCCTTACACCAATACTAAGGCTATGGGCAACAATGCTTTGAAGCACGACATTCCCCCATTCCTTGGCTTGCACCGAGTGTTCAATGCAGACCATTGTTGACCATGCTTCCCACCATTTCTGGACACATTAGAGATTGCAGAACAACTCAACAGAGACCCAGATCAGCAGAAGCTTCCTCGTCTCAGGAATGAACTCAACGCAATGGGGACCATTGCTTCCTAAGGGGGGAGGAATGATCCAGGTGGATGTTGGTGGCCACCCACCTATCCAATTTGGACCCCCACAACTGTCTCTTTCAGCATTTTCAGTTTCCTAAATTGTAGCACAGTTTACTATTTTTAGCATTTTTTCGGGTCTTGAACTTCCGGAGCCGTTTTGAGGCCCTAAACAACATTTTTTGGGAAATCTGGGGCAACATGGGTCCATGGACCGATGTTGCCTCCCAAAGTGGTAGTGCTAGGATAGATCTTTCTAACGAGCTATTGTACGCGTCAAACGGAGATTGTATGCCAAAGTTACGACCCCGGGAAGTTGGTGTACCAATTTACCCAAACGGGGCCCACAGTTTGGCGTTTCATCTTCTAGGGTTAGGTTTTGGAATGTTAAGGGTTTTCCATTGTTTCTCAACAATAAATAGGCCTTCGAGCCTCATTGTAACACAGTTCAGAGGCATGTAGCCACCACATCTCTTCTCAGAGATAAGCTACCATCGCCCTAGCTGGTTTATTTCCATTTCTGGTTGTAAGCATATTTCAGTATTTTCCATTAATGAAATGAAGTATTATTTCCGCTGCATCTTTGTGTGTATGGATATCTCTGTAATTTGTTGCGTTCCTGTTTAAATCTGGATCACTTCTGGAGAAAACCTTGAGGCATCTCAATTGTAGAGCATTTTAAAAATTGGGAGCATCACTTCGTGACAAATTTTGAAGAAATGTGGGATGAAATTGGATTCCCACAATACTTTGTGATAAACCTGAATGGGAAGTGGATTTTGTACCCTCCACCTCCAATCCATAATAGGAAAATCGGAAACAAAACATATAGCGTCCATAATATAGGTGCTAAAAAAAAATGGAGGGTAAACCCTTGTGGTAAAGCTTCTTTTATTTATGTATCCTAAAATTGCAATGGCTAAATTGCCCGACATGATTTGGGCCCAATTCATTATTGTGCATTTGTAGCCGCATCCACTAGAGGTAACCATTCTGATGAAAAGTTGTTGATGTTTGTTTTCCCAAACAGTCTACATAACATTGTAGCGACAAAACAGTAAGGAAAACAAAGAGAGCCAGTGACGTACATACCGTTTTTATCCTTTTAAAGTCTTTCCTCATTGTTTGACCAGTTCTTTGTGCATTCTGCCAAGTCTTCATTCTCCTTGGCGAACTTCTCGACGAATTGCTTGTTGTAGCTAGCTTGGGATTCTGGTAAGTGGTACATATGCCTCAAATTGCTTGGAGTAAATGACCCCATGACTTCCTGGCTGGCTGTCTTGAACTCTCTGTTGGATATGTCTGTGTCATCTATAATCCATTTCACCATGTCAGTGTAGGGGAGTATCTTTGGCCTTGCAGCAATGCGATGTAGAAATGAGCATGCAAGTTCAGTTAGAGATGCTTCAAAGGAGCTGCGTCCATCCGTTGTAACTGTAACTTCCATAATTCTTGGCTTTTCGTCCTCCAACAACTGATACATAGCTTCCCACGTAGATATCCCTACGTCCCGACTACAGGTAGTGTTTGTGAATAATGGGGCCATTTCTGTCTTCTCAGATGCAGGAGCCTTGCCTTTCTTCCCCATTTCTTCGTGTATTACACTCTGTGTGCTCTTCCTGAAAGTTGCAAGCAAAGAGAAAAAATATGATAAGATGATAGTGAATACAAGAATAATCAATAGAAAGATGAAAATAAGGTGACGAGAGATCTTTAATTCTAAATCATATCAAAAGATATCAACTTGTGTCAAATGGTCCTTTACATTGATCCGAATCGTTTTTAATAAATGACCACTAATGGACCATTATGCTAAACTTTAATGTTCATAACTTTGCATCGAACGCTAGAAAGTACTGTCCTAGAACTCTGAGCCCTTCGAATTGCGATAAAAGTGATTTTGCGATTTGCTTCACAATATCGCAAATCGCTATATTGCAAAACCTGCTTTCGTTAAAAACCATCATTATGTTGAGTTGCTGCGATATGCGATTTGCGAGACGCTATTGCATTTCGCAATATTTGGTTATGTTACATAAAGTAGCGCCGTGGTATTGGAATTTGCGATGCGATGAGGTTGTAAGCTTCATGATCTTGCATTCTCGCGGATCACATTTTCGAGGAGTTACTTTTATAAGGGATGTCCGCTGTAACCTTTTGCGATGCGAGAATAATCTTTCCTAAAGCGGGTTTTTCAAGGTTTTTCCTTAATGTTCGTGATCTTATGTTATAAAGTTTTTCCTTAGGTCCTATGGTCATGTAGCGTCTTTTGTAAGGAAACTCATGGTTTGTGATGTTTTATGCGTTTAGAGTATAAAGAGGTAAATTTCCATGTTTTAGCAAATTCCACTTTGACATCTTGTTTTATTCTAAAAATAAAAAGGCAATCATTAAATGCTAAGATTTGATTTTTTGGAAGGGTCCCCATTTATTAATGTTATTACTAACACTAATAAAAGGGGGGTTGTTGATGGTCACAACACCTTATTAAAAAAATTCACTGCTTCTGCTTCCCTGGAACTTTGACAATTTGAGTGCAACATGTCCAACAGCCAATTCGAATAGCAATCCTCCAAACACTTGCACCAAAAAACCTTTAAACAAAAAGATAGTACTCGAAAATGGTGTGTATAACTCAAATTTCTTGGCGGCTTCAACAAAACACATTCAACAACAGTGTTCGTGTCTTCTCTAAACCCCGAAAACCAACGCTCGACTTCTTCCCTCCAAGAATGCGGCTTCCAAATTTGTGGCTCTACTTAGGCTCCAGACAAGAGCTCGAAAAATGCAGCTTCAAGATTTGCGGGTCTGTTCATCCACTCCTCTACACGGCTTTCTCAGTAGGGGACAGGGTTAGCTCAACAAAGAACACATTCAACAATGCTCTCTAATCACTCGATGGCAGACAAGGCTCAACAATAGACCAACGACTCCCAATCCTCCAGACTTTCTTTTGCACAGGTCGATGACTTTAAAATTTCCTTGGCGGCTTAATCCTTACACTCTACGAACTCCAGATAGAGTTTCACGGTGGCGGCTCTGGTCTGCTCAAGACCCTGCAGGCTCTGTAAATTTGGTGAAGAAACTAACAACTCTATGGGTGCACATAGTTTAAAAAAAAAATTTGACCTCACGACCCTCACAACCAAGCTTTAATACGACTTGTTGGTTTTTGAAATAACATTCAAGAAATAAATGCATAAAAATAGAAACAAAATCACACAAACTAACATAGGAATTTACATGGTAAAACCTTGACAACATGTTAAGGAAACCTCCACGGGGCAAGGGATTGGAATTCTTATTACTCCAGGTGAAAAAATGACTCTCCAAACATTACATCAAGCCTCTCAGGCAATCACCATTTTAATACAAAGACTTTGTTACCTAAATCCCTATAGTTACACAATTGTCTGAATGGTAAAACTAAATTTACTTAGGATTAACATTGCTAACATTAATTGTTTTCATTCTTTAACAATCACTTTGATTTTCAAGAAAGAAAGGCATTTTATTGAGTCTCTCATGTGAATGAGCCTTGGGAATCACCTTTCATCCTTTCATTGATCCATTCATCTAGTGATTCCTTTTCTATCGGGTCTCCTCCTATTGGTGAAAGTATGCAAAGAGCAGGGAGCCTTAGTTGAGGTAACAGTGGGCTATCGCTCCATTGTTGCCCCTTGACTTAGTAGTTGCTCAATAGGATCCCCTCCTAGGACCCTTGCCAATTTGAAGAAAAATTGTTATCCATCTCATCTCTTGAAGACAAAGGATATAGAATTGCTTTCGTTGATGGAAAAGTCTTAGGGTGGAAGAATGATGCCTCTTTTGAATCTGCCAAGGTCATTGGTGTGCTAATTGGAGGCCTATATCATCTCCTTGGACATTCAATTCAAGGTTTGCTTCATAACACCACGATCTATGTAAGCTATGGCATTGAAGGTATGCTCATATTCACTATAAAGCTTTGACTAGAATGAAATATTTTGTTGAGGGTGTACTGGGAATCAAGGTTGATCATGTTGGAGTTTGCAAGGGATGTGCCCTTAGGAAAAGTGTGAAAGGAGGATATACTAGAAGTGATAGTAGATCTAAATGAATCTTAGATCTTGTGCACTTTGATGTTTATGGGCCTATGTCTTACAAGAACTTAGGTGGTAACTTGTATTATGTATCTTTCATTGATGATTATTCTCACAAAACATGGATTTATCTTCTAAAGTCCAAGGATCAAGTATTTGAGAAGTTTCGTGAATTCAAAGCTCAAGTTGAAAATGCTACAGGGAGAAGGATCAAAACTTTGAGGTCTGATAATGGTGGCAAATATGTATCCAAGGAATTGACTGATTTCTGCAAGGATGCTGGAATTAAGAGGGAGTTGATAGTTCCCTACTATCCTCAACAAAATGGAACTACCGAAAGGAAGAATAGGACCATTATGGAAGCTACCAAAGCCATGCTTCATGATCAAGAGTTACCAATGTTTCTATGGGGAGAAGTTGTGAAGGCTGTTGTGTATGTTCAAAATAGATGCCCACATCGAGTCTTGGATTACAAGACTATCAAAGAAGTCTTTACAGGTGAGAGACCCAATGTTGAGCATTTGAGAATTTTTTGTTGTCCTGTTTATGTTCATGTTCCTAAGGAGAAGAGGACAAAGTTGGAGCCTTCTAGGATTAAGGGAAATGTTGTGGGCTATAATGAAGATTCAAAGGCCTTTAGGGTCTATGTTCTGCGGCAACATTATATTGAAACTTGCAGGGATGTTATTTTTGATGAAGATGTTTCTTTTTGGAAGTTGAAGGGTTCACACTTGGACATTGATGATGTGTTGCAAGTGTCTCCAAAGAATGTGGAATCAAAATCTAAAGAAATTGAACTGATGGATCAAGATCCTCATGAAGAATCTGATGATCATGAAATTGTTGAATCTCTTAGAGCCACTGTACCTGATACTAGAAAAATACCTTCTTGGCTTGAAATAACAATGAAAAAAGCCTAAGGACATGTTGCAGCTTGTGGGACCTTCCGGGAAAGCAAAAAGCCGAAAAGGTACTTTGATTATAGAACTTGTTGGGTCTTGAAATTGTCATTCACTTCCATTACACTTTCACTATCATATCCATTATATCACCTCCATTTCACCTTCATTTCACTACCATGTCACTACATTCATCTCACTTTCATTATCATTGGGTCACATTTATGTTTTTCCAATCTTTATTAATTCTTAGCATTTTAAAGTGAATTTGTGGTTAAAAATTAAAAATTAGAAAATAAAGTGCACATGCTTATACCTAACAAGTGGGATGAGATTGTTGACATGTGTAGGTCAAAAGGAAGCTTCTAGAAGACCTTTATGTGGCATCCTAAGGCCAAATTCGAATTTGAGTGGAGAGGATCATGGGATCATGAGGATATGTGTCACATTTCCTATTTGTATTGAAACTCTAAGAAGACGTGTCTTATCATTTCCTATTTTGATTATAACTCTAGAGGTATAGGGAGAGATTCATGGACTCTCATTAATGAGATGACTTCTCATCTTTTTGTATAAATAGGAAATCTCTCTCCTTCATTTGGTAGCTTTGGGAATCTTTGTAAACTTTGTTAGTTCAACTTGTTGTACTTTGTAATTTTGAAGAATTTGAATAAAGCTTTGAAGTTCCCAACATGGAAGGAGATGTGAATTAGATGTCATGGAGCATATTAGAATGTAAGGTAGAGTAGATTTCATTTTGTAGTTTTGCTTTTATTTCATTCAAGTATGTCATTTTATTGTTTCAAGTTTAATAGTTTAGATTTTCCATTCATGCAAAGTGTGTTCAGCCGGTTGATTGTAGATTTATCTAACTGTGTAGTCTATGCTTAGCAAAATAATCCAAGAAAGTATTTTCCAATTAGTGCTTGGAGCATTAGAGCACACAATAGATTAGTTTTCTTTTACATGTTTTGTATTTAATTTTGTTGCAATTTCATTTTCAGTTTTAGAATAATGAAGTATTGAATCCCTCCAAATGCTATCACAAGGAAGCAGTTCTCCCAAAATTGTATAGCGGAGTGATAAAACACTTTATTTAGCTGTTATAGTAGATTAGTTGCAATTTCACTTTCAGTCTTAGTCTTTCATTTAAATTTCATTTTCAGTTTTAGAACAATGAAGTATGGAGTCCCTCAAAATGCTATCACAAGGAGGTAGTTCTCCCAAAATTGTATAGCAAAGTGATAAAACACTTCATTTAGCTGTTATCATTTTTGCTTTCATTTCATAGACATTTTGCCAGCTTAGATTAATCTAACTATTCAAAGTTTTGATTTGTTTTTATCTAATATTCATTTCTTTTTCTCCCTTTTTTAGAAATTAGATTTTAACATTAAAAGTCATTAGATTTAGTTGCCCATTAACATTTAAAAATTTTCATCTAGAAGCGTAACTTTTCTTTCTTAGATTAATTTCTTTAAGCATAAGAAACAAAACCCCCAAAAACAACATAAACTATAAAACAACGAAGTAAGAAAAAGGTTAACTAAGCACATATAGTGCACCACACTTCATCAGTTTACAATACCCGGATTGATAATTTATGTGGAGCAATTTGGGACACTAAATTGACTAGACATTTTGGCGCCGTTGCCGGGAAAGTGTAATTAGGAGACCTTATTTCTTACATTTAAAAAAAAATCAATCATTTATCAAGTATGCTCTCCTACACTGTGTGATTTGGAGGATCAAAAAAATAATTTTTATGTTAAAAAAAAAATATTTTCATCATTTCATTTGATTCAATGAAAAACTTTAATTTCAATAAATTGTTTTGTTTAATAAAATATATATGTATATTTTTAAATCTTTGAAAATATATATATATTCTTAATAAGAAATCATTAAAAAAAAACCAAAACAAAACAAATAAACAAACATTGTATTTTTTAATGAAACATATATATATATATTCTTAATAACATAAATCAATTTAAAAAAAAATACATAAAAAATATAAATAAATTTTATTATTTTGTTTAGTAAAATATCTATGTATATTTTTAATTTTTGAAAATATAACATATGTAATTTTATTAACAAAATAAATAAATAAAATAATAAAAAAAATTAATCCACGTTTCACATAATAAAACAAATATATCTCTGCATTTCTTGAAGTTATGGTGGACATAGTAAATCCTTGCATTTCTTCTTTAGAGGTCATTCACCTACCCATATTCTTTTCAGTCACACAGTCACTGCATTTCTCAGCCATTGCTCGGCCCTGCAACAACAATCAAATTAAAACACAACTCAAAGAGGAATTCAGTGAAGGGCGATAGAATATTTGACATAATTTTTATTTTTATTTTGGCATAACATACAGCAATCAAGAGGATGTGTTTACGGAAGATTACAGATCGAAAGGGACTGCCTTTAGACTTGGGGCAGCCCTTCGGGGTGTCCTTGAAAAGTTCCCGCTAAGATGACGTGCAAGTGTTTAGATCACCGTTCATTTGCTATTGTCTGTGCTGAAATTGCATTCTTGACAGAAAGACGCATTTGCCAGAAAAACGCAGAACTAAAAAACGTCAGATTTTAAAACGCAAATTCCAGCCAAATAAAAATGAATTCAGAAAAACAAAAACATGGGTTTTTTCGGGAACGAGGTCAATTAGATAACCCAAAAACAGTTTTGAGAAATTCACAACGGTTTGGGAGAATTTTTCGGTTCTCTAAAGCCCCATTTGGCATGCTGCGTGAGGAAAAAACGAATTTTATTAAATGTACAGAACATTGTTTTAACATGGCACGCTTGAGGAAGGGAAATCCGATTTGAAAACAAATTCATGATGTGGCATTCAATCCATATGGCGAATCTAAGAGTCCAATTCACCATGCCTTCCGTCTTTAATGCTAACGGTCATTCGTGTGTGTTCGAGATTTGGTAATTACCGAAAGGATGACGTCTCTTCATTCAGCTTGAACTCAAGTTTTGCAATATTGCCACAATTCATATTCAATCTTAGATGTTCTCAGTTTGTACAGGTTTTTAATAATAGCCAGATGAGACAGCTTACTTCCGCATGTTACTGAATAGGGAGAATGTCAACAATTCTGTAGTTATGATCCAGCCATCACTGATTTCTTATTCTTTCAATGCACCGCCTGAGCCAGCACTGCTAGATGTGGCTTCTATTTCAGCAGATCGTATACTTTTGTTGGATGCCTACTTCAGTGTTGTTGTCTTTCATGGTATGACTATTGCTCAGTGGCACAACATTCATGATTCAACCTTTGTTTTAAACTCAATGATCCGTACTCAACCAGACTTCTCTTGCACACCTGTCAAATGTTTTTTTTCACTCTGTTTTCATCCAAGTGCACCAGCTGCGGTCTTGGACTTCCTTCTTGGTACTTGGCTGCATAAAATTTCTTTTCCAATAACTTCAATCAGAAAACTGATGTCTTGGTTGTCTTTTAGCTACGGAACGCAGCTACATTTTGCAACTAATTGGCTGTTCCGTAGCTACATCCACGCTTTTGCAGGTTCCACGTGTCAAGAGGAGAAAATGACTACATGGGTAGCTTGGAAAACATCAGGGCAGGAATTTTGATTTGGTTCATTGTCTCAAAATGAAGAAGCCATCACCATCTTCAAGGTGTGTTATCACTAAGTCGCCGCATGTTCTTCCTGACTTCAAGAAGCAAAATGAAAAAAAAAAAACAAAACCAAAGGTTCACAGGTAAATTTTTTTTATTGAATCAATGAAATAAGTAGATTATTTGCTCACTTTTCTGAAAGGTATTGATTAATTTTGGACTGATGATGAAAAATGGATAGCTAACTTTCTGTTCAAGATTTTTAGCTATAGAAACTATGCACATTCTGCAGCTAAAGCCATTCCGTAGCTAAACATCAATTCTGCAGCTGAAAAACCTCACTGTTCAAATCAGCCTAACTTTCTCATACAAAATCAGATTTCGATGATTCAAGTGTCGTTGGAAAGATATCAACGAGATCTACACAATGAGAAATCCATCATCAGAGTTTGAAACAGTCAAGAATGGATAAATTGCTCAAAAGATATAATAGTTAACTTGAGGCATTAATTCTAAAGCAGGTATAAATTCTTTTGGTTTTCCTTTGTGAACTTGTTTCATTAATACAAATTCTTAGTTTTGTGTGTAAATATCATAACTAAAGAGATTGATCACCTCTCTCTTTTGATAGTCTTACATTCCATTGCAGAAGAAGTATTAGTTTTTTTTTTTTTCAGGTTCTAGGAGGAAGGACAAATGACTACAAGTGAATAGTGTCTCTCTAAGAGACCAATTTGTTTCATAAGAGGATGATCAGCAACAAAGAAGAAACATGCTAATGCAAAATCAGATCCAAACACTTGCAAAACTTTCAGATACTATTGTCTCCATTACATCCATACTTCATAATAAACCATTCACCTCATTTCCCTTCATATTTTCCATTTACATTCACATACACTTTCCATTACTTTTTGTCCACTCCTAACCCACAAATAAAAGCAAGAGGCTCAGTTACATGCTTATTGCCCATTGCCATTACTACTTTCCATTTCCATTTTCCATTTTCATTTCCCTTTTCCTATCATTTTCATTTCACAAATAAACCCTGCTTCAATACAAATTATTGGGTCCATAGTCTTTTGAGTCTAAATTCCTTGCAAAAACACCTTGAGATTTGCATGCTTTAATGGCAAGTCCTCATGCCAACAAACAATGGGAATACATTAATGTTCCTTGTACATTGGATCTTCTAGGTGACTCGACATCAGCAAATTTATTCGTACCTATCAAGATGTGTTTGGGCATCTTGACTCTCATTGTCATCAATGGTGAGAGTTCTCGTGTTGACTAGTGACATCCATTAATGGCCACTAAGTCAACAATTTCCTGATATGTTCGACAACAGAACATCTATTCACATAGTAGGAATTGTGCCAATGAGTTTTGAAGACATGAAGACTATTATTTTCAGCATTTTGGAGTAGATATAAAACAGATCAGCACTATTCAGCAGTAGATTCAACAAGTTTTAGTAGAAGCAATAAAAATTCATCTTGACTCTTTTATCCATGACTCTTTTTGTCCAGCCACTTGAAGAAGATTATGATCAGAATTTTGTAGCCACCACACATACAATTCATCCATTTCCAAAGGGTAAATTAAGGTACGTCATTTTATAACTTTTGACCATAGAATTCCATAAAAAGCTAGAATGATAATTGTTGAAAAAACATTTTTCTACCTCATTTCATAAAATTGTCAATACCATCAGTTGTGGGGGGAATACATTCATATTCATATCTTGCCATGTTCATATCATATTCAAAAGCCCACATACTTCCAAAATATATTAACTATTACATTATTATTATGAGCATACAATGGCTTTTCAAAAGTGCTTAAAGGAGAATTAGATACAAACACAATCATGGTTGTCACACAAAAACCAACCATGATGCAATCCAATAAAGATATACTTTACAACAATAATCAAATTATCATTATGCAAAGTTCAAAGATCAAAATTGAATGCAACAACAAAATATGGTTGTAACACAAGAACCAACCATGTTGCAATTCAAGTAAAACACTTTGCAGAAGTATGAAGTTATCAAATGATATCATGCAAAGTTAAGCCAAAGCTCAAGGATCAAAAGAATTAATGTAATATATATTGTATAAAGACGTGCAATAGCTTCAGTTGGGGGGTATGTTGGGTCTTGAAATTGTCATTCACTTCCATTACACTTTCACTATCATGTCCATTATCACCTCCATTTCACCTTCATTTCACTACCATGTCACTACATTCATATCACTTTCATTATCATTGGGTCACATTTATCTTTTTCCAAACTTTATTAATTCTTAGCATTTTTAAGTGAATTTGTGGTTAAAAATTAAAAAATAATGTGCACATGCTTATACCTAACAAGTGGGATGAGATTGTTGACATGTGTAGGTCAAAAAGAAGCTTCTAGAAGACCTTTATGTGGCATCCTAAGGCCAAATTCGAATTTGAGTGGAGAGGATCATGGGATCATGAGGATATGTGTCACATTTCCTATTTGTATTGAAACTCTAAGAAGACATGTGTCTTATCATTTCCTATTTTGATTATAACTATAGAGGTATAGGGAAAGATTCATGGAATCTCATTAATGAGATGACTTCTCATCTTTTTATATAAATAGGAGATCTCTCTCCTTCATTTGGTAGCTTTGGGAAGCTTTGTAAACTTTGTTAGCTCAACTTGTTGTACTTTGTAATTTTGAAGAATTTGAATAAAGCTTTGAAGTTCCCAACATGGAAGGAGATGTGAAGTAGATGTCATGGAACATATTAGAATGTAAGATAGAGTAGATTTTATTTTGTAGTTTTGTTTTGATTTCATTCAAGTATGTCATTTTATTTTTTTCAAGTTTAATAGTTTAGATTTTCCATTCATGCAAGTTTAATTCATGCAAGTGTGTTCAACCGGTTGATTGTAGATTTATCTAACTGTGTAATCTATGCTTAGCAAAATAGTCCAAGAAAGTATTTTTCAATTGGTGCTTGGAGCATTAGAGCACACAGTAGATTAGTTTTCCTTTACATGTTTTGTATTTAATTTTTTTGCAATCTCATTTTCAGATTTAGAACAATAAAGTATTGAATCCCTCCAATTGCTATTACAAGGAGGTAGTTCTCCCAAAATTGTATAGCTGAGTGATAAAACACTTCATTTAGCTATTATAGTAGATTAGTTGCAATTTCACTTTCAGTCTTAGTCTTTCATTTAAATTTCATTTTCAGTTTTAGAACAATGAAGTATGGAGTCCCTCAAAATGCTATCACAAGGAGGTAGTTCTCCCAAAATTGTATAGCAAAGTGATAAAACACTTCATTTAGTTGTTATCATTTTTACTTTCATTTCATAGACATTTTGTCGGCTTAAATTAATCTAACTATTCAAAGTTTTGATTTGTTTTTATCTAATGTTCATTTCCTTTTCTCCCTTCTTTAGAAATTAGATTTTAACATTAAAAGTCATTAGATTTAGTTGTCCATTAACATTTAGAGATTTTCATCTAGAAGCATAACTTTTCTTTCTTAGATTAATTTCCTTAAGCATAAGAAACAAAACCCCCAAAAACAACATAAACTATAAAACAACGAAGTAAGAAAAATGTTAACTAAGCACATATAGTGCACCACATTTCATCACTTTACGATACCCGGATTGATAATTTATGTGGAGCAATTTAGGACACTAAATTGACTAGACACAACCCTCATGTGAAAGATCATTAAATCTAAGCCATCAACCTATGAAGAACCAAATGAGGAACAAGTTTGGAAAGATGCCATGGCTGAAGAATATTAATCTATAATAAAAAATCATGTTTGGGAAATTGTGCCAAGGCTTCAAGGAATGCCTATTGTATCTTAAAAGTGGATCTACAAAATGAAGCATGCTGCAGATGGAAGTGTTGAAAAATACAAAGCTAAAATTGTGGCTCGTGGATTCTCCCAAAATGGAGAGGATTATGAAGACACATTTTCTCTTATTTCCAAGTATGCATCTATTATATCTTTCATTGCTCTTTCTTCTATTGCAGGTTGGAAATTGCATCAAATGGATGTCAAAACAACTTTTCTGAATGGGGGTATTTGAAGAGGAAATTTATATTGAACAACCTTAGGGGTTTGAGGTCCATGATAGAGAAACACATGTTTACAAATTGAAGAAAGCCCTGTATGGGTAGAAGCATGCCCCTCGTGCATGATATTCATGTATTGATGGCTATCTGATGAGTCTTGGTTTCAAGAAGATAAATATTGATATGAAATTGTATTTTAAAGTTGTTAATGGGGAGCTCTTGATGTTGTTGTTGTATGTGGATGATTTGTTTATGACCAGGGCTGAGGTTATGATTGTACAGTGTAAGAGGGAGTTGGTTTTTGAATTTGAAATGAAGGATCTTGGTCTCATGCATTACTATTTCGGATTGGAAATTTGGCAAAATCCTAATGGAATCTTTGTTCACCAAAGCAAATACATTATTTCGATCCTTTAGAGATTTGGTGTGATGGACTACAAGTCCATGGACACCCTATGGTGACGAATTTGAAGAAGATTTGAGATTGTGATTTTGATTTGATTGATCCCTCTAAGTATCACAAACTGATTGGCTCGTTGAATTGTCTTGTGAATACTAGACTTGATATTTGTTATGCTGTGAACACATTGAGCCAATTATTGGTTGAGCCCCGACATGTACATTGGGTTGCAATGAAAAATATTATGAGATATTTGCGTGGTACCATTGAATATGGTTTGAGTTATGCTTCTAATGCATAATAGCAATTGCATGGATTTATTGATGTTGATTGGGCTAGTAGCTCTGATGATAAGAAGAGCACATATGGATTATGTTTTCGCTTGGGCTCCATTATGATTTCATGGTCTATTAAAAAAAAACTTGTGTTGCTCTCAGTACAACTGAAGTTGAATAATGTTGCATGTTCTGCCTATTGTGAAGTTGTGTGGTTTCAAAAATTGTTTGCTGGTTTGTTTGATCAAGTGCTAAAATTGACTATTATATATTGTTATAATCAAAGCTTTGTGAAGATTTCTGAGAACCCAGTGTTCCATGATAAGTCGAAGCACATTGAGATTAAGTATCACAATATTTGGAATAGTTTCTATAGGGGAGTTGTGAAGCTCGAATATGTCCCTACTGATGAACAGGTTGCTAATGTGTTGACAAATCCATTATCCCGTACAAAGTTTTTATTTTATTTTAGAGAACAACTTGGAGTTGTTGAGAACCCCTCTCTAAGAGAGAGGGAGAATTGACTGTACCACATCATGTGATGGACAATCTTCCTTAGGCTGTAGCCGGGAGACCTATGGATTGGTCGGGAAGATTGTCACTCCCCTAGGTCAATGGATTAAGAGACCAGTGAATTTGGTCAGGGAGCTTGGTTTTGAGGTATGGATTGATCTTGTGTTCACCCCCTTAAGTCATGAACCAGGGGACTATATAGTCGGGGATTGAGATAAGGATTCCTCCCTTAGGTTGTGGGTTGGGACACCTTGTTTGTGGTCTGGGAGATGTACCCAGTATATATGATTGAGATAGGGATTCCTTCCTTATGCTATGGGTTGGGAGATATTGTGTATGTTCGGGAAGATGTAACTTGTGCATGTCTTTAGTTTGGTCCCACTGGTTAGTGGGATACTGACTTGGATGCCATGGGGTTGTGGCTTTTGGGATGTGTTGGATGTTGTGCATCTTTCCTTATGATGAAATTGATGATCTCTCCCTTTAGCTGTGTGTCGGGAGACCTATGGATTAGTTGGGAAGATTGATCTTGACAAAGAGAGAGACTTGTACTTGTGATCTCTTCCTTGTGCTAAGGGTCAAGGGACCTATGGATTGGTCGGGGAGATTGATACTGAGAGAGAATGAAAAATACCTTCCTAGCTAAGAGGGAGTGTTGAAAATTTGGGTAGCTATGGTCAACATTTTTTATTGGCAAGTGATAAAAAAAAATTCATATTTTTGGGTTTGACCAAGTTGGCCTCATGATCATCAAGTCAGCCCCACATATGTGAAAAGGCACCTCCTAAAACTCATATAAATAGAGATTCATTGATCCTCATTTAGAACACATCACATCATTACATCTGATCTGAAATATTAAGAGAGCAAGTTCACACGTGTGAAGGAATTTGAAGGAGAATCTTATCTGCATTGACCAACATTTCTTCTTTGTTTGACTTTCGTTGACTTGGGCTATTGTGGATCTGTTTGACTGAGATTTTGATTGTCTTGGAGGGCCGAAAATTACAGAGATAAATTGACTTTGTTTAACTGAGATTTCGTCCTTGTTCTGTCTTGTTGACTGGAGTTGACTGCATGCTTTGACTAAGGCTTTGACCGCAAGTTTGATAGGTTCATTGACTGTAATTTATTAGGCATTTCAAGACCAAATTCTAGCCCTTTTGATCATCTACCTTAGGCCGAACTTCAACCCTTGGTTGCAGACTGTAATATTTGACCAACATTGACCTTTTTTGGCTCTGTGTTGACTGGTTTTGAATTGGATATTGTTAATGTCAGATTTGGAATTTCTATTGGAATATTCTAATGTACTATTGATGACAAATTTTCTCTCTCATAAGGAAAGATTGGTTGGGTTTTCCCCTTGTGGGGTTTGCCTTGGATGTGAGCCTAATTTTGGTGTCTCTTGTCTCTTGTCTCTTCTTCTACTATTTACTATGATCTCTATATTGCTTTGTTGATGAAATGAATGGTTGGATTTTTTCATGTATAGTTACTTAATGATTGGAATGAAAAAAGAATACTAAATATATCATTGGAAGTAGTTATCACTTTTGAAAAACTATACCAGTATTGAATGCACTAGAAAATCAACATGAGATACTCAAAATATTCAAATTCAGAAGAAAGGGAAGATGCCCTAAGCCTTCATTAGTAACCCTTGAACGCCTTGATAAATCCAATTCTTCCAAGGTTGTTATTATGGAGAGATTTTAGAGAGCAGAATTGTTCACCGCTTTGTCGTATGCTAGATTAATAAGGCACAAATGGTGATAAGCTCACAAATATGAAAATTATTATGTGTCAACAAATATTCCTCCCCTCAAATTCAACTCTTCCACTATATCTCGAAAGACCTCAAGTAGCGGTGGTGCAAATAAGTAGAGTTTGAGTGGGTAAATGAAAATCAGGCCTACAAGAGGACTTGACATTCTTTCCAATGTTCGTTTCTATCTCTTACCTCCACATTCTCCTTTCCCTTTTGAACTACATCTATGTACATAGAGAGGCTTGGGTGGTTTCTTGTTCTTTCCAATATGTGTAGCATATATGTCAATATGAGAAATGTTTGCATTGATTGAAAATAGATGCAATTTACGAGTCATTATATTATCAAAGTGAACAAAAAATCAAGCCACTGATCACCTTTATCCACTACATAACTGGCACAAAAGTCCCATACATTCCTAACATCCCCAAAGCCTTTCTCATGAGAAGATGGAAAAGATCTCATTTGGCTACATGCTTGTTTGTTGTATCTGGGGAAAAATTATAAGAGAATCCTCACCACACCCATATACCCTACAAGCACTGTGCTACATGCAACCACAATCCTTTTAGGAATTTGGTCTAACAGTTTCCTAGCAATGTCCATAGTTCCATGTTTGGCACACGTCTACAAGGGTTGTGTCAACACCTCTCACTAGAAACCACTTTTAGCCACTTGCCTTGTTGCAAAGCTCTTGACTATGGACATGTTGAGAGTACACTTCACCATTGTTCCGTAGTCAATTTTCACATCTTCCAGTTGCATTTAATGAAACAAAGCCAAAGCTTCACTGAAATATCCATTTTCAGCGTAATAAAAAATGATATATTCCATGACACAACACTTATTTGAGATATTTTATCAAACATAATGTGTGCATCCTTTGGATGTACCCATTTTGCATACATGTCAATGAGACCATTATATATGAACTCATCCAACTCAAATCCATGCCCAATAACATAATCGTGAATCACATGTCCTTGGTGCACAATTCCCAAATCAACACGCATAGATAACAAGTTCACCAAAGTAACTAAATTAGGATTCATGCCCACAAGCTTCATTTCATTAAAAAAGTTCTAAAACATCAATTCCTCATCCCATGGTGCACAATTCCCAAATCTTCATAGATAGTGAGCAAGTTCACCATTGTAACTGAATAAGGATTCACAACCACAAGCTTCATTTCATCAAAAAAGTGCCCAAACATCAATTCCTTATCCATTTCGATCATATCCAACAATCATTGTAGTCCATGAGACAACATTTTTCTGTGAGAGGTTATAAAGAAAACAATCGAGCATCCTCCATCTCCCATTCTAGACAAATAAAGAAACTATGGGTTTCTACAATCCCATATCTCATTTAGTTATTATATTCATCACCCAACATGCCTGCTCCACAAACCCACATTTGGTAACTCCCCACAAACTCATTAGACTCCATTCCAATTTCAGAATGCATCCATGGACCTACTTGTTGATGAATCTACGACAATCAAGGTTAATCAAATTCTTCTCTTCATGATAACCATTTGTCAGGTATTTTAACTTTTTCTTATTAGAACAATCTTCTTTTGATATTATTAGAGTGTGTTTTCTTAGTTCACTAAATAGCTACCAAAACAAAAGAGACAAGAACACAAGATGTTGGCTTTTTGCTAGGGCCAAAAACCTCTCTCTCTTTGAGAGGAAAACCCACACAAAATTCTTCTTATAGAGATTCCAATTAACGAATACCAAAACCATGACCCTTTACCTATTAGACCACTCCAAGACCAAGACACCAATCCTCTTCTTTGTCACTGCTGAGTTCATCATCATCACTATTGCTTCATCGAGGTCATCATTATTACACCACAAAGGTCATTACAGTTGCACCATTTCTGTGCCTTCACCTAGATCATTGCTGCACTCTCACTGAGTTCATCACCATGTCAACGAGGTCTCTATATTGACCTTTTCTTCATCAATATCTTGATTCCATGTCTTCATCAATGCACTGAGATCTTCATCATGACCTTGTCTTCATTAAGATTATGATTGAGACCATGGTTGCCATTATGCCGAGATCATGACTGTGTCTAGTATGCTGAGAGTGTATTACTGTGGGATCACAATTATGCCGAGAGAGTGATGATTTTCTAAATATTATGACGAGAGTGTATAACCTCAATCTTCTTCTTCACAAATATGTCAAGACAATGATCAACACTGAGATCTTCATCATCACAACTATACCGAGACAGTGACTGTGTTCTTTCCTTGCACCAAGATCATCATCATAGATATGTCGAGACTATCACCACTGAGGAGATTTAGATTGTAATTACTCACTATAATTACCCATGAAATTGCAGAGGTGTCCGAGATTGTGTCCTCCTGTAATGAAAATTTCAAACCCCTGTATCAATCCGAAAAATTCAGAGAATCTGAGTTCTTATTCCTGTTCTTATGCGAAGATCAACAGGGTATATATAGTAGTTCAATCTCCATAATAAGCCAACATGAGATACTGAACTATTGTGTCTTCATTTTATGAGCCAACATGAGTTCCTTTATGCATTTAGAGACCGACATAAGAAGAGGACTAGGTGCTTGTCGTTGGAGGACTATTTGACAATGTTTATGAATCAAATACATTTAATACATGCCCAAGAAGGGTTCTTCATGACATTGAATCTTTGACCTTTAAAGATAAATCCTAAGGCTCTCAATGGGATCCGTCTATACATAAAAATTATTACCCATGAAGCAAGCATAATTATAAATTCATTTTCTTGTTTACAAAAATCATAGTTACAATGTCATTATGAAGATCAAACCTAGTAACCCTCCCTCTTAACTAGGGAGGTATTCATAATGGTACTTGGTCATTTTCAATCTGAAGAATTTCTCATAAGAAGAATCAGATTGGTAACCCATCTGTATAGCATCATAGTAACCAACATTATTGCGACAACAAGGCCTTGGCTGACAGTTCTATCTATCATCATATCAGAGCATAATGTTGGCGAGACCAATGATTATAGACACCTTCATCATTGTCTCTCAAGGTACATACCCACTCGGGTGTCCACTGAGTATGACCTTCTAAGACTATTCTTATCTTGGGTTCCCAACTCTCAAATAATATTGGTCCTCTTGCCTACTATTATCATGGATTCCCTACACATCCTCAAAGAGCATTGGATGTCAGATGATTACCCAATCCTTCCATTCTTTCTTCCCACGTGAAGACAAGAATGTCATGTCTATCTCTCCCTCTTGACCAGGGAAGATATGCCTATTTCTGTAAAAGAATGTACCCAAGTTCCCTCTGACCAAGAACTTGCCCAAGCTCCCTCTCAATTAGGGACTTGTTAGAGCTCCCTCTTAACTAGGGACTCTCTTATTCATCAAGAACTTCTTCTTCGTGGGTCCTTTAGCTGCTTGATCAATTTCTTTCCTTGATGTCATGAAATTCAGTCGAGCTTCATCCTTATATGGCATTATCCATCCATCACTTTCCTTCTTGGTTCATCATGTCATTCCTTTCTTCATGGAAAGTGGCCTTCTTGATACATATCTTGAACTTTCGTAATATAGATACTTCTTCCTCATCATGTTTCTTTCAGGAATTGCCATCCGCCACATGAATGCTAGTTGTACTTGTACTTAAAACTCTTGTGCCAATAGCCCTGCATGAACTCATCCAAATATTATTCAAGAAATAAAAATATAACATTACATCAAATAGTACCTTACAAGATGGCTCTTCATCATGACATCTTCCTGTAGGTATTAACATCCTGCATACATGTTGACACATCTCCAAAGATATCCATTTTCAAGGGTCTCCATCTTTTTCAGACTTTCATTAGAGTCTTCATATCTTTCCAGGAGATTTCCTAGTCAAATCTTCTTGGTCTTTTAGATGTTGATTGCCTTCATCATGGTTCCATACCTCACGATATCTTCCTTTCTCTTACATTCCATTCCGATGAGATTTCAATCAGAGTTTCTTAATTTGTATTCAACCACCTCATACTTCATATGAGGACATATTATGTTGATTTCATCTAGTGTGACTTATGCCTTCCTGCATCCTTTCAGAGGAGGAGATCCTTTTTCTTTTGATCATTCTTTTCAAGATAGAAGTAATGATCCATGTTACTTGCAACCATACAACATGACATTATAATATTAGACACAAGCATACATACCCCATTTTATCCTTAGGTCATCTAGGCTTCTTTCAACAACTTCCTTGATTGAAAATATTTTCATTCCCTTGATCTACTTTATTTCTCATATCATCATACCATCATCCCATGAATTCCATAAGTTGGAGTTCATGATGAAACACTTACTTCCTCTCTAGATTAGAGAACCCTCCGATGAAGATTCTATAAGATAATCTTGAGGTTCTTGCATATTATCATTTGGCATATGTTTCCTTTTTTACTGCAATGGATTTTGTCCTTCATGATTCGTATGGTGACATCACGAGCTCTTGTTTCTAATGCTTTCATGATGCCACGATGCATATTATTATCATGGTCATATCAAAAAATTGAGGAGCTTATGATAAGACCCTTTTGTGAGGGATACCATTTCAATCATAGTAGAGATCTGTTACTCCCTCTTTCCTTGGCCCTTTTCTTCAGCGTCCTCCATCTTTCCTGTGATATGAGTTTCCTTCCATAATATTTCCATAGAATTGAATCTTAGCTATACTATTATGTCTTGTTTGAGGACAAAACTTCCCTTTCCTTTCTGCACATGTTTGATTCCTTTAAACTTCAACACTTTTTCCCTCAAGTTGTCTTTTTCTATCTAACATAGAGACCACAAGTTATCGAATGAGGTAACCTTCTTGTTCATGGACATTTGTTACCTTGCTTATCAGTTAGAACAATGATGATTGTCTTCTTATAATCTCTCCCAGATCTCCCAATTGAGATATTATGAAGATATCCATTCATTCTTTGATACCTTCAATCAGATCTAAGTGATATGACCTTCTTCGCTACGTTTCAAAGAGTATATATTCTAGCATTTCATATATCTCTTTTAGGTCTCCTTTCTTGCTACATGGGGATGAGAGGACCTTAAGAGTTCCCTCCCATGAATTCAAAGGAGACCTTTTTCCTTGATATGTTCACTGACTTCTCTTATCTTATGAGGATTATGACAATCCTCCTTATTCCATGCAAGGACCCTTGATGACCCATCCAACCTATAGATCTCCTTGCAATCATGAAGTCATTTTACCAAATTGATTAATGAAAATACTTACTTGTCGCGTGAAGATAAAATATTCACCTTGATCATGTTGAAAGTGGTTGAAGCAGATGCATTGATGCTTCCTGCGTATGAGATCCTTGACATAATGATAGGAAGATTGCCTTCTTGCCTTCAAGTTACTTCGACTTATACATATGATCCTTATGATTAACAAACTATTGATAAACTTGAGATGGCACTATTATTGCTATCACACAATTGAACCTTTGTAGCATTCTATTGAAGTTGCAACATCGTGTAGAACCATAGAGAATCGAGGTCACTTAGTATTACTGTTATTGCATCAATGAACACCTTCATTCCACATCGAGCACTGTCCATACAAACTATGACTGTGGTATAGTGAGACTTATTTCTGAGTATTATGTTGCAGATGATCCACTGCCATCAGGTTAAGGGAATCCGAGTTGTCAAGACTGTAATTTTTATAGAAAGGATTTAATTTGAGGTTGAGATTACTGTGGTAGTTGTAGACTGTTGTTATAGACTGATTCTTGTAGATCTTGATCCTTTTCTCTTGATAACCTTCAACTTGCTTTGTTTCCCTTCTTGAAACTTGAGTGTCTCTTTTATGCCCTTCCTTTGACTTTAGCACCTTAACTTCGATACCATGTTGAAGAATCTAGGGCAATCAAGGTTAATCATATTCTTCTCTTCATGATAACTATTTGTGAGGTATTTTAACTTTTTCTTATTAGCATAATCTTCTTTTGATATTATTAGAACACGAGATGTTGGATTTTTGCTAGGGCCAAAACCTCTTACTCTTTGAGAGGAAAACCCACACAAAATTCTTCTTATAGAGATTCCAAATGACGAATAACAATACCATGACTTTGATCTATTAGGCCACTCCAAGACCAAGACACCAATCCTCTTCTTTGTCATTGTTGAGTTCATCATCATCACTGTTGCTTCACCAAGGTCATCATTATTGCACCACAGAGGTCATTATAGTTGCACCATTGTTGTACCTTCACCTAGATCATTGTTGCACTCTCACTAAGATCATCACCATGTCAATGAGGTCTCTATACTGACATTTCTTCATCAAGATCTTCATCATGATCTTGATTCCATGTCTTCATCAATGCACTGAGATCTTCATCATGACCTTGTCTTCATTAAGATTATGACTGAGACCATGGTTGCCATTATGTCGAGATCATGACTGTGTCTAGTATGCCGAGAGTGTATTACTGTGGGATCACAATTATGCCGAGACAGTGATCAATGTCTAGAGAGTATGCCAAGAGTGTATCACCTCAATCTTCTTCATCACAAATATGCTGAGATAGTGATCAACACTGAGATCTTCATCATCACAACTATACCGAGACAGTGACTGTGTTCTTTCCTTGCACCGAGATCATCATCATAGATATGCCGAGACTGTCACCACTGAGGAGATTGAGACTATAATTACTCACTATAATTACCCACGAAATTGCAGAGGCATCCGAGATTGTGTCCTCCTGTAATGCAGATTTCAGACCCCTGTACCCATCCAAAAAATTCAGAGAATTCGAGTTCCTATTCTTGTTCTTATGCGAAGATCAACAGGGTATATATAGTAGTTTTGTCTCCATAATAAGCCGACATGAGATAGTGAACTGTTGTGTCTTCATTTTATGAGCCGACATGAGTTCCTTTGTGCATTTAGAGGCCGACATAAGAAGAGGATTGGGTGCTTGTCGTTGGAGGGATATTTGACAATGTTTATGACTCAAATACATTTGATACATGCCCAAGAAGGGTTCTTCATGACATTGACTCTTTGACCTTTAAAGATAAATCCTAAGGCTCTCAATGGGAGCCATCTATACATAAAAATTCTTTCTCATGAAACCCATGAAGCAAGCATAATAATAAATTCATTTTCTTGTTTACAAAAATCATAATTACAATGTCATTATGAACATTGAACCTAGTTACCCTTTCTTATCCATTTCGAGCATATCCAACAATCATTGTAGTCCATGAGACAACATTTTTGTTGTGAAAGGTTATAAAGAAAACAATCGAGCATCCTCCATGTCCCATTCTAGAAAAATAGAGCAACCATGGGGTTTTACAATCCCATATCTCATTTAGTTATTATATTCATCACCCAACATGCCTACTCCACAAACCCGAATTTTGGAACCCCCCACAAACTCATCAGACTCCATTCCAATTTCAAAATGCATCCATGGACCTACTTTCTAAATTCCAAGGCTTGTAGCCTTGCAACCACTCTTAGAACACTAGGGAAGTTGAATGGATTCAACATCATGTTATCCCACAATATTTGCACCAAAAATCCCACTGCATCCTCCTCTTATTCATTTTAACAATAACCCACAATTACCACATCCTAGGACCGCACATTACATTTTGGCATGTCATCGAACAATTGACAAGCATCTTCCAATTACATTCTGAGCACACCATGCAATCATCATTAGCCACGGAACCACATTTGGCTACGACATTTTCTCAAATAAATTCTATTCAGCTTGAACTTGGCCATTCTAACCATATGTAATCACTGAATTCCAAAATGCACAAGTTCGTTTATGCATTTTATCTAACAATTCATTGACATTTTCATTTTTACCGATCTTTTCATATCTTCGATTAACACCAATGGATTTGCCATGTTCAACCCTTGTTTTCATCTCCCCTTTTTCCTAGTGATGGCAATTGGATTGCTAATGCTCTCATCTATATTGCTAGTCTCTTCACCATTACAATATAAAATCTCCCAATTCCATTGTTGAATTGCTCCATGTGCCTTTAGACACAAAACCAAAGCCCTGAAGTGGCTGATTTTGTGCATCACCTTGGTATTCTCAAAGCAAATTGCAAAAAAGTTGATGCAATTGGTTGGATGATAGAGTGGTGAAAATAACTATTGTCACTACTGTGTTTGTTTTATGAATGAAATACATACATCCAGTTACAACCATCTTTGTTTTTATGAATGAAATACATATATCCAGTTGTCTAACAATTTACTTTCATTTTCTACACATTTACATTTTGCAAGCATTACCCACAAAACATATGTCTCAAACCCAACCTTTATATGCAATCAAGCAATGGTTCACCCTGTTTTAGTATGCCCAAGTTAGCACATGCTTTGAGAGCACACCCAAAACTATAGTGATTCGATTCCAATCCTATCCCTTGGATTATTAGAATTCTAAATGTTGTGCCATTGCCAGCTAGTCATAGACGACTTGTTGTTGCCTCCCTAACCTAAGAATAAAGTGTTACATACCAAAAATTAACTTCACAATTGAATTGGTATATCATTAGGTGAAATCTTCAAATATTTATACAATCAGAGATAGTTACCAGATCATAACTGACGCACTGGTAGTTTTTCTAACTGTTGTAAACAAAGAACTAATTAAATAATATTGTAAAATATCTCGAAGGATTAGTTAACATTCCCCCCTTCATCTGAAGGGATCCTTGACATGTTGAGTAACATTCTGCATTTTTCAAACTTTTCTCATCCTAGTGCTTTGGTGAATATATCTGCTATCTGTTCTGAAGTAGGACAATGTGTCACATGAATAACTTTGGCCTCTACATAATGTTGAATCAAGTGATACTTCCTATTAATGTGCTTGCTTCAGTCATGAAACTTGGGATTCTTGGCCAACTATATTGCAGAAGAATTATCAACAAATAAAGGAGTTGAATCTTTCTGCCTCTCTTGCAAGTCTTCAAGTATTTTGGGAACCAAATGATTGCTCTAGTGGCTTGAGCTGCTGCAACATATTCAGCTTTAGTGGTAGAATCAATAGGTACAGATTGCTTGAATGACCTCCGACTAATGGTTGTTGATCCAAGAATCATCAAATAAATAGAAGTAGAGACCCCATTCTCCTTATCACCATCAAAGTTAGAATCTGAGTATCCAGTGAGATGGAAATATGCAACTTTGGAGTATTTGATGCCAAAAGATTGAGTGCCCTTCAAGTATTTCAACACTCTTTTTGTTGCATTTCAACGACCTTCACTGGGATGATGCATGAACCTGGAAAGTATGCTTACAACAAAAGTAATGTCAGGTCTAGTAGTGGTTAAACTTCCAACAAGTTTCTTGTACTTTGTTGGATCATCAAATGGACTTCCTACAATGGAAGTAAGTTTCAAATTCTTCTCCATAGGAGTAGAAACATGGTTACAATCCTACATTCCAAACTTGTTTAATAGTTGTCCAACATATTTTTTCTGAGAAATGAAAATGTGTTTGGGTTGTTATGCAACTTCAATTCCCAAATAATAATGCAACAGACCCAAATCTGTCATGTCAAATATTTTCTGTAGCTCCCTTTTAACAGATGCTATATAACTATCATTATTCCATGTAATCATCAAATCATCAACATAGAAAAATAGATATACAACATATTTTCCAATCTATTTGACAAATAAAGTTGCATCATCTAAGTCAAAAATTTTGTAATTTAGCTTAAGGAGGTGTTTAGTTAACTTTTCATACCAAGCACGGGACGCTTGTGCAGTCCATATTATGCTTTGATAAATTTTCATATCTTATTTTCTTTGCCTTTGACAATAAAACCCTCAGGCTGAAACATTTAGACATCCACTTTCAAATCTCCATTCAAAAAGGTTGTTTTCACATCCATATGATGTATTTTCTATCCTTTTTGTGTTGCAAGAGAAAACAAAGTTCTGATTGTGCCCCATTTCATTGTAGGAGCAAATGTCTCTGTATAATCAACACCTTCCTTCTAAGCATAGCCTTTAGCTACAAATCTGGCCTTGTATTTGTCAAGTGAACCATCTCCTTTATACTTGACTTTATAGACCCATTTACAACCAATAGGTTTGATGCTAGTAGGAGGATCCACCAACCTCCATGTGCCATTTTTAAAAAGGGCATCATATTCTTTCTTCATTGCATCCTTCCATTCATCACAATTAGTAGCTTCTTTAAAACAACTAGGTTCATTAATTGTGGAATAATTACAATCATGCAAAACATTACCTGTAGAAGAACTCCCTATCTCATAATCATCATATTTACTTGGAAATTTGCGAACACGAGTGGATCTTCTCAAAGATTGTTGAGGTGGTTGTGAAGGATGTTCATCCTGAAGTGTGGGTTCTCTAGGAACACTTTTTGATTCTACAGAAACAGTATCATCTTCCAAATTTTCCTCAGCAGAAACATCTTCATGAATTAAAGATGGAAAACCCACAGACTGATCTAGAATGGGAACTCCCCCCTCAGTATGTGGAACTGTATTTTTAGATTCAAAATAAAATTTCTTGGATGCAAATTTCTCTAAATGAGAAAGTTGTCTATCAATAGTAGAGAAATCTTTTGCAGATTCTAAAAAAATGACATCTCTGGAAAGAATAATTTTTTTTCTTCATCATATAATCTATATGCTTTTGAAGTACTAAAATATCCCAGAAAAATGTACTTTTGACTTTTGGCATTTAATTTGTTTCTTTGATGCTTAGGAATAAGTGCATAACAAGTAGATCCAAAAACATTAAAACGCTAAACTGCTGGTACCCTGTTGTACCAAACTTCATATGGCGATTTGTTGTTGAGGATAGAAGAAGAACATCTATTTTTAATATATGCTGCACAAAGTACTGCTTCTCCCCAAAACATTAATTTGACATTTTTGAAAAACATCATTGATCTAACCATGTTAAGCAAAGTCCTATTCATTCTTTCTGCAACATCGTTTTGTTGTGGATTATATGGAATAGTAGTTTGGTGTTTGATGCCATTATTTGTTAAATATTGTTCAAAAGCTTTTGAAGTATATTCACCTCCATTATCAATCCTTAAAATACTAATATTATGTTGATTTTCATTTGTAACCATAGCATGAAATGATTTGAACATATAAAAAACTCATGAATTTTCCTTCAAAAGATAAACCCAACACATACTCGAATAGTCATCAATAAAGGTGAGTATATATTTATTTCCATTTGCAGTTGGTATAGGCATAGGTTCACAAAAATCAGAATGTATGGGACCTAATTTTTTTGGAAGATCTAGAAACATAATTATGAATTGGTTGGTTACTGTGTTTCCCCAAGATGCAAGCATCACATGGTGCGAGCTTTCTTGGAACAGTGGGAAGACGTTTAATGCCCTACTCTTTCATAATTCTAATGTTGTTATAGTTGATGTGACCAAATCTAACATGCCATAATAAACTTGAAGACAACACATTATCTTGTTGGACTAACATAACTAAATTTGTAGCAGACTGTGTAATAGATGAATTACTATTCAATTTCAATAATGTACCTTCTTCAACACCAATCATAATTACCGAATTATCACTTGCTCTACGAGTTTCAATTATACCATAAAAAATATGGATTGAATGTTCTTGTTCTTGTTGTCTGATATGAATGAGTGACATTAAGTTTCTCTGAAAATGGGGAATACAAAGAACATCCTTCAATATATAATCTGCTAAATGTGGAATTTTTAATCTAATTGATCCAATGCCCGATGGGTAAGTTCAGACTTATCAACAACATAAACAACACCATCAACATTATCACTGAAACTAATATTGTACAATATCCCAAAGGATTAGTTAACATAGAGTCGAACAATCGACTATCTAATGTGTAGTCGCGCCTAATATTCGTCCAAGTCCTCACATGATAGTCACCAAAGATTTTGTTCCTACACCAACAAACTCACATCTTTAATTGCATTACCACTATTGTTGACTTTCTTATCCCGATGAGCACAATGGTTGCATCGCCACATCATGATGTCCTTAATGAATTTTTTGATGTGGTGTTATTCGATTTCCCATCTTGTCCTACTCAACCAGACATGCCCCTTGGTCCTTCTATCATGCTCGCTTGTGCTCACACTCTAGTACACCATTCTCACCTCACTACAACGTGAGTCATCCACCAAGGCTATCAAGGTATGACCTTGCTGTGCAACTTGCCAAGCATGCCTGCGTGCACCCTTTATTTGCCACTACTAATGGTGCTCTGAGTCAGGGGCCTTACATTCTCCCATACTTTAATTCATTGATGTCCTCATCAACATGGATCCACTAGTTATCTTGATGAAGGGGTGTTGGTGGTGAAGATAGACATTCACAATATCCATAATTGCTCTAATACCATTTTTCATGTTGCTAGACTTTCTGTTCCACTTGAGCATCCCATACCACTCAAAAAGCGTAGTTGATGCACAAGACGGTCATGTCCAACAACTTGATTGTATCATTCAGAATACGCTTCACCATCATGCCCTTATCGAACCCAAGTCAAACATGTCTTCCACCATGTGGATTATTGGAATGCTCAATTCACCATAGGCAATGCTATGCCATTGTGACCCAACCATAGGCGACTTGATGTCACCTCCCTCAAGCCAAGCATAAAGTTGAACAATTGACTGACCAATGTCCAACTATGCTACACCAAAGCCAACCTTGCATCCTTGATTGCACTGCCATTGCTATTGACTTGCTCAACTTAACGAATGCAACTGCCACATTACCAAATTGTGATGTCCATGATGAAGCTTGTGATGTGACTCTTAAGAGTTGCTCGCTTTATCCTACTTGAGAAGACATGCCCCTTGGTCCTCCTAGTACTCTTACTCATGCTCATGCTCTAGTACATCATTCTCACCTCCTCACACTACATCACAAGTCAACCACCAAGGCTACTAAGGTACAATATTTTGTGTAGCTTGCCAAGCATGCTAGTGCATGCCATTTGATTTTCCATTGCCAATAATGTTTAAGTTAAAAGTTAAGAGCCTTACACTACCACTTACAAACCAAAAGTAAATTATTTTAAGTAACAACAACCTAAATCCAATTTAACTCCAAATCTACCAAGAGCCAAGAGTCATCAAATCTCTTCAATTTTAAAAAAATGCACATCTCAAGATATTTGATCCTTACCCTTAATAAATCCAGAATTAAAATAAATTTAATTATTTATACATATTTTTATTAATTATATGTTAATTTTATAAACAATATAATTATCATTTCCTTTTAAAATTTAAATTAAATTAAATTAAATTTTATAATCAAAATGTTAAAGCATCATTGTGAATAAAAACCCAATAATTTTATTTTTATTTTTAAATAATAGTGATAAAAGCACGCATTCAATGATGTAATGAATAATACTACTGATCACTCGACAACAATCTAAGTTTTCCCTTGTAACAGCTGGTATAGAGTCTTATGATAGATCTCAAATATTTGGTTAAATGGAAGGTGCTACGGCAAGAAAAATTACACAGCCAAACATGCAACGATCACTCTGCTTTCGCTACGGAAAGTTATCGTACAGGTTATCTTTGTAAAATTAATGCACCTTATATTCAAATCCCTATAATTTGGATTCACCAGCTGCACTCTGTTTTCCGATTAAGTTTGAATTTATCTACATATAAAGCATTAGAAGTAAAATATGATTGAAATTTATTCATGGCAATAACATCAACAGTTTCCCTGCAAAATGGGACCGCATTCAGATGGGCTTATAGAAGAAAACAGCTTTTATCTGTTTTGGGTATTAAATATTACATTTCTACACACAGAAATCGTACAGAGAATCAACAGGAAAACAACAATTCATGTAGCGTTTGGAGTGTTAGGGATAGAGCAATTGGGTGTGATGCCGATCCTGATACCTGTGGTCGTCTATTGCAGGAGTTTGCAAACATGAAATCACCAGAGGGTAAGGCTGTTCATGCCCATGTGATAAAAAATGGAGTTGGGATTGATATATTTGTGGGAAACAATGTGGTAAACATGTATGCCAAAATTGGTAATATGAAGGATGCGCGAACAGTGTTTGACGAAATGCCTGAACGAGATCTAGTTTCCTGGAATGCTATGATTGCCGGCTATGTTAAGTTTGGCAGCACGGGAACTGCACGCAAGCTTTTTGACAAAATGCCTGCACGAGATACTGTTTCATGGAATACACTGATTGCGGGATATGCACAGAATAGTGAGGGTGAAAAAACCTTAGAAGTCTTTTGTCGAATGCATATAACAGGCGTGGATATGGACCGGACCACCTTTGCAAGTGTTCTCAAGGCATGTGCAAGCTTAGAAGCTTTGGTGCAGGGACTTCAGATCCACAATGCTATTGTCAAAATGGGATTGGATTTCGATGTCTTTGTGGGGAGTGCGCTGGTTGATATGTATTGCAAATGCCGAAGGTTGAGTGATGCGCGCAAAGTGTTTGACAAAATGCCCGAACAAAATGTGGTATTGTGGAATGCTATGATTGCTGGATATGCACAGAATGATTGCCCTTGGGAGGCGTTCAGACTTCTAATTGCAATGCTGCGGTCAGGCCTAAAGTTCAGCCAGTCCACCTTTGCCAGTGTTTTGAAGGCGTGTGCGAGTTTGGGAGCCCTGGAAGAGGGCACGCAGGTACATAATCATGCCATTAAAACTGGATTTTCTTTAGATGTCATAGTGGGAACTGCTCTTGTTGATATGTATGCGAAGTGTAGGAGGCTAGACAATGCTAGGATCGTGTTTGATATGATGCCTACGCAAAATACGTTTTCATGGAATGCCATTATTGTAGGATACGCTCAAAGTGGGGATGGTAAGGAGGCCTTAAATCTATTTTGCCAAATGCTATGTGCAGGTTTCAGTCCAGATGAGGTGGCATTTTCTGGTGTTCTCAGTGCATGCGCAAGCATAGTAGGGCTCCATGAGGGTGTGGCAGTGCATAATCTCATTGTCAAAACAGGGCTTAACGTAGATGTTTCCGTGGGGAATGCCCTTGTTGATATGTATGCTAAGTGCGGTAATATGGTGAGTGCTCGCCAGATTTTTGACAAAATGCATATCAAAGATGCAGTCTCATGGAATGCAATTATTTCAGCCTGTGGGCAGAATGGGTTTGATGAAGAGGCTTTGCTGTTTTTATGCGAAATGCAAAAAGCAGGGATGGAATCAGATCAGTTTACTTTTGGCAGTGTCTTGAGATCATGTGCTAGTCTTGAAGCTTTGAATCAAGGCATACAGATTCATAACTATGTTATCAAGTGTGGCCTAATGGCGGATGTATTTGTTGGGAGTGCTCTTCTTGATATGTATTGTAAATGCAATAACAGAAAGGATGCACGCAAAATATTTAACAGATTGCAAGAGCAAAATATAGTATCCTGGAATGCTATGATAGCAGGATATGCCCAGACAGATGGTGAGGAGGCCTTAAAACTGTTTTTCCAGATGCTAAGGTTAGGCATGAGGCCAGACCACTTCACTTTTGCCACGGTCCTTGATACCTGTGCCATATTAGCAGCTGCAGGATTTGGTAAACAGATCCATAATCACATTATAAAATCTGAATTAAACGAAGATGTATTCGTGGCCAGTGCTCTTGTTGACATGTATTGCAAATGTGGAAATATGCTGATCGCTCATGAAGTGTTTGACAAAATGCTTGAACGAGACTATGTCTCCTGGAATGCAATGATTGCGGGCTATGCTCAGCATGGGCATGCAAATGAGGCTCTCAAGATGTTTGGGCAGATGCAGCAGGAGATCATAAAACCAAACCACGCTACCTTTGTCGGTGTTCTTTCAGCATGCAGCCATGCTGGCCTTCTAGATGAAGGGCACTTCTACTTCTATAAGATGACTCAAGAGTATGATTTGGTGCCAACCCTGGAACATTATGCTTGCATGATTGACCTTCTTGGCCGTGCTGGATACCTGGATGAGGCAAAGCAGTTTATTGACAAAATGCCGTTTGAAGCTGATGTTGTTATTTGGCGGTCTTTGCTCAGTGCCTGCAGACAACATGGTAATGTGGAGCTAGGAGAACATTCAGCAGGACAAATTTTGAAGCTAGAACCAGACGATGCTGCAGGATATGTGCTGCTGTCAAACATTTACGCTGCAGCTGGCCAATGGGATGACGTAGCGAAGGTGAGAAAAATGATGAAGCAGAAAGGAGTGAGAAAAGAGCCAGGATGCAGCTGGATTGAGGTCAAGAACAAGGTGCATACTTTCATTGTGAGAGATAAATCACATCCACAAACACAGGAAATTTATGTAAAGTTAGAGGAACTGGCCAAACAGATGAAGGATGCAGGATATAGGCCGGATACAAACTTGGTACTGCATGACGTGGACGAGGAGCAGAAGGAACAGTTTCTCTGGCATCATAGCGAGAAGCTAGCCATTGTTTTTGGGCTTATTATGACACCTCCAAACACACCTATCCAAATTTTTAAGAACCTTCGTGTGTGTGGAGACTGTCATACTGCCATCAAGTACATATCCATGATTGTTGGACGCGAAATTGTGGTGAGGGATGGTAGTCGCTTCCATCATTTCAAGGGTGGGATTTGTTCTTGTGGAAATTATTGGTGATGTTATATAAGTAGTCCACAATGCATGTTCATCACCGGTGTTTGAAGACAGAACAAAATGGCAGGAATAATTACCTTAAGAACTGAGACGGAGAGTGGTAAAATGCAGATGCTGCAGCGACAAGGGAAAGTCAGATAATTGTTGGTCTTGTTATCCCATTTGGATGTCAAGACATCGAGATGGGGTTTCTTTATAGTCAACTATTATGGCACTGACAGCTACAACAATCATTTGTATTTTACACGTGTACGAACCACTTGAGCGCCAAGGAAACTCTCAAGAAGGTGTGGACTGTATATTAATGTGAGAACAACTCTCCTTTTGAGAAAAGATCCTAGGAGAGAATTAATGCTCTGTGAGGTACAATGTTTGACAGAAAAATTCCTGGGGAGTTTCAACAGCCAAGTTTTTGAGAAAGAAGGTATTTGTAGTGGCTTTGCAGCCATACTTTCCATGATACAAGTTCTGCTACAAAAAAAAACTTCATTGTAGTGGGTGTCTACTACTTTTTTTTTGCCATGTTTGTTTCAAGACATGGACTTCTTTGTAGTGACTTTGAGTATATTTTGCAGCCATATTTTCCGTGA
This sequence comes from Pinus tabuliformis, assembly GCA_031772625.1. Lineage (NCBI taxonomy): Eukaryota > Viridiplantae > Streptophyta > Pinopsida > Pinales > Pinaceae > Pinus > Pinus tabuliformis. Next base: position 1,122,857,206 of record CM062815.1, on the reverse strand, counting down.
TACAAGTTCTACTTCAAAAATAATTTCATTGTAGTAGTTGTCTGCTACAATTTATATTCAGGTTTGTCCGAAGACACAGACTTAATATGGAAGGATTTAATCCATTTGAACTAGACAAGTCACACTCTTCATGATTTTGTGCCTCTTTATGAAAATGAGTTCATGCCACTGCAGAAAAAATATAAAGGTGAACCGAGGGCATGTGTTCAGTGATGATTCCACTATCAAGGACTTGGAAAAGGCAGGTCCTATTTGAGATACAATCTGTCCGGAAGACAGTCAACAGAAAATCAATATTCAATATATAGGAAGGATTTAACCGCAGAAAGGAAAAACAATATTCAATATATAGGAAGGATTTAACAGCAGAAAATCTGGAGTTCTCATCTATTTCTAGAACTCTTCCATTTTGGAAATATATAGGAAGGATTTAACAGCAGAAAATCTGGAGTTCTCATCTGTTTCTAGAACTCTTCCATTTTGGAAATACATAGGAAGGATTTAACAGCAGAAAATCTGGACTTCTCATCTGTTTCTAGAACTCTTCCATGTTGGGGTTATATGAGTTCAAGATATTTTTATTTTGTTTAAATTATCTGTAAATTTTTCTCTACAATTCAAATCTATGCACATGTGTTGAAATTGGCAACTAGGGCCAAATTCCACTTTGGACAGCTCCTTTGGGGAAGATAATTATAGCATTAAATTCCTCTTTTCAAGAGGATCAAAATTGATCTAAAGATCGTCAAATTTGGATAAGTAAATGTGAGTTTTTGAATTCATTCTCTCACACAAAAATTATCAAGGTTGACCTTATCTCTATGTTGGCTCAACAGATCCAACAGACATGTCCCTTGACCCTCTACCGAATTGTATAAATAGGGCTGCCTCCGCCCTCATTTAAAGACATCCTAAGAGCAACTCGCACTACAAAAGATCTCTGTTTGGCCGCCGATTAGGAGTATCCTAGACGAGGAGAGGACGGATTCTAAAGCCTTTTCAAAGATTGGTTGAATGCTGAATAATAGAGGGTGATTTGCGGACTGTCTGGGCATGTTTTGGGTCTGGTTTTGAAGCATTTTTGTGAGCAGATCTTTGGTAATAAGGTCAAAGACCTGTACTGAAGCTTAAAGGAGGGTCAAACCCTACATCACTGTTTGGAGGAGGGCCGTGAGTCTGCACAGTGGGCTGGGAGTAGCCCTACTAGCCAGCGAATTATAGAGGAGCCTCATAGAAGATAGCCGCAGCTGTTAGAAGTATTCTTGAGCAGTAGATTAGGGCTGAAGATGTCTGGTGATTAGCCCTAACCAGGCCGAGACCATAAGCAGAAGGAGCTGACCCGAACAGTGAAGCATGAAGGTATGTGCATGATTTGTTCCTTAGTGTTGGGTCCAAGTTTTGGATCAGATTGGATGGAGGTCCTATTTGGACAGTGATTTTGCCATCCTCGTCTTCAGTTAAGAAGGCCACATATATATTCAGGATTGAGCTGCTTTTGAAGTCCGGTAAGTGGCTGCATCATTCAAAGGAGCAGACTTGACTGGGTTATCTCCTTGACATCTGGATAATGGTATTGCTCAACATATGGCAAGTCAATTTGACTTTATGTGTATTCTCTCTTGATCATAATAATAAGAAGAATTGATCAAGGGTTTTCCCCTTCTTGGGGTTTTTCCCTGGCTTGTGCCATATTCATGTGTTCTCTTTTCTTGGCTTGTCCTCTGTATTATTTATTTATGTTCTTGCCTCAGTTAATATCAATGTGATAATAATCGATGTGCTTCTAATAGAAATGGATTGATGTCTATGAAAGATTGAAGTAACTGTCCTTAGCAAGAACATGTTAATCAAAATTTAACATGGTATCAGAGCTAGGTGAGGTCAAGCCCAAGCAAGAGTAAGATTGATCACTAATTCTGTGTGGGCTCCTTTCTCGTCAAGATCAGTCATATAATTTTGATCAACTTGTATGGTACAGTTCGAGGTGAAATTTCGCTTATGATCTATGGCATCTTCACTTGGTTAGCTCAGAGATCAAATCTGCATGTCTTGGCACTAGGGCCTATCCTCACATAGCAGAGTTCATTAATTTCGCATGGCATGGACCATTAACTATGCATGGCACAAGATCTTACCATGATATCCCTGTTATGGCTTCATGGTTATGTTTATTTCTTGCAAGGGTTTCATTGAAGATTTCTGTTGTTATTCAACCTTCTTGCAATAGATTTGAGGTTGTAATTAATGGACAAATTTGAAGCAGGTCTGAAGTCTGTCCAGGAAGTTTGCATGACAATCAAGGGATAAATTCTCGCTCCTTTGAATCTGATTCTAAGATGGTCTGTTGAAGGACTTATTCGGCCTAGTCTTCTCTCACAAAATCTTGAGAAATCCGCAAATCTGAAGCTGTGTTCTGTGCCTAAGGGTTTAACACTTCTTGTGTTTTTCAACCCTCTGTTAGGGCTAGCTCCGAAGCAGTTTCAGGTCCACTATTTATACAGACCTAAGACTCAAATAGTGGCCTAATAATATAAGCCTGCAGCCGAGTATAACCCTGCATGTTTTCGCCAAAGGAGTTCTGCCTGGGGTTTCATTTGTCAGGTATCATTGGTATTCAAGTCACTGACCTGTGGTGGATCTGAGATAGGGCAGTTTGATCTGAAGTATGAATCAAACATTTGTTGTAATGTTATCTTCCAAAGTATTGATCTTATGGTGAAATCATTACAAATTGTAATGCCCTAAATCTAATCATTACATACACCAATTATTGTAAAGCCCTAAATTTAATCATTCATACATAACTGAAGCCCTAAGTTGTAGGTGGGTAATTACATGGTCTGTAAGAATTTCTCACCAAGCAGCTTGAATTGGCCCCTTTCAAGGCATCCACTAGTGGCACTTGTTTGGCAACTGTACTATTAGTGATCAAGGCTCCTTATTGATAAAAAGAGGCACCAAAATCTGAAGACGTTGAAGAACTTTGACCCCATAAATTGTTGCAGACCTGAGGTAACCTCTCTGGAAAGTTTCAATCTGTTAGGGCACACGATAATATTGCAAACTCCAGGTGTCTTTTGTTGAAGAAGATTTTGCTACTTCACTCCAACCACTACACGCACTTCTTGTGGTGTCTCCTGGAAGCATCCAAGGTATGTTTTGATTCTTGTAGTCAAAGCCCTCAACAGTAAGCCATTATCAAGCAGAGTTTATGTGAAGTCCTAACCTATGTACATCTGAAGATTGATCACTCATTGCTAAAATATGGTGTGTTCTATGCTTAGAGCAGTTCACTTTTTTTCTTTTTATTAACCACTGATTAGCAATCACATATACATTAATTAAAGTGCAGATAGAACATTAAACAATTGACAAAAAACAAGCCAAGACAAGAGACGAGATGTGGCAACTAGCCAGGGACAAACCCCAATGCAGGGAAACCCTTTGATCAATTCTTCTTTTATCTTCAATAGTTCAGCAGAGAGAAATAGTACAAAATCAGAATTCTGTAATTTTATATCAGCAACAACTAACCCTAAATCAGAAAAGTCAAACTTATTCAAACAAGATGAAATTGACCTCCAATATCCGTGGTCAATATCCCGGCCAACTAGTCTTCGAACACCCTGGAGAACCAGCCCTTAAACAGCCCCAAATACACAGTCAAACTGCAGTTGACTGAAGTCAACCTGCTGCCCCAAACTAGGGCAGTCAACATTGGTCAAACTTGAGGTCAAATTGCCTCGATTTTCGTGCCAAAAAATGTGGTGTGTCCATGAGAAGTAGTCACACCAAAACCGCACTCTTCGAAGGTCAACGCTTGGTCAACTCTGGTCAAAGAGACTTTTAGCAGCTTCTGCGTCCTCCTTGCCCTACTGTGTCCTCCTTTTTCCCACATGTGAGCTACTCCTTGTGTAACCCAAAGCTAAAGAGAGAGAGAAGAAATGAGTGAGATGAGATGATGATAAAATGAATCAACGTCACTTGTATGTCATTGCTGGCCGACTTTGACAATTTGTCAAGTAAATACAAATAAATTCATATCTCCATAAATACTTGTTGGAATCGGATGATCTTTAGATCAATCTTACACCTCTTAACAAGAGGAATCTAGGAAAAATATCAGCTGCCATAAATGAGATGACCCACATGGAGTTTGGCCCTAGTTGCCAATTTTAACACTCATCAATATTAATTTGTACTTAGATCTTCCATTGCTATGAGAAGTATGGGAAAGTTGTATTGCTCCTTGTTTTGAATGTTAGCCTCTCTCACAAAACAATAATAAATCCAAAAATAAATAAATAAATTAAATATTCCAAGTTAGGAAGATAGGAGTTAGTTTAGGTAACTCCTATATTGGTGTGTGTCTGGTGAGAAATTATCTGAACCAAAAGTGTCTAAGATAGCACACACTATCTTGAGAACACTATATCTCATCTATTTATTTGTAACACTATATTCAATTATTTTAATGAATGAAAATGAGAGAGAATACTTGAGGAAGCCATGAGGCTGAAGCCTTTTTCCGCCCATATTTTGTGTCTGGTTTTTATGTGTATTTTTCTGTAATCTGTTTGAGTTAATTTCATTTTCAATATGTGGTATCGGAGCAAAGTTCATGATTGTTGGGATCATGTGACAAAGCTTGAGTGTTAAAAATTCTGCGTGCAACGGAGGAGAACCTGGTGAGGAATTGATGGCTTGATTGGAGCAAGGTTCATCCATGTTTTTTGATAGTGGATGTTGTGTGAATCACATAAGGATTTTGTGAACATAATTGGAACTACTACACACCTACATGCGGACTCTTAGTTAGAGCATGGGATTGCATGCAAGATTCCTTTTGCATGATTTACTCCTTGATTTGCTCCTTCTTTAACTCCGCAACTGACTAGTTATCTCCGGAACTTGTTGTAGGTGTTGAGTCTTCTCATTGATCACCACTATAGTGCATTACCTTGGGATCTTCACCCAGTGATGCTATATCATGAGCATTGTAACATATTTTCGAATGTATCATTCTTTTCTTCTTTCGATTTTCTTTTAGTGTTTTTGCTCTGCAAAGCTGTGTGTTCAACCTTTACTAGCTAGATTCATCTGTGCAGGTTTTCTAACACATTTACATGGTATCAGAGCCCACAGGTTGCTAGATAAAAGGCGCACCAGTACTTTATTTTGCAAGTATTACAGCTTGGAGATCGAAGATTGACAGAAAAATGGAGTTTCCCAAAGCATCGATCCTAACACCATACAACTATCATGAATGGAAGGACCAAATGGCTCGATACCTTCGTCATAAAGGGTTGTATAGGATTACCATGGCTACAGAAGTGGAACCCACTTCAGCCATAGAGAAATCCAAGTACCTCAACCGTATGGATGAGGCCCACGGATCCATATGCATGTGCATATCTCCAGAGTTGCAGTTTCATCTATTTGCTTGCAATACTCCCAATGAGATTTGGAAAAGGTTGAAGATCTCTACGGGAAACAGGATGAGATGAAAGGACATCTGCTTGAAGTGGAGCTGCTATCATTGGATCCACGGAACTATGACAAAATTCAAGACTTCTTCACCAAATATAATGATCTATTGCTGCAACTCAAGGGTTGTGGAATTGACAAATCCAAGGAGGAGAGTCGCCAAGTTCTCTCTATTATATCAAAGCTCGGACCGGAATACTCCGTCTTTGTGTCTACATTTCATTCAGTAAGGCTCGCAACAGATAAATCCTACACTATGCCTTCTCTCAAAGAATTTATAGAGTCCCTTATTTTTGAGCAAGATAAACTCATTGGCATGGGGAAAATCAAACCTCCAAAAGCACATGTACTTGCTGTGCATGATGGCAGCCACAATAAAAATCACAGATCTGATTCAAATCAGAAAAATCAGCAGCAAAAAGACAAAGGAAAAGCACATTCCCATCCAAAGAAGGAAGGGTACACCAAGCCCTTCAATGACTCCTCCGGCTCGAGAAATGAGAAAGGGAAGAAAGGAAACAGATGCACCTACTGTCAAAGAGGATTCCATCCAGAATCCTCTTGCATGAAGAAACAAATTGACCAAATGGCAGAAATCCTTCAGAAGCACAACCTTGGGGACTACATCCCTCAGGGCGCCAAGAAGAAAACTGAGGATCCGCCACACGGGAAAGATAACAATTTCATGCTTTAGTTGCAATTAATTCTTCTCCTGATGCATGGAGTATAGACTCTGGTGCATCACATCATATGGCTGCTGCAAAGGAAGTCTATTCCTCTTTGGATGCATGCAAAGGACCTCCAATCCTCATGGGAGATGACTCACCTATTGAGGTCATTGGAAAAGGTAGAGTGGAACTTTTACACGGAAGCTTTGAAGATGTGCTTTATGTTCCAAAACTTTCGGTAAACCTGCTTTCAGTTTATCAGATCACTCATTCCGGCACTGGAAAGAGAGTGGAATTCACTCCAGATGTAGTGAACATATATGATCTACATAGCAGTGCCAAAATTGCAACTGGTGAGGTAAACAATGGAGCCAGATTGTATACATTTTCTGAATTTATTGAATTTGAATCCTCCTTATTGCTTACACATGCTGATGATAGTAGTAGGCTTTGGCACGAGAGGTTTGGTCACTTAAATTACAGGTATATGCAACAGCTAAGCAAGAATGAGATGGTGGAAGGCTTGCCAAATATCAGTTTCTCCAAAGGAGTTTGTGAAGGGTGTGTTCTTGGCAAACATCCCAGAGAAAAGTTTGACACCGGGAAGACTCACAGAGCATCCTCTCCTCTAGATCTGATCCATAGTGATCTCATGGGGCCTTTTCCTCATCCTTCCATCAACAAAGCAAGGTATGTGCTTACATTTATTGATGATTTCTCACGGTATACTTGGGTGTATCTTCTCAGGAACAAATCTGAAGTTTTTGAGCACTTTGAAGATTTCAAAGCACTAGTTGAGACACAGTCAAAGAGAAAGATCAAATCCCTCCGTACAGACAATGGGGGGGAATATGTTAACACAACACTTCGAAACCTTTGCCTTCAGTGCGGCATACAGTTGCAGTACACAGTTCCATACACTCCGCAGTAGAACGGAGTTGCTGAGAGAAAGAACCGATCTCTCAAAGAGATGGCTTCCTACATGTTGCATGCCAAGTCACTGCCTCATAAGCTCTGGGTCGAAGCACTTAATTGTGCTAACTACATCCAGAACAGATCTCCTCATAGGTCTGTCAAGGATCAGACCCCCTTTGAGGCTTAGAGCGGCACTAAACCAGAGGTCATTCACCTCCGTGTTTTCGACTCTCGAGCATGGGCCCGGATCCCCTCTGAAAAGAGGAAAGCTCTTGATCCACAGAGCATTGAGTGCATCTTTGTTGGATACCCTGATGGTGTGAAGGGATATCGACTCCTGATTCCCTCTACGGACAAGCTCATCATTGAGCGAAGTGTCAAATTTGAGGAAAGTCTCTTGCATGCACCTCAAGCGCCGCATGCAAACACTTTTTATCTACCTCATGTCCGAGATGATGACTCAGTGCACTCAGATGCAGATACAGATCATGCAGATGCCGAGGAAGAGCATGCAGATGCAAAGACAGAGTCTTCAGATACAAATCTAGTGCATGCAAATGATGATCCACATCCAAGCCCAGATCGGGCTTCTAGCAGTGAATCATATTCCCCTGTCATAAATCAGAGAACAAGGAGCTTACGTGAGATATATGCACAAGACCAACCAGCTGCTCGAAATGGTCTTGTCGGGGATAATTATGATCTGCAGAGGACTAGCTCAGAGTTTATTGAGTCTCCTCTTGTCCTCACTGCCACTGAACCATCGCCCTCCTAGCATTGTCATTTGGTTCAGTCTTCTGATCCACAGTCTTATGCTGAGGCTGCTGGGCATCCATCTTGGGAGTCCGCCATGGAGGAGGAGTATAACTCCCTCCTCGAGAACCAGACTTGGGATCTGGTCCCCCTTCCTTCAGGAAGGAAACTTGTCCGATGAAAATGGGTCTACAGGACCAAGAGTGTTGCAGATGGGCAAATCACCAGACGGAAAGCAAGGCTAGTAGCCAAAGGCTTCCAACAAGTGCATGGCATTGATTATGACGAGACCTTTGCTCCAGTAGCAAAGATGGATTCCATACGCCTTACACTTGCCATTGCGGCTGCCCAGCGGTGGGAAGTACATCAGATGGATGTGAAGAATGCCTTTCTTCACGGAGACCTATCTGAGGAGATCTACATGGAGTAGCCACATGGTTTCATTTAGGATTCATCTTTGGTCTGTAGACTGAAGAAATTTCTCTACGGCCTTAAGCAGGCCCCGAGAGCTTGGTACGCAAAGATGGATTCTTTTCTCTTATCACAAAACTTTGAAAAATGTAAGTCTGATCCGAATGTTTACATGCTTAGGACACATGATTCTCTTCTTATCTTAGTTTTGTATGTAGATGATCTCCTAATCACTGGCAGCTTGGCTTCAACCATTGCTACAGTCAAGAGGGCCTTGCATGATAGGTTCTTGATGACGGACATGGGTCCATTACACTTCTTTCTTGGTCTTGAGATCAGCCAGAATGCCACAGGCATCAAACTCTCTCAGGCTAAGTATGCACGGGATCTCCTCGAGAGATTTCGCATGACTGACTGCAAGCCAGCATCGACTCCTTTTCTGTCTGGGGTCCGCCTTGAGGATGGAGGTGATACTCCATTAGTTGACAGCACTCTCTACCGACAGTTAGTAGGGAGCTTATTGTACCTCACCCACTCCAGACTAGATCTCTGATATGCAGTAGGGGCAGTTTCTAGATACATGCAGGAGCCGCATGAGCTACACTGGAATGCTGCCAAGCGCATCCTCCGATATGTGCAGGGCACCATCACCTTTGGGATTCACTATGCAGCAGGCACTGCATTGAATCTCCTTGGCTTCATAGATTCTGATTGGGCGGGAGACAGCATTGATCGCAAGTCCACCTCCGGATATTCACTCAGTCTAGGATCTGGCCCTATCTGTTGGTCGAGAAAGAAGCAGGCTGCTATTGCTCTTTCTTTAGCTGAGGCTGAGTACCGAGGAGTAGTCAACATCACCATTAAGGCTTTGTGGCTACAGCACTTCCTCACTGAGTTGGGCGTCCAGTTCCACCAACCCATTGTCATCTAGTGTGACAACCAGAGCACTCTCAAATTTTGCAGGAATCCAGTACAGCGGCAGTGGACGAAGCACATAGAGATCCATATGCACTACATCAGAGACTTAGTACATGATCAGGTCATTGATTTGCAGTTCTGTCCTTCAGCAGAACAAACTGCAGACATCTTCACCAAGACATTCACTGAGCAGAAGTTTCGCTCTTTGTGCGATCGTCTTGGAGTGAAGGACACGATTGCTTAGAAACTGTATTTTTCTTCTTCTTTTCTTTTGATTACATTGTATTTTGAGGGGGGGGTTTTTCCCACGAGGTTTTCCCTCTTTCCTCAATTTTAGTACAAGTTGCACTGTATTTTGGGTGACCTTTGGCCTTAGTTGCCAGGGCCCATTTTCTATTTTTCCCCATAGTGGTGTTCAGGGGGGGGTGTTGGAACTACTGCACACCTACATGCGGGCTCTTAGTTAGAGCATGGGATTGCATGCAAGATTTCTTTTGCATGATTTACTCCTTGATTTGCTTCTTTAACTCCACAAGTGACTAGTTATCTCCGGAACTTGTTGTAGGTGTTGAGTCTTCTCATTGATCACCACTATAGTGCATTACCTTGGGATCTTCACCCAGTGATGCTATATCATGAGCATTGTAACATATTTTCGAATGTATCATTCTTTTCTTCTTTCGATTTTCTTTTAGTGTTTTTGCTCTACAAAGCTGTGTGTTCAACCTTTACTAGCTAGATTCATCTGTGCAGGTTTTCTAACACATTTACAAACATAACCGTTGTGCGTTTTGTAGTAGATCGGGATTGCAGTGTGGCGAATCAATTCGCTTGCAAGTTAGAGACATTCAATGGTGCTACGTTCGTGCTGTTGGAAATTGTCAGCGTGATATTTGGCAAAGAGAAAGGACCTACTGTCAATACAACCCTTGCCCCTACACTTCTCAGGTTTGAAACTTCTTTTTGAATAATTAATTCCTCTGAAAATTGCAATTCTTATTGGCTTTTGGGGACGGATGTCCGCTCTAAATGTATGATTTGAGGTGGTTGTTCTGATGGTGACCAATCAGAGCTCTTCAAAGAATGAAATAGAACAATCTATCAGCGGAAAATTTTGAGTGAGCGCTGGAAATTATGTTTGAAATTCCCCAGAGAGGAGCGTGGAATTTTTTATATTGTGTTCATTGATGTCTTTCGGAAACGTGGTTGATTGGATGAGCATATGATTCTGTTGAATCATAAGCTCCAAATGATTCAACAATAAACTGCATTCACATACAAATTCACCAAAACTGAGCCGCATAGTCAAATGAATGTTTCAGGTTTTTTATTAAGAACAATTGTCAAGTATTATAATATTATTTGCAGAGAATACACCTGGGTTTTAACACCAGAAGATAGAGCTCGATTGTGCTAATCTGGAAATGCTATTGAAAACCAAATATACCACTACAGCATGAAATCTTATTCAGATTATGAGTATTGGATCGATTTTATCGACGCCCATATGGAGGCCTCCTGCTCTGCACCAACAATCACCCTTCACATCAATTAGTCTGTCCCACATGAAAAATTCTCGTTGGTTGTTTCTGATCAAAATAGAAGAGATCCAATTGAAGTGCTGGAGTGTTTCACTGAATAGCGCAGGTGGCAGCGCTGAAGTAGTGGGACGAGTGGTGCAACGATGCCAGAATTTACAGATCTCAATCAAGAGACGACTGGAAAATAAAGAATTTGCTTCTGATTCCAATGTCAAATCGCCACCACTGAATTTTTTTGGCAACGAGATTCGAAGGCTGGCAGACTGTTGTTCAATAAATTTCACTACCCATATTTAAATTCCACATTGAATTTCGTTCCTTGTATGTGATATATAGCTTTGCACATTTGATTGAAAATGAAAGCAAAGACTGGATGGATCTGCTAGAGACCAAGGCTACAGATTCTGGTTTCTTGTGATTGAAGGTGAAAATCGTGACAGCATGAATATTTCAGTGGAATGATCCCTGCGTGGCTCTTCACATTGCTGCGCTGAAGGAGTTTCTGCCACATGAACATCAAGAAGAAATTGGAGTGAAAGGTGTGATTTTCCCATTGATATTAACTATTCCAACCAAAAATCATTGATTCGAATCCGCAAGGCTCTACTTTGTTCAGAGGTAAGTTTGAGCTTATGTTGTGCCTGCAAGTATTTTCTTTGCACATGCAAATAATTTTCCATATGCTTTTTCCACTCATTCTTTTTAAGAATAAGGCTCACGTGGATAATTTCAAGAAAGTGAAAAAGTAACTTCATAAAATGAGTCATGTGGATTTTTATGAAAGGTATATGGTTGTCTTCACATGCATAAATTTTTTTGGAATATTTTATTATTCCATTACAACAGAACGAACCGTATGGTGCATGTTTGAACACAAAGTTTGAAGTGATGTTTTCACTTTTTTATAAAGTGATATTGAAGTAAAGTTTTTGGAGGAATAAGAGTGGTTTGTGATAATGAGAGCATGTTTTAATATTTTGGAGTGATAATTTTTTTTTGAAGTAAGAAGTGATTTTGTATTTGGAGTGATAAGTGGAATTCTTTGAGAGAAATCTTTTTTTGTAATCCAAAGTAGTATTTTACTTTGAGAGATTTTGAGAGTGAGTGAGTGCAGGTAGTTTTTTGAAGACATTTTTTCTTTCAAAAAGTTCTAGAACTCGAATTCCATGAAGATGTTGTGAAGCTGAGTGATTATGTACTCCAAAATTTAATAAAGATATCATTTTTGTGGTGATTGTGTCCTAGATCCGCCTGAAATTGAATAAGGGGGTCTTAGGTACACGAAGAGTGTGTTGATGATGGTGCATGCTTCATGTTGTTGCATTTTTATTTGTGTCTAGTTTTGACACATAAATGATCTCATTTAACACACATAAAGTTCAATGCAAGCAAGCACAACACCTGTAACGAAATAGCTGCAAGGAAGGATAATTAAGCTCAACACATGCATTTGTGTCACTACAACAAATAATCAAAGTTTTCAACATTGGTATTCTACCTCAACAAACAATTTCACTCAATACAATCAAGTTCATGAATCTGCAAACTCCAGCGTTTCAAAGCAAAGTCTACATCACTACATTCAAGTTAATGAATCTGTAAACTTCAACGTTTCAAAGCACAATCTACATCAACATTATTGAACTTGTAATCAAACTCAAATTACATTGAATTGTAAGGGTGCATTCTCGGTTGAAACCGACACCCAAGTCTTGAATTGAGTCAAATTGAATTCATTGTAGTGAGTCATTAAAATCATTAAGCGTTTTTTGGGTGCATTTTCGACAGTGTTCGACACCCTTCCTTTAAGCAGAATCAAGTGAATGCACGAATTTTAACTCTAACGCAAACAAGCAACAAGTTCACATCTCCTGCAAGCGAGCGTGAGTATTCATTCAAGAAATTTGCGTCAAAATAGTACAAAGTTCAAACCTTCAAGCGAGCCAGAGTGAAGTTCATTACAGCAACGATCAAAGCAACCAAGAAAGTTCCACTCTAACACCAATCAAGCAAGTTGAGATCGACATCAAGCGAGCGTGGCTATTCATTCAAGTGAGCGTGAAGTCATCAAGTAAGGCAAGTGAGTGTTCACACAAACGCGATCGTCATCAAGCGAGCGTGAATTCCAGAGTTTAAGCAAGAAAGTTCTACAACTCTAGCAAGTGTTCCCAACAAGTGCAATAAGCAAAAAATCAAGCGAGCGTTCCATTCAAGTCCCATAGCAAACGAGCCTTTCATGCAAGTAACAAAATCAAGTGAAACAGTTCAAAGCACAACATCTATGACAAGAGAGCCTGATTTCAAGTGAGCAAGTTCAGATGGCGCAACATATTCAGTGGTTACACATTCTTCACAGTTTGATCATCTCCAGTGATGAAGACATGGTGCACATCAGCAAAGAAACTCTCGCTGATCTTTCATGGCATCTACAACAAACACATGAAACCATTGAGTTTCTTCAACTAGAGTCGCAACTACAAAGAGATGAGCTGCAACAAAAGAGTGCTTCTTCCAAGTCATTCAACCATGCAGATGAAGATAAAGATGTTGATTCCAAATCACTCATCCAAACAACTTCAAGTGTCGAAGTTGTTCATGATCAAATTCAAATTTCTTCCAAACCCCTCATCAAGCCTTGGGAAGAGATTCAAAATAACAAGAATCGACGAGGCTTAGGATATGTCACTGATGACACCATCTTACATATCCCAAATTATTCCAAGCCAATTAAATTCATCAGTGCAGGATTTCTTGCACAACACACCTCAGCAGGTTCTGAGAAAGTTGCAAACAAACAGAATTGCACGCAACCTGAAGTTGAAGTCCAACCAAAATGTTCTCATTGTCAAAGAACCGGTCATATGGAAGATCAATGTTTTGATCTCCATCCTTGTCGCCATTGTGGCAAGCCCAATCATTCCTCAGCAAAATGTCGCAACCAACAAAAATCAGCCAGATTGAAGATACATTATGAATGGATCGATCCTTGGGAATGGTCATCCACAGTCAAAAGATTGTCTCAGTTCTACAACCGACTACAATCACACATAGTGCAACTAGCAGTGAACCGATGATGGTACTCTCATGCAATTGAACGAGGGAGTACAACAGTGAAACTCTCCTACACCTGAAGGGGGGGAGTTCAAATATATTTTGGAGAAGATTGTCTCTCCTTTCAGCTGAAAAAGGGGGGAAAATGTCAATGAAATTGACAAGTGGTTGTCAGACTGAAAGTCTCGACAACATCAGCAAAGTAGCCAGTGGGCATCTTCATCAGCTAGTGGGATTTTTTCATCAGCAGTGAGCATCAGCAAATTTGCTAGTGGGCGATCGACAGCCAAAGCAACAGTGAGCAGCTTTCATCATAGCAAAAGCAACATTGAGTTGTTTTTCGACATCTTCAGCCAGTGGGCGATCATCATCAACAAATACGCCAGTGGGCATTCATCAAATTGTGTCAGTGGACACCGGATGCTGTTTTCAAGCAAAGGACAGTTGGATCCTTTTGCGGCTTGGCACATGATAGAATTGTCAAGCGTCATTCAGAGATGAATCAGGCATGCAGCTGATTCATGTTCTCTTCATATTGCAGTTTCTTCAGCATCCAGATTTGGCGGTTTTTTCAGGCAATATTTTTGAGGATCAACATGAGAACTTGGAAGATGGTTCCTCGTTCTTATTTTGGATTTATCATTGAGGGGGGGAATGTTAGCCTCTCTCACAAAACAATAATAAATCCAAAAATAAATAAATAACTAAAATATTCCAAGTTAGGAATTTGTGCCTAACTCTTGGGTTGTTCCTCTAAGATAGGAGTTAGTTTAGGTAACTCCTATATTGGTGTGTGTCTGGTGAGAAATTATCTCAACCAAAGGAGAAATTATCTCAACCAAAAGTGTCTAAGATAGCACGCACTATCTTGAGAACACTATCTCTCATCTATTTATTTGTAACACTATATTCAATTATTTTAATGAATGAAAATGAGAGAGAATACCTGAGGAAGCCATGAGGCTGAAGCCTTTTTCCGCCCATATTTTGTGTCTGGTTTTTATGTGTGTTTTTCTGTAATCTGTTTGAGTTAATTTCATTTTCTATATTGAAGACTGCATATTGCACAGATTTTGCTCTAGGCTACAACAAAGCTTCTCAAAATATTCATCTCCAACATTAAGAATGAGGGGATAATCACAACGAAAGGAGAATCTCCTTGTATCTGTGTATGTAGCTGCATCAAATCTATAGTTAGATCAAACCCTGTAACCTGGAGGTGATTTAAGTCCGACATAAGTCTTTTGAGCATTTTATTTTTAATTTACAGGGCATCGTGGTTGTGCATATGTTGTTTTAATAATACACAAGACAAAACTAAGTCAGGGATGAACTCTTCTGTCAGAATGCCATTCTTCATAAGTCCTGACAGATCGTTGGTGCTGAGGTATGTTGTAGGCACATATGTTACAGAAACACTGCCTTAAGAAGTTAAAGAACAAAACGATCTTTGTAGCCATACTCCTCTCGGGAACTAGTCTGTATTGGAAAAAATCAATGCATACCCATAAGGTGCTTGGCAACCACTGAAGAAGTATAAATATTCTGGAGTAAAGAAACAATGTTGAGGGGGCTCTATGATTGTCTCATCATCATCAATTTCGTTTCCAATTGTATCTAAGATAGAAGAAATGATGACTGTTGACAGATAATATAATGAGTACCTCTGGAAAGGATCTTTCTCAGTAAAATCTGAGCTTTCTTCAGATTAAAGTCTGAGGTTCTAATCTAAGATCAAAGACTATTAAAAGGGATAGCATAAAGAAGCTTAGCACCTGATGGAACCATAGTCGCTTTGGCACCTTTGGAAGTCTGAGCGGTTTCCTGTGACAACCCTTATGTACAAGAAATCAGAGGTACCTTGAAGAAAGATACAAATGCTTGAATAAGAAATCATGAATTAAGTAATTTGATGATTCAAGGCTAGATGATCAATTGAAGCAAGGCTTCAGAGGGAGTGACAAAATCTCCATATACTTTTCTACCTATTATTTTTTTTTTTATAAATGTAAGCTATGTTAGTTGGGTATGATGACTCCGATAATCTCTCTCACCTCAGAAGGATAGGTTACAGATATCTCGATGCTTATGTATAGAAGAGATATGTCGATCAGAGTATAAACATACAGTGCCTGATGATGATGATCCTCATATTTATCAATATAAGAAGAAGCTAACTCTTAAAGTCAAGGTGGAAGACCTTACCATGTTGCATTGTTCAGTTGCTGATCCCTGTTTATGTCTATGGATAAGCCTCATAGGATGGACAATTGCTTGCTGAGATATCCCTTTGTTTCTATTATCTAGTGCACTATCTATCATTGCTTAAGTTTGAATGAATTAAGCAGCCAACATGGCCATTCAAGTAAACTCCACAGCTGTCATTTATGCACATAGTACAGAGTAGGATTCAAAGAATCCCGTATTATCAACAGATACCACTTTATATGGTACAACAAAGGACATTCCTGTTTATGGAAGAACTCTACTAGAATTATGAAATGTTTGATTACATTGATACTAAATGGATGGATGTTACGATGAGCAGGCTGCTAGATAGACACTTTGCACTCTGAAAGACAAGCTTAGGCGTGTGGTCTCCCTGAGTAAGAACGAGTAAGAACAATTATCATGATATGCAAGAAGCAAAGGATTGCGAAGTATTGCTAAGATCTCATATGTATATATATATGATGCTGGATGGAGCTATTGATGATTCAATCAGTAATATCATCACCTAGATCCAGTCTTGATTTTCAAGAAGCAACCTGGCACTATTCCCTACATGAGGGAATCTTTGGTTATGGTTGAACATTGAGTTCTTGGAGCTCCTAGGGGCTTGGGGCACTTATTGAGCTATGAGTGACCATAGGGTGAGTGGTTCACCTTCCTCTATTGGTGCGTTGTGTACAAGGTGAGTGGTTCACCTTCCCCTATGATACCCCATGATGGTTGACATGTGTGTAGGGTGAGTGGTTCACCTTCCCCTACGATTGCAGACACATGTATGTAGGGTGAGTGGTTCACCTTCCCCTACTGTTGATGACATATGCATAGGATGAGTGGTTCACCTTCTCCTATGGCATATGAGCAAGATGAGTGGTTCACCTTCTCCTGCGGATACCCTAGTGAGAGATGCATATAGGCATCTGTTGACATGTCAGTGGGACGTGGTTCATCCTTTCCCCACATGTAGGATGCTCATTCCCTACGATTAGTGGTTGACATGTCAGTGGGACATGGTTCATCCTTTCCCCACGTGTAGGATCCTTCCTACGATTGATTGTTGTGACTTGTGTTTGTAGGATGTGGTTTATCCTTTCCCTACATGTGATTATAACTTGTGTTTGTAGGATGTGGTTCATCCTTTCCCTACTCTCGGTGATTTGCATACGTAGGATGTGGTTCATCCTTTCCCTACGTGTGGTTGTGATGTGTGACTGTAGGATGTGGTTCATCCTTTCCCTATGTGTAGTTGTGAGCAGGAGGTGATACATTTTTTCCCTGCTATTGATTCATTATTATCCTACCCATGTAGTTTGGGACACATGGGAAGTACCTATCATTTGGCCAATGAGTTGGGAAAAGCGGATAGGGACCATAACACTACCGATAGACGCATCGAGTATTCCTGTACTCCCTATGTCTAGGATGTATGTTGTTTATTCAACTTGATCTCTTAGGATCAAGTTCGATGGTTATGAGGATTGACTTTTGTCAGTGGAGAGTGGAAAGGTCTTGTGACTCACTCTCGATAAGTTCTTCTTTATTGTTCATATCAATGTTCAACAGAGCAAAAATGAGGTACAAAGAGGGTTCATGACGACAAGTTGGCATGATGATCAATGATGATAGATGGATTGGCAAGTGGAATTCTCAATAGTTGAGAGGGAGTGTTAAAATTGGCAACTAGGGCCAAATTCCACTTTGGACAACACCTTTGGGGAAGATAATTGTAGCATTAAATTCTTTTTTTTTTGAGAGGACCAAAATCGCTATAAAGATCGTCAAATTTGGATAATTTTTCAATTTATTCTCTAACACAAAAATTATCAAGGTCGACCTTATCTCTATGTCGACTCAACAGATCCAATAGACACGTTTCTTGACCCTCTACCGAATTGTATAAATAGGGGTGCCTCCACCCCCATTTAAAAACATCCTAAGAAAAACTCTCACTACAAAAGATCTTTGTTTGGCCGCATATTAGGAGCATCCTAGACAAGGAGGAGAGGACGAGTTCTAAAGCCTTTTCAAAGATTGGTTGAATGTTGAGTTGACCTTACAGCTGGGCCGAATAATAGATGGTGATTTGCGGACTATCTGGGTATGGTTTTGAAGCATTTTTATGAGCAGTTCTTTTGTAATAAGGCCGCAGTCTTGTACTGAAGCTTAAAGGAGGGTTGAACCCTACATCACTGTTTGGAGGAGGGCCATGAGTCTGCACATTGCGCTGGGAGTAGCCCTAGTAGCAAAAGAAGTATAGAGGAGCCTCACAGAAGATAGTTGCAACTGTTAGAAGTATTATTGAGCAGTAGATTAGGGCTGAAGATGTATGGTGATTAGTCCTATTATCGTTCAAACTAGCAGGGGTCCTAGGAGGAATCCTAAAGGGACAATTGCTAGGTCAAGGGCAACAATGGAGCAATAACCCACTGTCACCACAACTAAAACTCCCCACTATTTATAGACTTTCACCAATGGGAGGAGACCCATTATGATAAGGATCACAAAGATGAATAGATCAAAGTTAGGATGAAGGTTGATCCTAGAAGCCTATTCACAAGAGAGGCTCAAGATCGTGGCTTGCCTGTCTTGGAAGACAAGATGGAAGGCTCTCTAGGAAGGGCTTGGGGAGAAATTCAAGGGTTAGGTTTTTTAGTACATGTCTTGTAAAGGAGATCCCTAAGCCCTAGAATTCTTGTGGAAACTTGGGTTCCAAGTGATCTTTGAAGAATTAACCTTGATAGTGCATGGGACCACACGGGACCAAGTGGACCCGAGGTTAGGTCGAGAGGATAGGATTTAGCAACCAATGATATACTTGACCTAATTAGGGAGGGGAAAGGGATCAAGGAATGAATTTTCAATGAAAGGAAATGCAAGGATCCCAGTAAGGTTTCTAGCTTAAGGGAAACCAAGGAAAATAATTGGTCTTCGAGCTAGGGCTTGCGATATCTCAAGATCCAACCATTAAAATCTCATGAAATTTGGAGGGCTTCTAGAGGACACACCAACGCAGTTGTGGACCAAAACTCGAAGCATTTGGATGGCTAGATTGTGAGATACTTGATTCCCTAGGTGACCTATGTAGGCTAGGCCTAGAAAAAAAGGGGAAGGTGAAATAAATAAGCTTTAAAGTGATCACTAGAGGTGGAACAATGCTTTTTCCTTTGGGAGAGATGGAGTCATAGAAGATTTAGAGTTTGGATTGATTTCCACTTGTCAAGGAGGCCTAAAAGACAACTTCATTAGACATTAGGGCTTAATGGAAGTAGCTTCAAGGTCATTTATACTTCGTTCAATAATATTTGGTGACTTGTCAAGACAAGGATGTCACTAGGAACATTCATTCTTTCAAACATGGCCAAATTATGATACAACACTATTTAGAGATTTAATTTCCACAATTTCGTTCCAAGAAAAGCAACAAATTAACCCTAGAATAACGAAAATCCCAATATCATGAATGCAACAAAATAAATAATTAAAATAGCATTAAAATAGTACTTACATGTAAGAAGAATATATCCAATCACCAAGATATTCCAATCATAGAATCTCCAAGACAAAAAAGAATAACCAAACATCGAAATTCATCCATTCATCCAAAAAGTCTCATCCTCAAAAGATAACGAAAATATCAGAAGAAAATATGATCCAATAAGTGATGATGCTAAAATGAATTCACATCAGTGGTAATGAGTTTGATTTAGCTAACTAGGCCTACATTAGCCCATACAATAAAATAATGTGCAAAATATCTAACTTTTGGTGACAAGCCCACCAAACTAGCTCATAAACAAAAGAATAAGCCTCTCAAGAGGTCGAATAATTAATAGTGCATGTCGTTAGGCCTTGGAGGAGGCCTAATGGAGTACATATGTGCCATAATGTGTAGTTGAACTCTCAAAAGAAGTGGACAAGGGGTTGGCCCCTTGTAATAATTTATGGTGCTCCAAATGACATGTGGGGGCACACAAGTGTCTTCATGTGTCTCCAAACAAATTGAAGATGCTTGCAGATCTCCTGTAAAGGCTAGGATGATGGTGTAGGTAATGCCACATCATCGTGCAAGTACTGGATCATCTACCAAGTGTATGGTGCAGCTCTAGGGTCAACTAGGCATGATGGATCAGGTGCATCTTCCTCATCCAATAAATGAACCACAAGCAATATATGAATGGATGTGGGGATCCATGGAGCGCTGTTTGTTGCTATGGAGGCCCATGGATCTCTACATACACCCTACATGTGCCAATGTAGCCATTTGAGTTCAGGACTCTATAGGGAGGCCAAACCCAAATCCAAACCACTTACAATCCCGCATAAGATCCAATGCGTCCCCGTGCCTTCCAACACACCAAGTCATTAAAGAAATCAAGTAAAAGAGTTTATAAACCATCGATAACAATTGAACACTTCATAATGATATGCCCTTTCATAGTGGGCTTTGGCATGTGCTAATGTCTCCGAGCTCCAAATAGGGTTAACCAAACATCCTATTAGGTGGTTTCTACCTCTAAAGGGGGTGGTATGTCTGTGGTACATCCTTCAATTGGTGGTGGCATGTGGCATAATGATGGAATGGAGTAGGGAATGAAAGGGGGCAACCTGGATCACATGCCATGGTATAAGGGTAGCTAATAATACGGAAGCTCGCACTTAGGTAAATAATGTGTAGGAGGGAGAAATCATGGTGCATGAGTTACCTCGACCTTGATTTTTCCACCTTTTTTCATATGCCTTTTGCCTTTTTATGATTTCTTTTGATTAACTGCTCGAGGCTCTAGGTAATGAGAGCATGATGCGTAAAGTATAGCAATGGATACCCCCTTATAGGGTGGGGCAGTCCATCGCCCATGGGGGGTTGGGACAATCATGGGTTCCTGAATGATAAAGGAGGCTCATCAAGGGCCATGTAGGAACCAGGGTGATGGCCATGGAATGGGGTAGAGCTCATATCATGGATTTTTCCCAGGTGTTAAATGCTTTTGTCCCAACCATATTTTTCATTTTGTGGTACAATTTCCTATTGAATGTGGCCATGCTTTTTCTTTTTCTTTTTCTTTTCGCTGCATCAACCTCAGGCGTCATTACAGGCCCGACTGAAGATGTGGGGCAAGGGGAGGGGGTGGTTGACCTATGTGGACATAATGGAGGAATGTGGACCCAGGTGGGAGGAGAGATGATTGGGGGTGTAATGAGTGGAAGGGGAGTAATATATGCAAATCGGGGAGCGAGACCATGCAACCAAAATTAGGGTTTCCCATTTAATACCATCCCTAAAACAAACAGGTTAGTAAAAGAGATCCCACAGGACTAGGGTGCAAGGTTAACATCCCAAAAGAGACCTAGGGGACACGAGCACAAACCTAGACCACTCTTTCCACCAAATCCCCCCATTAATCCATGCCCAAAGTTTCCATGATAAATAAACTAGAATACTGAATTCCCAAATAACAAGGGATACCTTTAGGTTTAGGAGGCCCACCTTCAAACATACGATCATCACAGATGGGTGAGGGATCACATGGTTGGCTCAAGTGGCAGAGAAATGACACATCAAGTGTTAGGGTCCAACCCTAACCCATTTATTTATGTAATAAGCCTAATGGGCCAAGTCACAGTCATAATTAGTTAGAGAGTAAATAAAGCCCGCATTAATAATTATAAGTGGTTGACCCGCATTAGAGAGAAGGGATCATAGTTAGTTGTAAATGGGCCATAGTTAATAAATAAGTGGTTAACCCGTGTTATGCAAGAGACCACTAGTATTTAGGGTTTTGGATGTCATTTAGCTATAAATAGTCGTTGTTAGTAAATGAAATTTCATCAAGTCTTATTGTAATTGAGCTTTGCTCTGCTGGAGGTTGACCCCTTGAAGAGGCAAGTGAACATTGATTCTATTTCTGAATAATAAAATACTTGCTGTTTTTCTCATTTTATTCTGTGTCCTGGGTTATATTTCTTCGCATTTATGGTATTCTAGAATTTCTCGCAGGTCAAGAGCATAACAAGTGCTATCAGAGCACCTTCAAGGGCCGGTTGTATCTCCATTTTTCACAGAAGTGTTTTTTAGGCTAGAGACGTGTTCCAGTGTCTTTAAACCACAGGATTTGTCGTTGAGCACATAAACCTGTGGATTTGGGGAGGCATGCACACAAGAACTACAAGACGTGGTCACGCTTGTTGGACTCCCTTGTAACCCCTGTGGGTACCTCTTTGAGTAGTAGTGCATTAAACAGTACCGTGCACTGACTGCACTTCCACGTATTCTTGGGTATATTGGAAGCCCCCTAGGTTCACCTGAAACCTAGCCTTAGATAAGCTGTCAGCTGTCTTGCTGCTACAGTACACTGAGAACACACTCGGGGAGATTACTCACGCGTACAATAGGGTAGTTGGGTAGTACAGCTAAAGGTATGGTTGATCCTCCTTAGTTAGCGTCCTGAAATA
This sequence comes from Pinus tabuliformis, assembly GCA_031772625.1. NCBI lineage: Eukaryota > Viridiplantae > Streptophyta > Pinopsida > Pinales > Pinaceae > Pinus > Pinus tabuliformis. The sequence continues at coordinate 1,122,834,783 of CM062815.1, read as the reverse complement.
TTGGGCCAAGTACTATTGTTGGACCCTTGTGTATATTGCGATCTGTAGCACCTGACGCTCCTTTTTGACCATAGTTCCCTTTGCTATCTGAAGATTGCCCATTATCTTATCTTCTAGATCAGATCCAGCAGTTGGGGTTCTGTCGCCGCAGTGCAAATCAGATCCAACAGTTAGGGTTCTGCTCCCATCGTACAAATCAGATCCAACAGTTGGGGTTCTGCCACTACCGTGCAACTCACATTCAGAAGTTGGGGTTTCACAGTGCTGATCAAACTCTTTGTGTAGTGAGGCTTGTTGCTACTACAGTCTGAGCCCTATTTTCACAGGACATTGGGCAGGATCAAGTTTTCTGGAATTCGGCAATTGTAGTATTGATCAGCAGGGAGTAAAACTCCTTTATGCTCAACCCCCCCGATATGCTTGCAAGAGACTTAGCCGATAAGCTTTAGGACGACGAGTTGATCGTAGTGGTACCATTCACTTGTCAGCCTCAATTTTCTGGCAGTCCCAAATTTTTCCAAAGTGACTTCAAGTGACCCCTGCCAATAGATTCCTGAGCTCACCCTCTTTCCAAGAAGACTACTCTTAAGTAATTGACTGAGGTTTGTGTATGGTAGGTACCAGATCTCAAGTCATGGCCTATGAGAAGATCGAGAGCCTTGAAAAAAGGTTGGATGAGTTCTAGGGAAATATGGACCGAATTACCACCACGCTTTCACAGCTCACCAATATGATGCAGAGGTCTCATTGGGAGGAGCATAGTGTTGATGAACACCTCGAAGGAGAATCTAGCCATCACATTCACTTCCATGGAAATCACCAACATTCCCACCCTCGACCACCCAAGCTGGACATGTACAAATTTGATGGCTCTAATCCTGCAGTATGGGTAGCACAAATGGAACAATATTTCTCCCTTAATGATATTTGCAAAGATCAAACTAAACTATGTGTGGGAGCCCTTTACTTGGACCAAGAGAGATGGAAATGGTGGCAGTGGCATCAAAAATGTTATCTCGGGAACATAACTTGGCACATGTTCTCAAAAGCCCTATGTGACCGCTTTGACAGGGAATCTAATTTTTTGGGTCATCTCACTAAGCTCCGACAGATAGGCACAGTAAAAGACTACATTGCAGCCTTTGATACATTGGCCATCAGAACTAATGGTCTAGGAGATGACTTCTACTTTGAGTGTTTCATGAGTGGTCTCAAAGAAGCCATCCAAGCCCATGTTCAGATGCACCACCCATGGATGGACGCTTACAAAAAGGCTGTCGAGGTGGAACTCGCCTTAGCTGCCCAGTCCACTCGTCCAAATTTTGTAGCCAAGGGGCGTCCCACCTAGGCTTAGGGCCCTACCCAAACACTTAAGGTTCAAAAGGTGTCTCCAACAGAAATGGCTGAAAGAAGAAAACAAGGATTGTGCTACTACTGTGATGACAAATACTCCTCGAGGCATAAACGAAAGGAACCAAAATTATTTCAAATTGATGCTACTGATAACAACTCATTTGAGGAAGCCCCACCCCTTGGGGGGCCCGAGGACGAAGTTGAGGAAACCCAACTTAACAATGATCTCACAGCTACGCCAGATGAACCAATTATCTCACTACATGCTTTGGCGGGCATTTCTTCGCCTCAAACTCTCAAAATCCGAGGCTTTCTTAAACATCGACCAATAGTGGTATTGATTGATAGTGGCAACACTCATAACTTTATCCATAAGCAAGTTGCTGAAGCTGTTCATTGTTTTGTGTGTGCAGTCTCTAATTTCCAAGTCCTTATCGCTGATGGGGGGACCATGAAATGTGAAGGCCATTGTGAAAATATTAAACTTCAGATGGGAGACTACCACCTAAAGACCCACATGTTTGCTATTGAAATGGGTGGTTGTGACATTGTCTTGGGTGCTGAATGGATTCGCACACTGGGCCTGATCACAATGGATTTCCAAGAGTTATATATGAGCTTTAAGCAGAACGAACACATTCATACATTACGTAGATTCCAAGTAGGTGCTCCTACTATCATCAACTCGCATCGAATGATTTTTTTTTGAAAAAGGGCCATCATGGAGTCATCGCCCAATTTAATGCCATCTAGGCCATTGAATCCACTACTCATATTCATCTTAAGATGAAACAGGTCTTAGACTGCCACCAATAGGTATTTGACAAACCTAAAGAGATTCCACTGTCTAGGGGTGAACATGATCATAGCGTCCCTTTGGTCCCGAGGGCCCAACCGCCTAATGTGTGCCCATACTGATATCCTTTCATCCAAAAGAATGAAATTAAAAAAATCATCAAGGAACTCCTCGAAGCCGGTGTTATTCATCCCAGCATCAGTCCTTATTCATCACCAGTGGTCATGGTGCTAGAGAAAGATGGAGAATGACGCATGTGTCCGGGCTTTCGGGCCCTCAACAAGCTCACTGTCAAAGACAAATTTCATATTCTAGTTGTTGATGACCTTGATGAACTACATGGTGCTCAATTCTTTACCAACCTAGATCTTTGCCCTGGCTATCACCAAATACACATGAAGGAAGTAGACATTACCAAGACTGCCTTTTGAACTCATGAAGGGCATTATGAATTCTTGGTCATGCCATTTAGTATCTATAATACTCCATCTACTTTTCAAAGCCTCATGAACCACCCACTGAAACCATATCTCCGAAAATTTGTCCTCGTCTTCTTTGATGACATTCTCATCTACAACCTAACCTGGGACAAACATCTTCAGCATGTAGACCTAATCTTGCAACTGCTCCGGAATCACAAATTATTTTTCAAATTGTCCAAGTGCTCTTTTGGCGTGGAAGAAGTTGAGTATTTGGGACACATTGTGGGTCGTGAAGGAGTGAGGGTTGATACAAAAAAGATATAGGCAATGCAAGATTGACCCCAACCAAAAACCTGAAGAGTTTGAGGGGATTCTTGGGTCTCACTGACTACTATCACAAATTTGTCTGCAATTATGGTCACATTGCTAGACCCCTCACTAATCTTCTTAAGAAAAAAATATTTCTCTAGATTGATGTAGCTCAACAGGCATTCGTGCCTCTCAAATGGGCCATGTGATCCACTCCCGTATTGGCCCTACCAGACTTCACAAAATATTTTGTGATTGAATGTGATGCTTTCGATATTGGTATTGGTGCTGTATTAATGCAAGAAGGTCAACCATTGGCCTTCACCGACGAACAACTGAGTGGAAAACATTTGGGTCAATCTACTTGTGAGAAAAAAATGATGGCCATCTTACATGCAGTAGATACCTGGTGACCATACTTGTTGGGGTGATGTTTCCAAATCTACACGGACCATCAAAGCCTAAAATAGTTTTTTGGAGCAATGTCTATCATCGCCATAGCAAAATAAATGGTTGGCCAAAATGATGGGATATGATTATGAGATAATTTACAAGAAATGTAGTAGATGATGCTTTATCGTGCCAATTTGAGATGAAAGCACCCTGCTATCAATCTCTCTTCCCATACCAGATTGGATTGAAGAGGCCTGCAAGGTGTTGAAATATGGCAACAAGAAATATTCCAATTTAATTTGTCTTTGAATTAAATTGTGAATTAAAATCAAATTTAGTCTTAACAAATACTTAGAAATAATTAATTAATTTATTTTAAATTAATTAGTTGGAGAAATTCAAGTGAGAAGTCTTTCTGAAGTCATGCAAGAGTTATCCCTTAAATTAAGGAGATAATATTGAGTCATATTTGAGTTGTAATTAGTTAACTCAGTTTACTAAATTAAGTCCAGTTAAATTAGTTCCAAACTATTTGAGGAACTAATAGTGAGTTAACAGTGAGTTGATGCATTAATGCACTCAACTAGTGCTACTCCAGTTAACTAAAGATTCCCTCATCAGAAACTCATACATGTCTATTCTAAGAAAGACCTAGTTGAGATTAAAGTCAAGGACAATGTACTATCAGTTGCATGTGTTTTCTCATGGACAAAACTCATGCATGCAGTCAAGGGTTTATCCTTGAGGATTGCAGAGTTTTGAAGGAAGAGTTTTCCACTTGGTAAGAGAGAATCATCCACAAGGAAAAACACAAAGAAATAGGAGCTTGGAGGGCAGAGAGGAACGCTGGAGAGAAGCCAAGATTACCTATGAGAATCTGTGAGGATTGTACTGAGAGCTAGCTAGCTGTGAGAGCTAAGGCTTTATATAATTCCTATGTATTTCCACCATGTATGATAATACAATAGTGTGGGGTTTTTAGCTGAGGCTTTCCCCAAAAGTATTTTCATGTGTATTGTGACATTGATTGTTCTTCTTTTGGTTATATTGTCCAACTCTATCTTTAAGCTCCCGCAAATTGATAGTAAAAGTAGGTTTTAGTATTCTGCTTTGATTTATATTTCATTATCGGGTTAACCTACACAGATTTTCTACACAAGGAATGGTTCTCACACCCCTCTCTCTCCCAACTTATTAATAAATTAAGAGAAGATCCTAATTCCTTAACCAACTACTCTTGGAAGGATGATATTCTTCGCTACAAGGATCAGGTAGTTATATCACTAACATCCACCCTCAAAACCCACATTTTGGAAGAGTTTCACTCATCTCCAATTGCAAGGAATTCAGGCTCCCATAAGACTTATGCTCGTGCTCATTCTTCTTTCTTTTGGGACTGGCATGAAAAATGACATTCTTACTTTTGTAGTTGAATGTGACGCGTGTCAAGGCAATAAAGGAGAAATAGTCAAGCTACCTGGAACCTTACAACCATTGCCACTCCTTGCCTCTGTTTGGATGGATGTTTCCATGGATTTCATCACTGGTTTCCCAAATTTGGGAAACAAATCTGTCATCATGGTGGTTGTGGACATACTTTATAAATATGTTCATTTTTGCGCTCTACCCCACCCATTTACCCCCACTTTGGTGGCTCAAGCTTTCATGGACCAGATCTTCAAACTACATGGCATGCCGACTTCCATTGTATCTGATCACAACCCCACTTTCACCAACAAATTTTGGCAAAAAAATTTCAAGCTACAAGGCACGCAACTCCAACTAAGTACCACCTATCATCCCCAAGCCGATGGTCAAACAGAAGCAGTCAACAAATGTTTGAAGACATATCTAAGGTGCTTCACTTTAGAAAATCAGAATCAATGGGTACAGTGGCTACCTTTAGCTGAATGGTGGTAAAATACTAACTATCATGTAGACACCAAGATGACTCCATACGAGGCAGTGTATGGCCCAATCCCACCTTCACCTATTTTTTATATCCCTGGATATTCTACGGTGCAGACAATTAATCAACTCCTACAAAACCATGCTACTATGATAGCTCATCTCAAAGATAATCTACATCAAGCTCAGAATCAAATGAAGCAACAGGAAGACCAACATCGTTTCGAGCACACATTTCAAGAAGGGGATCAGGTATTCTTGCGACTGCAACCATATAAGCAAACATCTCTCAAAGAAAATGGCTACCAGAAACTAGCACCAAAATTCTATGGACCTTATTAGATACTTCAACACATTGGAGTAGTCACCTACAAACTGGCCTTGCCACCAAATTCAAAAATCCATCCGGTCTTCCATGTATCATGCCTCAAGAAAGTGGTGGGGAACAATTGCAGAATTCAAACCAGTCTACCCGAATTGGATGAGGAAAGATCACTCTGGCTCCAACTAGAACATGCCCTCGATACTCGTGAAATACATCTCCGCGGCCGCACGATCAAGGAAGTCCTCGTCAAGTGGAAATACACCTCTCCAAAAGATGCGACCTGGGAACCAACCACTATTCTTCAGTAGTTTCTGCAGCTTCAACCTTGAGGACAAGGCTGCTTTTGATGGGGGAGGGCATGTTAGGGTCCAACCCTAACCCCTTTATTTATGTAATAAGCCCAATGGGCCGAGTCATAGTCATAGTTAGTTAGAGAGTAAATAAAGCCCGCATTAATAATTGTAAGTGGTTGACCCACATTAGAGAAAAGGGACCACAGTTAGTTGTAAATGGGCCATAGTTAATAAATAAAGTGGTTAACTGTGTTATGCAAGGGACCACTAATAGTTAGGGTTTTGGATGTCATTTAGCTATAAATAGTCTTAGTTAGTAAAGGAAAGATCATCGAGTCTTATTGTAATCGAGCTTTGTGCTGCTGGAGGTTTCCCCCTCGAAGGCAAGTGAACATTGAATTTATTTCTGAACAATAAAATACTTGCTGTTTTTCTCATTTTATTTTGTGTTCTGGGTTATATTTCTTCACATTTTTGGTATTTTGGAATTTCTCGCAGGTCAAGCGAATAACATCAAGCTAGTTGGTGGCTGTGAGGGGCTACTAGCTACCACTTGAGGACCATCATGGAGATTTTTTTTCTCCTAGGGATATCACCCACAAAATGGTGGGTAACATCTGGCTCCAACTGAGACATCATCTCTCAGAAAAGTGGGCAAAGCTACTCGAACGGGAGGTCACGAGAACGTTAGTAATCTCTTAGTTACATATAAATTTTTTAATTTAAATGCAACTAATATACCATGAGAAATATCATATGTGATTAGTTCTAATGCGAAAATCAGCGTGCAATGCATTCTACCCTAACATGCATATGGTACAAAACTAATACTAAGTGTAACCATAAAGTCAGTGCAACCAAATCAAATCAATATAAATATTCCGGCCTATATGATTACTCATGTAGTAAATGCCAAAGTGAATGTGGACATAATCACATGGATGATAAGGCTAGTGGGAGGTAGTGTTGTAACATTATTTTGCATTTTTACATTTATATGTCAAAAAATGAAAAAGAAAGAAAAAGAAAGGAAATAAAAAATAAAAGAAAATATATATATATATAAAGAAAAAGAAAGAAAGAAAAATGAAAAGGGATAAAAAATGAATATTAAGAAAAAAAAGAAGAAGAAATGAAATTCCTAGGAAAAAAATAAAATTAGTGTTGCACCTTTAAATGCTGCTAATTAAATTCAGAAAAGTTATTTTTTTTTTAGAGTTAAAAATTTGGATATTTGATTTATATATGCATTTGGTAAAGTTGTAATATGACAAAATGATTTTGTCGCTTGTGAATAAACAAAGCGCTAAAATAAATGGCTAAGATTTATTCCATCGAGATCTATGACGGGCGAGGCATTTTGCCCCCCCGCGCTACGATAGTTAACACGAGGGGGGGGGGGGGGGCAAAAGAAATTTCCACTAAAACTGCCGAGGAGTATGTGGTAAGCACTTAGCGATTTCGGGGAGTCACTTCCCAATACCACAAACCACCGACATCCTCCCCCCACCCCAAAATACCACCTCCGCTCCCGCCAACAGTTATCTCCTTTGCCATTCATCTCCCGCCAAGTGTCTCCCCATTCACCACTCCACTCCTGCCACCTTTCCTACGACATCATTATCCCGCCATGTCACCTATCCGTTAGTGTTTGAATCTCCCACAAAATCTTATGAATGTTATATCATTTATTTTCGCCACATATCCGTTTAATCAATTAAAACCCCTGCATCATAAACGTTCAATTTTCCATTATACAACCAATTCACCTGTTATAAAAAACCCTTTAATGCCAATTATTCATTTCCTTTGCTCGCCATTGATTTTGCTGAACGAAGAACTCTCTGCGGCCAACTGTTAGCATTTCAACAATGTTTCTCCCTACATACAATCAAAAACTTTCGCGGGTAACCCTGTGCTTAAACCTTCTTCTATTAAAAGTTTCTTCTATCAGAATCTTCCTTAGCATTCTCTTATGTACCTGGTTTTCATCCTCTACAATGTCGAACCGTAAGGGAAAGGGAAAAGCTACAGAATCCAATCCCCTTATTCCTCCAGTCCCTGATTTCGACAAAGCCCCTTTAGTAGACACCCAACATAAAGTTGCAGAAACCCTATCAGAGTTTGACCTCTATGAGCTACATAATTGGGCTAAGCAAAAATATTTAGACAAGAGCGATGAATTGAGCATCTAGGAATCCTTTCTCCCACAGTTCGTTTTCCCCTAGACTCACTTCTTCCCTGAATTCTCTATCTAGTGTAATTTTAGGTATTTACCCAGTCAAAAGCCCATCATTTCCCAAAGTAATGAAGTTGTTTTCTCTATTTCTCCTAAAAGCATCTCCCAAGCCCTATAAATTAAATATCAGCCTTCTCATCACCCTTTTTCTGCTAAAATCCTAATGGAATTGTATAACAAACTCACATTCCCTCAGAGAGCCCAGATTTTTGAATATTTCCTTCCTGAGAATGCTGAGTTGCCCAGGACTAGTCCCCCATACCCAGCTTCCATTTTCCCTGAAATGTCCAAGCAGGTCATTTCCATGGTAACCCGATTTCTTGGGTCCATACTGATCAATGGGTAGACGAGATAGTGTTAGGATTTTTGTCTACTTTTGCAGTTGGTAAAGAACCCTCTCTCCTTTTCAATTACAATTAGTTTTTGGCCAATGAAACCCATGAAAAATTTGTTAATTTCAAGGCAGAAGGTGTCTTCAAATACCAGTAAGTCCTAGTTTACCTAATGCTATATTATCAGGAAGATAAATTCAAGTTCCCTTTATAGAAAATTGATAGTGAAGGTAACCCTTGGTCAGTCATTCACTGGAATTCTCTGGTTAGAAATAACTCAGAGGAGTATTCATAAACTGATTTTATTGACAAATTATTGTATACATGTTGACAGTGCTAGACCCGCCAACATGTCAAGGGGATCTCCTTGGTAAGAAATCCCAATGACCTTAGACCATTTGGTGTAGGAGACCCAACAGTGGATCGTAAGGTAATGCCTTGACCACGATGTCTCACAGAGGCAAGTAAGATAACTTTGTCAGTAGCAAGGGTGTGACTGATGCAGAGAGTCAAGGAATGTGTACCTGAGGTTCCAACGCTTCAAAGGGAGAGGAAGGTGAAGGTGAGTTCTAGGTTGAAAGGAACCAGTCCCAACTCGGCTAGGAACACACAACACAAAGGACATGCACAACTTCCGGCGGAGCAGCCCACTCGGATACGACAGTGAAAACATACAAGGTAAGATAACACGAACAACACTCACGGATCAGTTTGAGACGAGTGTGACGGTTGATATAGCAAGGTTCATGAGAAAGGTCTGTCTGATGTCCGACAGAGCAGTCAACACAGACGATGAAAACATTAACAACATATGCAACACATTAACAACAAGATTCATATAATTGCATACAAATCAGTTCATATACAAGTACGTAAGTTAAACAACATATATCATTAAGGCAATCAGAATAGTCCAACTACAATAACAACATATGCATGAAAATGTGTTGGCTCTTATTATTAAAGAAGTGTAAGTCACAATCATACAATACACCATGTAAACTTGCTGGTCCTAACAGTGGAATGTTACAGCCACATCCACCTACTCCTCAAGAGAGATGTACTAGCTCCGTGCAGTGGGGAAGCCAAGGCGTGTTACAATACTATCCAAGCCTTCTTCAAGATAGTCTTAGTAGAAGCTTGGCTGACCAAAAGCCTGTACAATGAGTTATGAGGGACTATTTATAGCAAAGGGTGGGGTGACCCTTGACATTCCCCTTTACGACTGGTCAACTACCCTCATGACTCTTCACCTACTTTATGACTGTTACATCCAACTGTTGACACTTGAATTACACTTGACATGACTCAACATTACAATGCACATGTACTCATGTGAGACAACATGGCTTGAGAAAGCCTTGCAAGACATCACTAACACTCAGTCCGCTGTGGTGAGACCAACTCTTTGACATGCTTGTGATGGTGAAGCTGGTGAGCTGATGCCAAGCTTGGTCGTTCGTGATGGTGTGCATGCACCTCATGGTGACATCTTGCTAAAGCGAACTCTTGCTTCCGTTGCAATCGGTGCATTGGTTCGGCCCCTTCATCCAACTCGTATGCTAACATGTGCATGGTCTTCTTGGCTATGATTGAATCGACAACACACTGATGCATAGTGTCTGTGCTGATCTTCAAGTGTGTGCTGGTGGTCATGCACATCAACTTGCCGAAGTACCCATTCGGCTCCAGTTGGACTTGCTTCTTGTCTTCGCCTTGGTGAGTGTGTTGAATGGGTTGGATTGCATGCGTGCGCACAATGACATGCATGCTGCTGAATCCCTTGCATGCAATCAACCACACTGCTCACCATGTCTACTCCATGTTAGCTACTGGGATGGATCTTTAACTTGTCCGGGCACAGTTTCATCCGTGAGTGCACGTTGCGCCCACTACTGTTCCTGATCTTGCTGCAACTCATTCGTCTATCTGCGCAGCTTCATGTTCTTCCTGAGTTGCTGCTTTAACACATGCAACTCCTTCTTTGTTACATCTTCTGCCTTCGTGTGATCTTCATGTCGCGCCGTCACTCCATAGCCGGAGTCTCCAAAGTTGATTTCATCATCAATGGACCTGCTTGAGCTTGCAACCTTGTTCTGCCTCTATGTTGTCAACAACCCTCCTCTTGCATTCATTGCATTTGGTATGCTATCTTTAGCTGCTGTTCATGATGTTGCTCGCTGTGATGCTGCCACTTGATATCCTTGTCTATGAACAACTTGATGTCTTCGCGAGTAGGAAAGCTCATAGACACTTGATCGACTGCATCCCCAAGCATGCTCTGAACGGTGTCCTTGTCTCTGCTTTTCTGGAAATCATTGTACCTGTACTGCTGAGAGGCAGATGAACACCTGGGATACTTAGAGACATGGCAACACTCATGGCAAATGATCTGTCAGTGGAAAACCAAAACGAACATGAGAACTGAACTACAACATACCTAGGTGCATGATCATGAAGGTTGCACAATTTCGGTTGGGAGGTCGGGAGGCCGACTGCCAAGACTGCACAAGGCACAATCTGGGTTGTTGGGAGACTAACTGACTGTTGGAACTGCACAATGCACAGTCCAATTTGGCTGCTAACTATTGGGATTGTGCAATGCACAATTCCAGCTGAGAACGATTGCTGGACTAGGGACAAATTTGTGCAATTTCTTGGGCCAAGTAGCTACTGTCCTCCTGAAATGCACAAAACAGTCCTGGAGGCCAGTGATGGGCATGAATGTGCAAATCTGGAGAGGAAGGTGAGCGTTCCTTTCCCAGATTGCGGAATGCAGCCTTGGTGAAGGCAGAGCCTCGACTAAGGTTGGCTCGATTCGCTGACGGGAAACTGAAAGAAAGTAAGTCAGTGAATTCATGGCAACACTAAGTGATAGAAGAAGTGATTAACATTGCATCCAAAACATGAATGAAAGATTCAACAAACAGATCGACATGCATGTGGGTGACGCAGTTCACCAGTTGGGCGAACGTCCGTGCAAAACAGTTTCATGCATGCGAAAACAGTGAGATAGCAACAAAAACTGAAACAGAGCTAGGAAAAGCTAGTATACATGTAAACGACAACAAGCATTCAAAGAAATCAAGCAAACAATACTCCCACAAGCAAAAACACAAAAAGCGACAGAAATGCAGCACAAGGCATGAGAAGCGGATTTACCCCAAAACAACTGAGCTAAATGTACTGACTGCTCCTAGATGTGATGTGGGATGTCAGAGCTACAACGTTGATGTGAGAAATGAGCTCTGCAACATTCGATTGATGAGTTTTGATAACATCGAGGTTGTGACGCACATGCCATGAATCTAGGAGAAGCGACACTTGCTGGGAGGTTTTAGAATTGCTCCTTTCCTGTAACCTCCAACTGCTAAACATAGATCCCTCAAACAAGGGATGCCTTTGCATGTTGCCTTGGGAGAAGCAACCCATGCATGCAAGTTTGTTTTCCTCAGTCCTGGAGGGAACCAGTCAACTCAACTGCACATGCAAGTGACTGTTTGACCTTTGGAGAAAAATGCGCATTTCTGGTAGGGAGCTGGGTTGGATGCCCAAGGGATTTGCACAATTTCTGGGCAGAGCAATTGACTACTACCCAGATTTGTGCAAATCCTGGGCTGAACAACCTGCTGCTGGGAAAATTTGCACAAATCTCATTGGGAGGCTTGGCTGGAAGGATTTCCCAATCCTGGAGCCCAGTAGGCTGTCAGAGAGGATTGCACAATTTCTGGAGGGAAGGTTGGTTGCCCTCCAGAAATGCGCAATTTTTCAAGGGGAAGCTTCTCAGCCTTCAGCTGGACCAAGTTCAGGTGAGAAGCCTGTGAGGGGAATGGATCAACTGTGATCGACAGGATGCCTTTGTGCGAGGAAAACACTAAAGCTTGAGTACTTGACGAAGCAAGACAAAATGCTGTGTAAGGTTGGTAGGGAGGCTTCAAAACAGGGTAAGGGAAAATTTTGGAGGGTGGTTGTAGCCACTACAATAATACCTGTTAGCTCTGCTACATGTTGCTGATTCTCCAGGAGGAGGAATAAGTTTTGTCCTGGGTTGCTGGCTCAGAGATGGTCTACAGTGGTTATCCTCGCCTTTCCCTTTTTCCCTGCTTACTTCCTTTCACCTTGCTATCTCTGTTTTCCTTCCTAAACCTCTCCATTCCTCGCTGCCCCTTCATTCTCCTTATTCTCCCTTAACCCTGTCATTTTTGTTTTCCTCTATAATCCTTTATAAACCCCGTATAAATATTTTTCCCTCGGGTCCCGAGTGCAAAGTTAAACCCATGAGATCGTGGTCATATAACTGCGCGCATATGAAAAAGCGCTATCGGCGAGGCCCTCCCCTGTCACATCAATCAATAAATGTGTGCATTGATTCCCGCCGTCCGATCGTCCATCTTGCGATCTGACGGCAGTGGCGCCTCCACCACCGAAAGCTGCACGCACGATAGCACGCGGGGAAGGTGGTTTCCCTCCGGTCCCACCTACCACGCATCACTCATTGAATGTGCTCGCGCTCCCGCTTACGGATACCGCCTACCCTCCGGGGCGGTGCGGGGAATACCGCCCATCAATAAAACGCCCTCCCCGCTCGCTAATCATCGCACAACTTCATCGCCCGATGACCGTTGGATCTCCCTGCCCGAGATCCAACGGCCCATGTTCTCCCCACTCACATTCCTCCTGATAGCTTCCATAAATTGATCTCCACTGTTCAATTACACAATCCGACGGCCGAAAGCTGTTCTCGTCATAGTCACGCCTTCGCCATGAAGTCTACGCCACCTTTGACTATTCTCTGCTGCCAAAGAATGAAGGCGATCACCTACCTGTACCCGACGCAGTTATTCTTCAGCAACTCCATTCAAAAGCATTATGGTCGAAAAGCAAGAAGGACGTGCCTCGAGTGGTTAAACGTACTGATCAGTAATGGAGCCCATTTCATTTTATACTCCACTTTTGCAGGAAGGATGGTTGAGTAACAGAGAATGTCAAACTAATTTATTGAAGCATCAGTTTGTATCAGAGACCCATATCAGACAGTTAATGTGGTTGGTGGTCCATTATGACCCCTCCACGCATAGGATAGTAGATATTTTTGTAATCAACCTCTATATATACCCAGAATCAAGATGTAATGAGGGTTGATGGTTGTTGTTTTGATGTAAAGTTCAACTTCTGGACACTGTAACTACTGTGATACCTGCAGCGCCTGGTCTTCATTTTCAGCTAATACAAGCTTCTTTTGCTGTTAATTGCTCACTTTCCACTTCTTCTTTGTTCCAGGCTGTGCCTGTTATGCATTTTTTATGTGCTCTTGATGTTTAGCATTGGAGGGGCTATCATCCCACCTCTGTGTTAGAGTCTAGTATGTATCATTGAATTTGTATGCAGGTTTCTGTTATTTTAATGCCAGAGAGCTGTCATCTTGTCTATGCATTAGGAAATAGATTTGCAGATCTCTTTATTGGTTTCAGTTGGCCATCACAGGGTCCTATGCATCTGCTGGTGTGGCCAGTTTTCTCCATGTTCACTCAATCCTCAAACTATGAGTAATTGGTGGTCTAAAGCCTTGTAGTCTGGGGGTGTTCACCTATGTCTGGTGTTAAGCATAGTAGAAGTAGTTATCTGGCTTGAATATGCATCATTCCTTCCATTCATCCACTTTTATCCAACATTTTTTGTTGAGTTTGTAGTGTTCCTGAGCATCTCTGAGATACAACCTAAGAGAGTTTCTTGGGGTGATAACATTAATTGGCGCCGTTGCCGGGGACAGGAGATTGAAGCTCAGCTTCCCTGGGAGAATGACACAACTCCAGATTTTGATGATAGACAAGGTCTAGGCACATTTCTGGTTGTAATAATCTATTTGAAAACTCCACTGGAGGAAGACCAACTTTTGGCGACTCCACATTGAAGTTCTGGCTCAGTTTGTGAGACATACTCGAAGAAATCCTCAGAAATCATCAGCTGAATCAGTATCTGACCTTGAGAAGATTGTCAAGTCGAAGAAAACATCACCAAAAGGAGCATCGAGATCAGGTAAGCCCAAGAAATCTTATTTATCTTTGCATGAGGAGTTTTTAGTTGAAAATACACAATTTGAAGAGTTAGAGCCTAGTGCTGCTAGTGAACAAACACCTGTAGAGATTAATAGAGCTCCTTATCAATCCAGTTCCCCTTTGAATCTCAGTCCAAAGAAAGTTTCCCATACAGTCTAGAACATCCCTTTGTCTCTGTCATCCATTTCATTGTTTCATACTGCTCAATCTACCAGTGTTCTTCCACATACCCCAGTCATGGCAGGCCAACAAGCACCCACGAAGATAGAAAGAATTGTTGCTGCTAGATATGGACCTTTGGTCTTGCCTGTTCCTTTGAATCCCATGCCTGTGGGAGAATATCAGAAGTATATGCCCAAGTTTACTGGCACAGAGGGAGTAACAGCTGAAGAACACCTTGAAGCTTTTTATAGTTATGCTGATAACTTAGATATAAGTGAAAACGATGTGTGGATGAGAGTTTTTGTCCAGAGCCTTGATGGAGAGGCCAGAAAGTGGTTCAGAGAACTAGCTCCTAGATCTATTGCTAATATTGAAGCCTTAGATGATGCATTTTTGAAGCACTGGGGAGATAAAAAGGACTTGCTGTATTATCATACTGAGTTTGGTAACCTGAAGAGGGAAAATGGGGAATCATTACCTGATTTTAATAAAAGATTCAATCGTATGTATAGTAAGATACCAGCTGAGGTAAAGCCTACCCCCACCTCTGCCAAACTCACTTATGCCAATGCTTTTGACTTTGATTTCTGCCTATTATTACGAGAAAGGAAATGTGCTACTCTGGCAGACATGCAGGATGCAACTCTAGAAGTAGAGTCTAATATCATGGCTGCAAAAAATCTCAAAATTCAAGCTGACAGAAGGAGGCAGCGAGGTCAGGCTTTCGATTATATGTCTCAGATTCAGTATTGCTGAATGTATCAGGGGATGCTACAGCGAAGGCTTTGTGGGATAAGTTAGGGACTTTGTACCAATCTAAGTCTCTGGTGAATAAACTGTTCCTGCAGAAAAAGCTTTATAACCTGAGGATGAAAGATGGAGACTCGGTGACAGAGCATCTGAACGCATTTAATACTGTGGTAAGTCAGTTAGCGTTTGTTGATATTAAAA
Organism: Pinus tabuliformis; assembly: GCA_031772625.1. Classification (NCBI taxonomy): domain Eukaryota; kingdom Viridiplantae; phylum Streptophyta; class Pinopsida; order Pinales; family Pinaceae; genus Pinus; species Pinus tabuliformis. The sequence goes on along the minus strand of CM062815.1, from coordinate 1,122,819,244 downwards.
TTTCAGATGAAGATAAGTGCATCAGTTTGTTGTGTTCTCTACCAGATTCGTGGGATAGTCTGGTTATTGCAATAGGTAGCAATGCAACTGCTTTGTAGTTTGATGAAATAGTCTCAGCCTTGCTGACGGAGGAGATGAGACGGAAAAATATGGAGAGCCAGAATGGCGATGCCTTGTCTGTACGAGCACAGTCCCAGAATAGAAACAAAAATAAGTCATCGAGTGGGAGATCTAAATCTAGAGGGAGATCTAAATCTCCAGGAAAACCTGTAAAGGTGGTGTGCTGGAAATGCAGAAAGGAAGGGCACTTCAAAAGGGACTGTAAATCTAAAGCTCCTAATAAAGGAGAGGGATCTGATGATGCTCCTTCTGCAGAGGCGAAAACCACCTCAGATGAAGGTGGGGATGTGTACTTGGCTTCTTCAAGTACACATGTAGATCATGAGGCATGGTTGATTGACTCAGGTGCATCCTTTCACTTCACTCCCCATAGAGAGTGGTTCTGCGAGTATGAGAAATACGATGGTGGTGATGTCTTCTTAGGAGATGATAGGAAGGCTAGAATCATTGGTCGTGGAAAAGTAAAGTTGAAGTTGCAAGGTGGAAGGGTTAGCACACTTCCGGGTGTTCTGCATATTCCTGCATTGGCCAGAAATCTGATTGGTGTAAGCAAGTTGGATGATGCAGGTGTAAAAACAGTGTTCGAGAAGGATACCTGCAAGATGGTTCGGGGAGCACTGGTATTGATGCAGGGAGTTCACACTGGAACTCTGTACAAGCTGCAAGGTAGCACTGTTGTTGATGAGTGAAACAGTTCTATGGTTTCTGAAAGTGGAGCTAAAAATCTAGTGGTCTCTGGAGAGAAGACCATGCTGTGGCATCAAAGGTTTGGACATATTGGAGAGAAGGGCCTTCGAATACTTCATGGTAAAGGTATGGTAGAAGGTATGAGTAATAGCTCTCTGGATTTTGATTTCTGTGAAAATTGTGTATATGGGAAGCAGAATCGGGTGAGATTCCCCTTTGGTGCTAAAAGGGCGAAACAGATATTAGAGCTTGTGCACAGTGATGTGTTTGGACCTGTGAAAGTTCCATCACTGGGTAAGTTTGTGTACTATGTATCATTTATAGATGACTTCTCAAGGAATACATGGATATATTTCCTTAAGAAGAAATATGAAGTCTTTGACAGGTTTAAAGAATTTAAGGCTCTGGTGGAAAATCAGACAGAGAAGAAGATAAAGGTGTTGAGGACAGATAATGGCGGAGAGTTTTGCAGCAAGGAATTTGAAGAATTCTGTAAGAAGTGTGGTATAGCACGACAGAAGACTACTCCATATACACCTTAGCAAAATGGAGTCGCAGAAAGAATGAACAAGACGTTGATGGAAAGGGCAAGAAGCATGCTCAGTGGTGCCGGGTTAGGACAGGAATTCTGGGCAGAGGCGGTGGATACTACATGTTACTTGGTCAACAGGTCACCTTCATAAACGTTGGAGGATAAGACTCCACAAGAAGTATGGACTGGTAAGAAACCCTCTCTTTCACATCTGAGGGTATTTGGATGTGATGCATATGTACATGTTCCAAAGGAGAAACGAACCAAGTTGGATAGTAAATCTGAAAAGTGCATATTTATTGGGTATAAGGATGGTTTAAAGGGTTATAAGCTTTGGAACCCAGTCACATGGAAGGTTGTGTACAGCCGAGATGTGGTGTTCAGAGAGGTAAAAGATGTTATTAAACATGAAGTCCAACCAAAGGAACCTGAGAAGATAGAGTTTGAGCTAAAGGAGGAAGAATCAGACTCTGCAACAGAGGAGGAATCAGAAGATGAAGAGCCACAAACTTCGGCTGTGAGAAGATCAATTCGAGAAAGAAGGCAACCAGAAAGGTATAGTCCTTCTGCTTTCTGTTCAAATTTTGCTTTGTCTGTTACTGATGATGATCCCAGAATTGTGAAGGAAGCAGTAGATTCAGAGGATGGAAAACTCTGGAAAGAGGCCATGGTTGATGAAATGGCATCTTTGCACACAAATGAGGCTTGGGATTTGGTGGAGTTGCCAGCTGGAAGGAAACCCATTGGCAGAAAATGGGTGTTCAAAAGGAAGACAAATGCAGAAGGGAAGGTGGAGAAATACAAAGATTGGTTGGTAGCAAAAGGTTATTCCCAGGTACCGGGAATTTATTTTGGTGATATTTTTTCTCGTGTTGCTAAGGTGACTTCTATTAGGTTACTTTTATCTGTTGCTACTGCTTTTGATTTTGAGGTAGAACAGATGGATGTGAAGACAACATTTCTTCACGGGGATTTGGAAGAGGAAATCTACATGAAGCAACCTGGAGGCTTTGCGGTGAAGGGTAAGAAAGAATTGGTATGCAAGTTAAAGAAGTCTCTGTATGGGTTAAAACAGTCACCAAGGATGTGGTATCAGAAATTTGATACATTTATACGGGGACTTGGCTTCACCAGAAGCAAAGCAGATCACTGTGTGTATTTTAAATTAATTGGTGACCGTGTTATTTATCTGGTCTTGTATGTGGATGATATGTTGCTGGTTGGAAATGACAAAGAAATTATCCAGGATTTGAAGACCCAATTGTCCTCCAAATTCGACATGAAAGATCTTGGTACTGCAAACTATATTTTGGGCATGGAAATTAAAAGAGATCGGGCAAAGAGGAAGCTCTGGTTAAACCAGAGGAAGTATGTCGAGACAATACTGTAGAGGTTTAATATGCAGGATAGTAAACCAGTGAAGGTTCCTATTCCTGTAGGTGTGAGGTTATTTGCTGAACAGTGTCCCAAGACACAAGAAGAGGAAGAGGACATGTCCCATGTTCCATATGCGAGTGCAGTCGGTAGCTTGATGTATGCAATGGTCTGTTCTAGACCAGACATTGCACATGCAGTGGGAGTATTGAGCAGGTTTATGTCAAAACCAGGGAAGGAGCACTGGACAGCAATGAAGCGGGTTTTCAGGTATTTGCGTGGCACTAGTGATTATGGTTTGTGCTACCAAGGAAGACCAGGATTGGACAGAGTGTTGGATATTCATGGCTTTGTTGATGCAGACTGGGCTGGAGATCTGGATCAGAGAAGATCTACAAGTGGGTATGTCTTTAACCTATTTGGAGGTGCAGTCAGTTGGATGAGTAAGAAACAATCTGTAGTGGCACTATCAACTACAGAGGCAGAATACATGGCAGCCACTCATGCAAGCAAGGAAGCAATTTGGTTGTAGAGATTGTGTTCAAGTATGGGGTTAGTACAGGGAGCTATAAGAATAGACTGTGACAGCCAAAGTGCAATGTTCTTGGCAAAGAACCCTGCTTATCATTCAAAGACAAAGCACATTGATGTTCAGTATCACTTTGTGAGGGATATGATAGAAGACAAAAAGGTGTTGCTGGTAAAGGTGGACACTTTGAAGAATACTGCAGATGCATTGACAAAATCTGTGAGCTTTGAGAAGTTCTCTTGGTGTAGAGAAATAATGGGCATTTCAGGGCTGGAAAAATGACTAAGATCTCCTGTGGCCCCCTGTGGAAAGAAAACAACAAGTGGGAGATTGTTGGGTTGTGTTATATTCTTTCCACGACTAACCCACGTAGTGAATTGGGGGGTTAGAGGGGGGGCGGAGCCCCCCTTCGTTGCACCGATTGCGCAACGGGGGGGTCACAGGGGGGTTTGAGGGGGGCGGGTAGCGCCCCTCTACGGGGTCTGGGGCAGTGCCCTGGGAAATTTTTTTTTTGGACCCTATATTAGGTTGGGCGAACCTACCTATGGTTTTTTCGGCCCATGGTTTTGGATGAGATGGTTTTCAGTCCATGGTATTGGATGCTTCGGCATGTATAAATATGTATTGTAACATTGAAAGGAACATAATGAAAAATCAAGCTAGTAGTCCTGGTTTTGGGATCTAGGGGAAAATCTCTGTGTATATGTGTTTTATGTGTTATGCTCTCGCATTGTTTATTTTTCTATGATTTAGAATTTGTATGTAGGTAATTTCTGTACGGGGTTGAAACCTATACAGACTGGTGTATGAAGTCCAAATGAAATATAGACCATCCTTCCCTGATAATGTCCAACATTGGAAAGTTTTTGATGATGATGATGAGATAAATAGGTTTCTACAAGTCATTGATGAGTTTCCTGAAATGAAAATTGACCAAGATAATGAAGCCTTGTTAGAAAGCCCCAAATCCCAACTTAGAAATAAAATTTGCGGAGATAGCATTGTCCAGCTTCCCAGCAATCATATTCCTAAGGGTTTAATTCCTGTCGAAAGACTGTTTGACCAAAATGATATGCCTTACAAGGCTGCCTAGAAAGAAGACCAATCTGCAGTCTGTAAGCATGATATAGGGAATCCAGGTCAGCCTGGATATGTAAATTTGTCCACTCATTTGTTTACTGACCAAAGTTTTGAATATTGCAAATTAATGAAGCAATTTGCTAATGTGTTTGCCTGGGAGTATAGTGACCTGAAAACTTATGATAAAAAGATTATTCAGCATAAAATCCATTTGGAGAAAGACACTATTCCTTTCAAAAAGAAGTTGAGACCAATAAATCCGATGCTTCTTCCTCTGATTGAAAAATAAATTAAAAAATCGCTGGCTGCCAAGATTATAGTTCCTCTTAGATATTCCAAATGGGTAGCCAACCTAGTAGTGGTGAGGAAGAAAAGTGGAGAAATCAAACTGTGTGTTGATTTCAGAAACTTAAAAAAATGCTCTAAGAAAGACAACTATCCTGTACCCAAGATGGAGCATTTGCTGCAGAAGGTCTCAGGAGCCAAAGTGATGTCTTTCCTGGACGGATTTTCAGGGTTTAATCAGATTGCTGTGCATCTAGATGACCAAGAGAAGATTGCATTCACCACTCCTTGGGGCACTTTTATGTATGCCAAGATGCCTTTTGGATTGATGAATGCTGGAGCCACCTTTCAGAGAGCTATGGATATAGCATTTGTAGGAGAGAAGGATAAATTTGTCCTTATCTACCTTGATGACATAACAATATACTCCAGCAGCCATCAAAATCATTTGCAGCATTTGAAAAAAGTGTTTCTGAAGTGCAGAAGGTTTTGGATTTCAGTCAATCCTAAAAAGTCACAATTTTCTTTAGAAGAAGGTAAGCTGTTCGGACATGTTGTTTCTGCTGCAGGTGTTCAAATTGACCTAGAAAGAGTAAAAGAAATACAGACTTTGTCTATCCCAAGATCGAAGAAAGATATCCAATCCTTTTTAGGCAAAATTAATTTTGTAAGGAGATTTATACCAAATTTTGCAGAACTGGTGAAGCATATTACCTCCATGTTGAAGATAGGGTCAGAGATAAGATGGAATGATATAGCAAGAAGATCTTTCGAGTCTATTAAAAAAACCATTATGGAATCTCCCACTCTAAGTAGCCGAGATTACAGCAAGGAGTTCCATATATTTTCATTTGCCTCTGAAGACACCATTGCAGTAATTTTATTGCAGCAAATGAAGAAGGTTTAGAACATCCAGTAGCATTTTTCAACAAGAACTTGAGGGATGTTGAACTGAGGTATGATATTATTGAAAAACAAGCATATGCTCTTATTAAATCCTTGAAAGATTTTAGAGTTTACATTCTTCATTCCAAGATAATTGCATATGTACCCTCTGCTGCAATAAAAGATGTTTTGACACAACCTGATGCTGATGGAAGAAGAGCTAAATGGATTGTAAAGCTAATTGAATTTAATATAGAATTAAAGCCCACCAAACTTATCAGAGGTCAGGGTCTTGCAAAGTTATTGGCAGAAGAAAATTGCAGATCATTGGATATTAATTTCCTGTGCACAATTACAGAAAGTGGTCAGACAGATGAAGAAGAGGAAGCAGTTGAACCAGAGAGAAAGCAGTTAGTGGCCGAAAATCTAGCTTCTTGTGATTGGTATTCTGCAATAATTAATTTCTTGCTGAAGCTAGAAATCCCTTCATGATTTACTCAAAGTCAAGCCAAAACTATTAAGCTTAGGGCAGCTAAATATTGCATTAATGAAAATATTCTCTATTGGAGGGATCCATTTGGAGTGCTTTTGAGGTGTCTGGACAGAGAGGAGTCAATAGAAGTCATGCAACAATTTCACTCTATCATGTGTGGAGGACATGATTATTGGAAGACCACTGCTCATAAAATCCTCAGAGCTGGGTATTATTGGCCCACTTTATTCTCTGATGTGTTTTCATTTGTTAAATCTTGTGACAGGTGCCAAAGATTTGAAGGAAAGCAGCAGTTGAAGTCCTTGCCCTTAAAGCCAATGCATGCAAAAGGACCTTTTCAGCAGTTGGGCTTGGATTTCATTGGAGAGATCAATCCACATTCTAGTGGCCATCACAGATGGATATTAGTAGCCACTGATTATTTTACCAAGTGGATTGAGGCAATTTCTACCAGAAAGACTGATCATATTGTGGTCATGAAGTTTTTGACAGAGAATATCTTTACCAGATTTGGTTGTCCACATAAATTAGTCACAGACAATGCAGCAGCCTTCAGAGAAAAATAATTGGTGGATATGTGCAATTCAATGGGCATTAAACTGGTTCATTCCACCTCATATTATCCTCCAGGAAACGGTCTAGCAGAATCCTCTAATAAAAGATTGATAAGGATAATTAAGAAATTATTAGAGGACAACAAGAAGAATTGGGATTCTAAGCTCAAATATGCACTGTGGGCTGACATAGTAACCATTAAGAAATCCATAGGCAATTCTCCATTCAGGCTGGTATATGGCACTGAAGCTGTATTCCCCATTCAGTTAACTCTCCTTATGGCAAGATTCCTTCAAGAAGAGCAGAATGAGGAAGAAGACATGGCAAAGAGGACCACTGATTTAGCAAAAGTACATCAGATTAGAGAACAGTTGGTTGAAAAGGCTGCAACATATCAGAAAAATATCAAGGATGCTTTTTACAGGAAGACAAAAACAGATAATTTTCAGGTTGGAGACTTGGTTTTGAAGTGGGATGCACTAAAAGAAAAGAAAGGAAATCATGGGAAATTTGATGCTTTTTGGACAGGGCCTTTCATCATTTCTTAGATTCAAGGGAACAACACTTTCATACTGAAAAGTATGGGGGGAGAAACAGTTTTTGATGGCCCAATTAATGGCCGTTTTCTCAAAATTTATAGGATTTAAAGTCTTTGGGCATTAAAATTGTAAATATTTTGCTTTATCAGTTTTAGTTTAGGTTCAGTCAGACTCCATGCCCAATGGAACACTAGGAATTTTGGCTAATTTGTTTTCATCAGAAAGGCAATGGTTTGTAGGTTCTTGAGACCTCACAGGGAGGATCTCATCCCTAGAAAGAGCCAGTGTTAGCTCTGCTACATGTTGCTGATTCTCTAGGAGGAGGAATAAGTTTGGTCCTGGGTTGTTGGCTCAGAGATGGTCTACAGTGGTTATCCTCACCTTTCCCTTTTTTCCTGCTTACTTCCTTTCACCTTGCTATCTCTGTTTTCCTTCCTAAACCTCTCCATTCCTTGCTGCCCCTTCATTCTCCTTATTCTCCCTTAACCCCATCATTTTTGCTTTCCTCTATAATCTTTTATAAACCCCGTATAAATCCTTTTTCCCTCGGGCTCAGGCGTAAAGTTAAACCCATGAGATCGTGGTCATATAACTGTGCGCATACAAAAAAAGTGCTACCGGCTAGGCCCTCCCCTGTCACATCAATCAATAAATGTGTGCATTGATTCCCGCCATCCGATCGTCCATCTTGCGATCTGACGACAGTCACGCCTCCTGCCACCGAAAGCTGCACGTATGTTAGCACGTGGGGAAGGTGGTTTCCATCCGGTCCCACCTGCCACACGTCGCTCATTGAATGTGCTCGAGCACCCGCTTATAGATACTGCCTACCCTCCCAGGGCAGTGCGGGGAATACCGCCTGTCAATAAAACTGCCCTCCCCGCTCGCTAATCATTGTGCAACTTCATCGCCCGATGACTGTTGGATCTCCCTGCCCGAGATCCAATGACCCATGTTCTCCCCGCTCACATTCCTCCCGATAGCTTTCGTAAACTAATCTCCACCGTTCAATTACATGATCCAACGACCGAAAGCTGTTCTCGTCATACTCACGCCTCCGCCATGAAGTCTACACCACCTTTGATTGTTCTCTGCTGCCGAAGAACGAAGGCGATCACCTACCTGTACCCGATGCAGTTATTCTTCAGCAACTCCATTCAAAAGCATTATGGTCGAAGAGAAAGAAGGACGTGCCTCGAGCGGTTAAACGTACTGATCAGTAATGGAGCCCATTTCATTTTATACTCCACCTGTGCAGGAAGGACGACTGAGCAACAGAGAATGTCAAACTAATTTATTGAAGCATCAGTTTGTATCAGAGACCCATATCAGACAGTTAATGTGGTTGGTGGTCCATTATGACCCCTCCACGCATAGGATAGAAAATATTTTTGTAATCAACCTCCATATATACCCAGAATCAAGATGTAATGAGGGTTGATGGTTGTTTTTTTGATGTAAAGTTCAACTTATGGAGACTGTAACTACTGTGATACCTATAGCGTCTAGTCTTCATTTTCAACTAATACAAGCTTCTTTTGCTATTAATTGCTCACTTTCCACTTCTTCTTTGTTCCAGGCTATGCCTGTTATGCATTTTTTATGTGCTCTTGATGTTTAGCATTAGAGGGGCTGTCATCCCACCTTTGTATTAGAGTATAGTATGTATCATTGAATTTGTATGCAGGTTTCTGTTATTTTAATGCCATAGAGCTGTCATCCTGTCTATGCATTAGGAAATAGATTCGCAGACATATTTACTGGTTTCAGCCGGCCATCACAGGGTCCTGTGCATCTGCTGGTGTGGTCAGTGTTCTCCATGTTCACTCAATCCTCAAACTATGAGTAATTGGTGGTCTAAAGCCTTGTAGTCTGGGGGTGTTCACCCATGTCTAGGGTTAAACATAGTAGAAGTGGTTATCTGGCTTGAATATGCATCATTCTTTCCATTCATCCACCTTTATCCAACATTTTTTGTTGAGTTTGTAATGTTTCCGAGCATCTCTGAGATACAACTTAGGAGAGTTTCTTGGGGTGATAACAATACCTCACTATGTTTGTTAAGAAACTATGTAATCCCAAGGATCTTTCCTACGATTAAGAAAATTTTTCACGTATCAGAGCAGGCCAAAGTGGGAGATTGAGATTTATACCAGAATTATATTGAAATAAGAGTTTATGATCAAAATTGCCTCCCTACAGGTTGCCAATTTTTAAACTTGTCAGGATTTTTGCATTGGAGTACAGTAGGTAGATGTTAAAAATGGATGAAGTAAACTTTGTTTCCTACAAGAAGGCAACACAATTCAAACTCAAAACAGATATAGGACCATACATCATCAACACCAGAGCTTCTACAAAAGAAATAGATACAATATTAAGTCAGGTGAAGTTCAAGCTCAACTTTTCTTGGTCATATGATCCTCAGGGTATTATTTCTAAGCTCAAGTTGAAGCAGAAAAGCACCTCTTATGCACACACACCGAGGCTTGAGATTGAGCAATATGCCAATAAGGAAGAATGTATAAAAGGTACTTTATAGGAAGCCGAAGAATGATTGGTCACTCAGTCATCCATGTAGACACCTATTTCTAAAGAGGAGAAAAAAAAGAGAAAGAGAACCAGTGTCTCCTACAAAATTTGATAATCTAGATGCAAAATTTATTGTTTTTAAAAGGAAGAAGAAGGACCCTAATGCTACTAAAAAGTCAGATTCTCCAATTAATCCTTGTTTAGATCTCAAATAATAACTATTCAAGATGAAACTGTAGATGAAGGAAACACAGAGCAACCAACCACAATTATCTTATAAGGGACACCTATTAATCCTTCTGCTCAAATAGAAGAAACAATACAATCACCGACTGTGGAAGCCAGAGTGAAATATCTAGTATCCAACAGTTCTCATGTTTCTACTTAGCAGAGTATCGTTTTCAAATATAGAGAAATAAAGTTGAAGAATGAAGCTCTGAAGGCTTCTACTTACTTTGAGTTTTGGAAACAAACAACCTAGACCCAACACAGATTACTTCATGCATTTGATTTAGAAAAGGGACAATTCTAGATGGATTTCATGGAACCTCTAGTACCAACCCCCAAGAGTGCTGAAGACTATAAAGCCTCTATGTTTCCCATTGACACCAAGAAAATACATGAAATCGATCAGATTGATTTACGTAAACAAACAAGGGAGTTGTTCTTTTCATCACTCACTAGTTCAACAATCACTGTTTCTAAATTGCAATCATCTTTAAATAATATGAATTCTCAGCTAAGAATTGAAAATATGTCATTATTTTCTAAAGATAACTGAATCAAATCCTTGGAGTATTTGGTCATAAAGCTAGGAAATTATCCTAAAGATGTTAAAGCAACACAAGAGCTCATCAAAAACAAGGAAGAAAATCTCCAAGCATTGAGGAAGCAACTGAAGTTTCCCTCTATAGAGCATCCTCAAGCTAAAGAGGTTGCCAACATATAAACATAAAAAGAGAAGCTCTTTACTATAGTAATTGAGCAAAATGCATAGATTCAAAAGATGGAGTGGGCATGAAAGCACAGTTGAAGGAAAAACAACAGTGGGAAACTGCAGGAGTATCTACATAGGGCACAGGTACAGAGGTAGAAAATTTAGCGAGGACTACAATTCCAGAGTCCACATAAGAGCTTACTAGAGATCTGGATGAATTATCAACTATTTAGTCAGAAAAGGATAAACTGTTAGCAAAATTGGCTAAGATGGAGGAGAATAAACTCAAAAATGACAATGCATATTTGTCAGAATTGCAGAAAAATTATAAACTCATGCAACAGGTGCAAAATATGAAGATCAATCCTTTGTAATCCAAATGTTAGCTAAGGCTAAAAGCAATATTTGGCATAATATAAATGCCAACATAAAGATATGTGGACTTCCATACATATTATCTTTGAACAAGAAGAGATTGTACATAGAGTTAAGGAAGCTATAAAAAATACAAAGGTGGATTTAGAACACAACGCTGAAAGAAGCACAAAATATCATCAAGATGTTGAATTCCAAAACCAAGGAGGAACTCGAAGACCTCAATATTCCAGATAGAACAACAACAATCATGGAGGTCAAGAGGGTCTTGACAATTTTTTTTTTAATGATACAGTTGGAAAACAAATGCAAGGATATTGAGTCATAGGTCAACAAATTCAACAGGAAATTCACTTTGTTGCAGGAAAAAGGCTTGCCCACACTCAGGAATTCTAATGGAAAATTGATCCCATTAGAAAACTATCAAGAACAACTGCGTAATATAGGTGTTGATGCTTCCAAGTTTGAAAAATCAAAAGTTGTTATCAGTGGTGAAGCTTTCATATAGGGAATACAATTTGATTTGAATAGACAACACGAAGTCCACCATCTTTTTGTAAATAAACCTATTTTTGACACTTACACTGAGGTGGATGGAATATTCAGGAATATGATTGGCTTTTCTATCCCAAGTGAGGAGAGGTGGGGCCGGTTACTAGAATTGGTCGAATGAAGTGTAACTGCAGTTCCAAATTTTTAGCGCAAAACAACAATAGTCATTACTTGATTCCTACATAGCCACAACAATGCAACATTTTCCAGCAGATTTTCCTATTTTTCCTCTATATTTAGAAATATCTGTGTTTTCAAAACATATATTATTTTGTAAATGTATTTAGTTTGGAATCCAATCTCCAATGTAATATTTTTCTATAAGTACTTAGAAATAAGACTTAGAAATGGTTGAACCATTGTGATAGAATTTTGAGCAGACTTGTATCCTTCGAAGTTATTTCTGAAATAATAAAAGGATTATGGATTCATTTCAAAACAGATTGTGTTCCTGTAAGTCTTTCTTTGTTATTATTTTCACTCTGTTTTATCTGCATATGTTTTGAAGTTTATGGGAGTTCTAGGTAAGATAATATTGAGTTTCAATTTGTCTAAAATCCCCCATGAAGTTATAATCTATTACAAAGATTAGTTGATTAAATTGTCTGTTTGATTTAACTCCTCTACATCAATAATTTGTCATCTTCCCTTAAGTTTTCTTAAACATATTGTTTGGCTGTAAGAGTAGTTTACATGCATCCACTGTATATGATGGTTAGATAATCTTTTTGATGTTTAGGAAATCATAAAGTTTCTAAAGTTTCAACCTTACACATATAAATCAAAGATAAATTATTGTTTAGAAGTGAAGAATCAACCATTCTATTTAATCATAAGTAATTAAGAATTGCACCTATTCAAATAGTTTAGAGATTTGGTTAGAAAAAAAAAAACTTTAAAGACCAAAAAAACATTTTAGATGCTCTGGCATAATTCCTAACCTAGAATTATCTACGGAGGCACAACATTAGATTGGCACGTTGTCGGGGAACAAAATTATTTAATTATTTTCCCTGGGACAACGATTAAATCTTACCTTTTAACGGTGAATAAAAGGTCAGTAGGTTAAAATCATTCACCTGGCAATTCCACAAAAATAAACTGACTTCACGTAGACACACTAGGTCTCTCTCAGATCCAGAACTTTATTCTCCATTATCAGATCCTGAGAGACTAGTAAGAATTTCCTCTGCAAGACAAAGACTAGAAGCCTCTACTTCTGCTTCTGTAATACATCCATTTGAAATTGTTTATGAAACTAATCGTTTTAGACCTGTTCCAATTCCTCTTGAACTATCAGATCTACCACCAAAAGTGTTAGAACTACTATCTAAAGGAGTTGATTTGTAGTTAGCTCTCCTTGTTTATTAGTTATAATCTTACCAGATTCTCGAACCTCTTTCAGAATCTCCTAGATTAGAAAAATAATTAGGTCTAGAATTACCAGAATTTAAACCTAGTGATTTTATTTCTTTAGTACTTCACACTTACCCATTTACTTCTGTTAGCTTTGAGGACAAATTTTCTGTTTACACAAATCCTTTGTTTGATAGTGAAGGAAAGTTTAGTCCTGAAGAACAAAAATTAATAATACAAACACCAAGAAAAATAAAAACTTCCATAAATTCTTCTAACTCATATTCACCCCTACAACTCCCAAAATCTCATCCTCATCCCCTTCATCATCTTCATCTTCTCAAAGCTCATCCTCATCTTCCTCATCTTCATCTAATCAAATTGATAGTATTTGACCCATCATTCAGGCTTGTCATGCAGCCTTAGTGCTTCCCAATCAGCTAAATAATTTCCCAGATGGATATTTGAAGTACTTACCTAGATTCAATGGTGAAATTGGTTTTTCTGCTGAAGATCATCTGGTAGCATTCTTAGACTTTGCTGATAACATGAATATAGAGCATGAATATGTCTACATGAGATTGTTTGTTCAATCTCTTGCAGACAATGTTAGGATTTGGTTTAGACAATTACGAGCTAATTCAATCCCTTCTTGGAATGAATTAGTTACTATTTTTAAAAACCAATGGGGTGTTAAAAATGATCCAGTTTACTATATGTTTGAATTTTATGACTTGAAAAGAAACCTTGGTGAACCTGTGGTTGATTTTATAAAATGATTTAACAAAATTTACAATAAAATTCCATCAAACTGTAAACCACTAGTGGCTGCTGCCAAAGTCAAGTTCTCTAAAGGATTTGATGATGACTTTGCAGTTATGCTCAGAGAAAGAACTTTTGTAACCCTAGCAGACATGCAGACTAATGCTATTGAGGTTGATGCAAATAGATCAGCCTCAGCCAAACTCAAAGAAAAGGCTGAAAAAGATGAAAGGAAAATTAAAGCTAGGGAAGGAGGTTCTTCTTCTAAAAGAAAAATTGAGGATCACAAAAATGATGAAATCACTTCCTTAGAAATATTTCAAAGATTGAAACACAACCTAGAGTAGTTCAACAAACATCAAATAGACCTCAGACTCAGTACAAAAGACCTTTCCAACCCCTAATCTTACAAAGACCCAACCCTGATCAACAAATTCAACCACTGTTGATGATTTAAATCATGAACCCAAATAAACTAGACCATTAGTTACTAATGACATAAATTATTTCAATTATCAATCACAACAGAATGCAATAATTTCAATTTCCAATGGTCAAGCTTTAATTCAAAATCAAGAAACTTCACAGGTTTCTAAATATCAAGCCTTCTCAGAGTTTCTGATAGCTGAATTAAACAGAAGGTATGATTTGACTCTTAGACCAGGCACTAGTAGGCCATCCAAGAATGCTACAATCAATGAGCCTCCAGTAAAAACTACTGAAACCCAAACAAATGTAATTTAGCCATTAACTCAACCCAATGAACATAATACTTTGAAAAAACTGTTCCAACTGTTTTCAATGTATAAAAAGAGTTAGAGAGTGTTGAAACCCCAATTCCATTGTTTGAACTCTCCAAAAACCCAGGATACAAAAACCAAGTATCAAAGTGGATCCAATCCTCAAGTATAGATGCTGAGGGGACGTGATCAGTTTACAGGATGAAAAACCATCAATGGTTTTTGGTCCTAGTTCTGACATGATTGATGAGAACATTCCTCCCTTTTATGTCACTCTCAAAGTTCATGATTTTCTTCTATACAACTGTATGTTAGACTTTGGGGCCTCTCACAATTTGATGCCCAAAGTAATCATGGATCAATTGCAATTACAAATTACTAGACCTTACCATGATTTGTACACCTTTGACTCCAAGAAAGTTCCTTGTCTCAGACTGATTAAAGACCTAGTTGTAACTTTAGCACAAATCCCTGTAAAAAGTGTAGTACTAGACATTGTAGTCACATATATCCCTCCCAAATTTGGAATGATGTTATCAAGAACATGAATTTCCAAATTATGGGGAAATCTGCAGATGGACATGTCCTATGCTACTATCCTTGTATATGGGGGTGAACATCTTAGGTTATACAAAGAGGTAAGATTCATTAACACTGTTTGTAGGGCTGATCAAGAAATAAATCATCTGATTTATGCTGTTGATCAAGATTTTGGATGCTTCACATTGTCATCTAATGATCTCCAAAATTCCCAGCTTAGCATTGAACAGATTGTCAACAAAAATAAATGTATAAAAATTGATGTGTGGAAGCTATACTTTGATGGGGTTTTTTCTAAACATGGGGCTGGAGTAGGAATTATATTAATTTCTCAAGATAGAGAAATATAACCTAATCCTTTAAGTTAGACTTCGATGTTACTAATAATGTAGCAGAATATGAAGCCCTACTTTTAGGCCTTAAGTTGGCTAAAAGTTTGAAAGTTAAAAACTTTAAGTGTTTTCAGTGACTCAAAATTAATTATCAAACAAGTAAGAAATCTATGCCCAACAAAACATCCTAGGATTAGATTTTACCGAAATGAGGTATGGGATTATCTAGAAAAATATTTCCAAGCATTTAACATCACAACACTCCCAAGAGATGAGAACATTTATGCAGACTCTCTATCAGTTTTTGAAAGCTCCTTTAAAACTCTTGATCCAATGCAACTCCAATATCAAATTAAGGTAAAATATAGGCCTTTGATCCCTGACAATCTTAAGAAATGGCAAGTCTTTGAAGATGATGAACAATTGAAGAGTTTCCTGCAGGAAATTGATGATTTTTCAACGTTGCAAATTGAGGAAGAACAAATTATTATCATAAATCAACTCATGAAAATGAATCCTCACAATTGAATAACAAGATAGCTGATCATAATATTCTCCAATTTCCAAACAATTAAATTCCCAAGGGTCTAATCTCTCTTGAATGGCCTTTTGATCATAATGATGTTTTAAAAACTTTGTTATTAAACACACCACAGGCGATGTAGAAGTCTGTAACATTGGAATTGATGAAGAAATTCATAAAATGAAAATTTTAGCATCATCACCCAAGGATATAAAGGACAAGTATATCAATCTATTAAAGCATTAAAAAGTTGTATTTTCCTAGTCCTATGATGAGCTCCAAACTTATGATAGAAATCTTATTAAGCATAAGATCCCTTTAAAACTAGAATCCATTCCAACAAAAATTAAGAAGAATTAATCCAAATTTTCTTCCGACCATAGAGAAAGAACTAAAGAAATTTCTAGATGCTAAGATTATTGTTCCTCTTAGATTTTCTGAGTGGATTGTAAATTTAGTTCCTGTAAGAAAAAAGAATGGTGAAATTAGACTGTGTGTGGATTTTAGGAATTTGAAAAAATCATCCTTAAAAGACAATTATCCATTGCCTAAAATGGATAAATTATTGCAAAGTTTCAAGTTCTAATATAATTTCCATGCTAGATGGTTTCTTTGGATACAACCAAATTTTGGTAAGTCTAAAAGACAAAGAGAAAACAACATTCACAACTCCTTGGGGTACTTTATGTATGCTAGGATGCCATTTGGTTTAACCAATGCAGGAGAAACATTTCAAAGAGCCATGGATTGAGATTTTGTTGAAAAAATTAATAAGTTTATTGTTATTTATTTGGATGATCTAACTGTGTTTTCAAACTCTGATGAAAAGCACTTAAAGCACTTGAGAAAGGTTTTTGATAGGTGCAGAAAATTCAGAATCTCACTCAACCCAAAGAAATATCTGTTTTCCATAAAGGAAGGAAAGTTGTTGACACCTAATCCTTGTGATTGGGTGAATATATGTAAATAGATAAATAAGAAATATGAACAGTCATCAGGAGATGAACTGAACAGTCTCTGCCTCATGCATATAATAAAGACTTACTTGATGGAATAACACATATGAATCATTTTTTGCCTTGAGGAGTTACTGCCTGGCCTGACATGGTATCAGAGCCAGTCCTAATTTTAGTACTCTTGCCCTTGTAACTCCATTTCTTGCCTATGTTCTGCCTATTTTTGCAGAACTCAAGTGTTATATACGTTTTTGAACTGTTCACCCTCCATTCAATGTCATATGCGTTTTTATATTCCCCTTAACAGTCACCTGCTCCAATCGCAGTGACAGCTGTGGGATATGAACACACACCTTTCACCCTGTGCGGCTCTAACACTTCCAATTTTTACATTGAGGGAAAAGCGCAGCAGCAAGGAATGGATATTGTGAGGCTCTGCCTCTGGTTAATATGCTGTTCATTAATACGTTGTCTGGTTATTACGCTGCTCCATATAAAAGTTGTCTCATATTTGTCACATATACGCTGCTCCTAGTATTTTTAACACTGGTCTAACCTTGTAATTCTTGTCTTCTGCTATTTTTATGCTCCCACTCAAAGTTTTCCTTGATCCGTCTTTTGTCCCTCAGCGAAACTTGGAGTGTTAATTCTCTGATTAAAATTTGTGCATTGGAATGAAGCATCTCTAGGCATTGATTCATAATTACAGTGCAATGAAGTGAGCATCTCCATGATTATGTTGTTTGTGAATATTGCATAGACTCTTAGATAACTCCAGTTGAAATTCGAACACTAGTCAAAAGGAAAACAATGGCACTGTATTGAATTAACGCTGGCCTGACATGGTATGTACGTTGGTGCGTATTGAGAATTTTTTGAACTACTGTACGCTGGTGGGTTTTGTTCCTTTGCTATGGGCTGTACGTTGGTGCGTATTGAGAATTTTTGAAGGGCTGTACGCTGGTGCATTAGATTTTATGCATTGTTGCTCACTGTGAGACTGTGCATAAGCTGGTCTGTACGTTGATTTCCGTACAGAAGACCGAATGACTTTACCTTTGTGAACCGAATCTGCTACACGTTGAGCTCACTAAATTTCTAGCCATTCCAGCAAGTAGGTCAGACCAGCCAGAAGCAAAGATCTGGTATTGCTCCATGATATATCGCTGTTGTTGTAATGCAGTGTTTTGGCAGCAGTATTTTTTTAAGATTTTCTGGATGTATACATAGTGAATATATTTTTTGCTGCTTTTGTTGGCAATACTGTGGTCTGTAATAGGTGAAGATTGATATTTGTGTTGTACATTGAATGTACGCTCTCCCATGTATCAATGGAGTGATCTTGTTTAAGGCTGTCATATATGTGCTGTTTAAACACTGCCATATTCCATACTTTAACGCATCATATCAGATGTATATTTTTTCCCAATAAGAGTAAAATTTTGCAGCAGAATTTTTTGTTACAGAATGCATTCAATCATATCCATGGTGGGAATAGTTCTCACTGGAAAGGAGAACTATCTTGAATGGTCCCGGATGATAAAACACACCCTCATTTTCAATGAGTTGTGGAAAGGAGTGTGTGTTGGAGATGGAGACAATGAACCAGTACAACCTACCTCAGACAAAGAGCTCGTCATTTGGGAAAACAAGAACAACAAAGCTTATGCATTAATCACAGCATCTGTGAATGAAGAGGTGAGTCACCATATTTTGCCATATTCAACTGCCTTTGAAGCCTTACAAAATTTGAATGAACTCTATGAATCACATTCTGCACTTGAAGTTGTTCAACTCATGATTAAACTCTTAACTCTTGAACTGCAAAATAATGATCCTCTTGCTCTTGCATCTGAAGTAAAGTCTATAATGCATGATATCAAATCCACTAAGGTTGAATTGGATATTCCTCTTATCGCTTTTCTCAAGGCACTTTATCCTACTTACTCCAATTATCTTGAGTCATTGCAAGCAAATGGAAATCTCAAAGATATCACCTTTGACTCTCTTGTGAAAAGGTTTGCTGAAATAGAGAAAGCTTTTGGAAAGAAGTCAGCCCCTGAAACTTTTGAAGAGGCTGTGTGCCTTTCTCATAAAGAAAAGAATCCTGCTCAAGATTCTACAAGAGGAAGAGGTGGTCGAAGAGGAAGAGGAAGATATTTCAGAGGCAGGGGGGGCAGACATTCTCAAGGAGAAAATGCAAATTTGCACTGTATATGCTGCAAAAGAAATGGATCACATGATGCCTCTACATGCAAGCTACCATGGGACAAAATTGAGCAGAAAAGAAACCAACAGAAAGGTAAAACTGATGATACAGACAAAGGTAAAGCACCTAAATCTGCTCACTATGTTGTGGCACAATGTAACATTGGAGTAAATGAAGATTTATTTAATGCTTCACTTTCTTCTTGGAAAAATGATTGGCTGCTTGATTTAGGAGCAACCTGCCACATGACTCATAGAAAAGATTTTTTTGAATGTTTCACTGGCAATGTTGATGGAGCAGTATACTTTGCAGATCAATAAAAAATCAAGCCATCAGGGCTTGGCACAATCAGGCTTAAACTACTTGGTCTTCCAGACTTTCTTCTGCATCATGTTCTATATCTCCCACAACTCAAGAGAAACTTGCTGTCCTTGGTCCACATCCGCCAGCAAGGTCACTCCATTCATATGTTTTATGGAAAGCTTGAGGTAAGAAAAGCATCTGACCACTCACTTGTCATGAGGGGAATAGAAGAAGAAAGGCTTCTCAAGCTGCAAGGAACCTCTGCTTGTGCACAACATTTCTCATATAATTCTCATCGTGAAGAAGGTACACTTCCATCAAGTTTATTATGGCATGCTAGATTTGGACATTTGAACTATGACAGTCTCCGCTTGTTGAAGAAAAATGGTGTTGTTGGTTTGCCTACAATTCCTAGGAAACTTAAGCAATGTGATGCTTGCATTCTAGGAAAGCATAGCAAACAGTCTTTTCATGATTCACATTCAAGAGCACATAGAAAACTTGAACTCATTCATTCAAATTTATGTGGTCCAGTGCCTGTTCTTTTTGCAAATGGAAATGAATATATCATGACATTTATTGATGATTACACCGGAATGTGTTGGGTTTATTTATTAAAGAACAAATCTGATGCTTTTCAAACATTCAAGAATCTTCATAAATGGATTGAAAATGATGCACAATCTCATATTGGGTCTATTCGCACTAATAATGGAAAAGAATACACATCAAATGAATTTGAAAACTATCTTCGCCAACATGGGATCAAACATCAAACAACTGTGCCTTATAATCCACAACAGAATGGTGTAGCTGAAAGAATGAATAGGACAATCTTAAATATGGTACGATCCATGCTCTTCTTCAAAAATGTAAAGATAATGTTTTGGGCGGATGCTGTTCTATGTGTTGCATATATAAAGAATAGATGTCCATCTAATGCTATAAGAAACAAGACTCCATATGAAATGTGGTATGGACATGTTCCTTCGGTAAAGCATCTCAGGGTCTTTGGTTCCACCTGTTATGCCTTGATACCAAAGGTACATAGAAACAAACTTGGTGCTAGAAGTTGTAAGTGTATCTTTCTGGGGTATTCAAACACCTCCAAAGCATACTGCCTCTATGATGAAGTAAATAAGAAGTTTGTTGTATCTAGAGATGTACTTTTTCTTGAATCATCCAAAACTGACAATGTTGTTGAGTGGAAACTTGATCGCTTGGATAGATTCACAAAAGAAAAATCATTTCAAGAATTTGATAATCAGATTCTACATGTTGAAGGGGGGATTCCTATACTAGATCAACATGTGGAATCTTCTTCTGAAGAACACTCTCCCCCACATGAAACTCCAACAACGGATGATGCTTTAAGTGATGTGATTGATAGAATTGGGAGACTCAATCTTGATTTAGTCCCAACTCAATCAACGGAGCAGCCTGGACCATCTAAAAAAGGTCCCCCAAAGTGGTTGACAAAGACACTTGAAAGTGTTCATCCTGATGAGGTTGGAAAAACAGGAACTAGAAATTCAAACCGGCAAAATGGAGGTGATGTGGATGACTCTAATTCACCTGTTGATATGGATGTTTCTTATGATTGTGAATTGAACTTGTCTACAGATTTTGAACCAACTTCCTTTAAAGAAGCTGCTTCTCATGATGAATGGAAAGAAGCAATGCAAAAGGAGTATGATGCCCTCATAAAGAACGGCACTTGGAAGCTGGTTGATCCTCCATTAGGAACCAAACCAATTGGCTGCAAGTGGGTCTACAAGAACAAGTATAAAGCTGATAGCTCACTTGACAAGCGCAAAGCTAGGCTTGTGGCAAAAGGTTTTGAACAGAAGGAAGGGGCTGATTATGAGAAGACTTTTGCCCCCACAGCAAAATGGGCTACCATCCAGACACTCTTTGCACTAGCAGCTCAGAACGGTTGGAAAGTCCACCAAATGGATGTAAAAGCTGATTTCTTAAATGGAGATCTAAAAGAGAATGTTTTTATGTCCCAACTTGAAGGATTTACTATGAAAGGACATGAACATAAAGTATGCAAACTGGTGAATTCCTTGTATGGCCTCAAACATGCACTGTGAGCCTGGTATGAAAAACTAATTGAGTATCTTCTGAAACTCAATTTCAAACATTATGATATTGATGATGCAACTTTATTTGTCAAGAAAGTTGGAAAATCAGTTGTATATCTTGTGGTATATGTAGATGATCTTGTGATGACAGGGAACAATGAAAGCTACATTGCATCCATAAAGAAGGAATTGGGGAAAAGTTTTGAAATGACTGATTTGGGCTATGTTCATTACTATCTTGGCATTGAAGTAACCCAACATCCGAAGTCCATATTTCTTTCTCAAAAGAAATACATTGGAGATCTGTTGAATAGGTTTGGCATGACAGAGTGCAATCCTCTTACTACTCCAATGGAACAAAACTTAAAGCTCACATCTATTGAATGAAAAGAATTTGAGGATGCAACAAAGTATAGACAACTTGTAGGAAGTCTCAACTACCTAACTACTACCAGACCAGACATTTCGTTTACTGCTTGAATCCTCTCCAGGTTTATGCAAAATCCTTGTGAGGGACATTGGTCTGTTGCAAAAAGAGTTCTAAGGTACTTGAAGGGAACTCAAGACTTTGGAATCAAGTATACACAGGTGGACGACTTCAGCTTGATTGGATACTCTGATTTAGACTTCGATGGAGACAAAGAATCTGGGGTATCTACTTCAGGATATTATATGAGTCTTGGATCAGGAGCTGTCTCTTGGAGATCACGCAAACAATCAGTTCCAGCAGATTCCACAACAGAAGCATAATACATGGCAGCAGCTGAAGCAACAAAAGATATTGTGTGGCTCTGGAAAATTCTTGAAGTTTTACAGGTAAAACAAGTACAATCAACTCCACTCATGATTGACAATACCTCTGCAATAAATTTGGCCAAGAACCCAAAGATCCATGATTGAACGAAGCACATCAATACTAAATATCATCTGATTCGACATCATGTTGAGGCCAAAACAATCCATCTCCGTCATTGTTCCACAAATGAGCAAATTGCAGACATCTTCACCAAAGTGCTTGGAAGAGAAAAGCTTGAATGATTCAGAATGATGCTTAGACTCACCAACATCCCTTCAGATTAAGGGGGGAATGTTGACACTTAATCCTTGTTATTGGGTGAATATATGTAAATAGATAAATAAGAAATATGAACAGTCATCGGGAGATGAACTGAACAGTCTCTCCCTCATGTATATAATAAAGACTTACTTGATGGAATAACACATATGAATCATTTTTTTCCTTGAGGAGTTACTGCCTGGCCTAACAAAAGTTACTAGGCCACATCATCTCAAAAGGAGGAGTGGTAATTGATCCAAAATGAGTCTCAACTATTGAGGTAATTGGTGAAGCCTTTCTAGGAAAGATTAATTTTCTAAGGAGATTTATACCAAACTATGCTGAAAGTATTAAAGATATTAGTGAAATGTTGAAGAAAGATCATGAGATTAAATGGGCAGTGCAGGCTAGATATGCATTTACACAAATAAAAAAGGCCATTTCTGAAGCCCCAGTAGTAGCCAACCATGATTATACAAAACCCTTCAACATTTTCTCTTTTGCCTTTGAAACCACTTTAGCTACCGTTTTACTGCAAAAGAATGATAAACAACATGACCAACCAATTGCCTTCTTTAGTAAAGTTATGAGAGATGCAGAGCTAAAATATGACATAATTGAAAAGCAAGCCTATGCCCTTGTACAAGATCTAAAAGCTTTCAAAACTTATGTCCTTCTTTCCCCTATTACTGCCTATGTCCCAAACAATGATGTCAAAACTGTTTTGACCCAACCTGAGATAGATGGTAGGAGAGGGAGATGGATAACTAAAATTCTTGAATTTTATCTAAACATCAAATCCACTAAGCTGGTAAAAGGACAGGGTTTAGGCAAGTTATTGGCCAAATATAATTGTATTGTTTTGGGAATAAGCACTATCATGCAGGTATCAGGAGATAAGAATCCACAAGAACCTTCCTCTAGTTTAGGAGAGAAGAATCCACAAGAACCTACCTCTAATTCAGGAGAGAAGAGTCCATAAGAACCTTCCTCTAGTTCACCAGAGAATAATCCACAAGAAACTTCTTCTTCTATAGACTTAGCTCATTTTCCACTTCATATTGAGGAAAAAATTATGATATCTGAATGGTATGCTAATATTGTACACTTTCTTCATGATTTTGAATGCCCTCCCGATTTCACAAAAAATAAATGTAGTACTCTTAGATTAAAGGTTATGACATATTTTATTATCAATGATAACCTTTATTGGAAATATCCTTTAAATATATTACTTCTATGCCTGACTGAGAGTGAAACATAAGGTGTTATTGATCAGTTTCATGAAGGAATATGTGGGGGTCATTATGCTTGGAGAGCAACAACACACAATATTTTGAGAGCATGTTTCTATTGGCCAAAGTTGTTTTCATAGGTTGGAGCAAAGGTCAGAAGCTGCATTCCATGTCAGATTTTTGCTGGTAAACAAAGATTAGCAGCACTCCCCCTTGTTCCAGTTTTGATTTAGGCACCCTTCTTACAATGGGGACTAGATTTCATTGGAGAGATACATCCAACATCCAAAAATCAACACAGATGGATCTTAACTGCCACAAATTATTTTACAAAATGGGTAGAAGCTATCTCAGTAAAAAATGCTACAGATATTGTTGTCATTAAATTTATTGAGGAAAATATATTATCTAGATTTGGATGTCCTCAATAGATAGTCACAGATAATGCACATGCATTTAGTAGTGTTAAAATGATAGAATTTTTCCAGAAATATCAGATCCTATTACATCATTCTACTCCATACTACCCTCAAGGAAATGGATTGGCAGAGTCATCTAATAAGAGTTTGGTAAAATTCATCAAAAAGGTACTTGTAGATCATAAGAGAAACTGGGACAATCATCTCAAGTATGTAGTTTGGGCCAACAGAATTTCACCCAAAAGAGCAACAGGTAAATCCCCTTTTCAACTTGTCTATGGCATTGAGGCTATTCTTCCTACATAGTTAGCTTTCACTGTCATGAAGTTTGTACAAGATTCAAATGAAGAACCTGTTGATTTTCTAGAAGAATCAATTAGATTATATAATTAAATGAAGATAGAGATGAAGTTCAGTACAAAATTCATCAATATGAAAACAAGATGAAAACTTTATTTGATAGGAAAGATAGAGAAAGAGATTTCAAGGAAGGAGATTTGGTTTTGAATGGGATGCCTGAAGAGAAGAAAAATGGAGACATGGAAAGTTTGATAATATCTGGCTGGGGCCATTCAACATTACAGAGGTGAAAGAAAACAATACTTTGATTCTGCAGAACTTGGAAGGGAGGTATTTTTTTATTTCCTGTCAATGGACAATATCTCAATCACTATATTTAGTACTGAAAAATGTTACAACCATAATTCATTGTATATTTTCGGTTTTATTTACATTTTCATAGCAAGTATGATTTTCACAATAAAGAATCCATAGCTCGAGGAGAAGGCACATGGATCCACATGTTCTCTGCATCTCACAAGGAAACATAGTCCCTAGATGGAGTCGATGTTGTAACATTATTATGCATTTTTACATTTATATGTCAAAAAATGAAAAAGAAAAAAGAAAAAATAAAAAAGAAAACTTATATATATATATATATATATATATAAAGAAATATATAGAAAGAAAAATGAAAAGTGATAAAAAATGAAATTGAACAAAAAATGAAAAATATTGAGAAAAAAAAAAAAGAAATGAAATCCCTAGAAAAATAATAAAATTAGCGATGCACATTTAAATGCCGCTATCAGATTCAGAAAAGTTAAATTTTTGTTAAGTTAAAACTTTGGATATTTGATTTATTTGATTTTTATATGCATTTGGTAAAGTTGTAATACAACAAAATGATTTTGTTGCTTGTGAATAAGCAAAGTGTTGAAAACAACGACTAAGATTTATTTTGCTGAGATCTATGGCAGGCAAGGCATTTTGGGCTCTCCCGCGCTCCCTATAGTTAACATGAGCGGGATGGGCCTTGAAAAGCAGTGTCCGCCAAAACTACTGAGGAGTACGTGGCAAGAACTTGATGATTTCGGGGTGCCACCTCTCAATACCACAAACCGTTGACACCCCCATAAAATACCACCTCCGGTCTCACCAATGGTTATCTCCTCTATCATTCATCTCCTGCCAAGTGTCTCCCCCTTCACCACTCCACTCTTGCCACCTGTCCTGCCACATCATTATCCCTCCACGTCATCTATCCATTAGTGTTAGAATCTCCCATGAAATATTATGAACTTTATATTATTTATTCCCTCCACATATCCATTTAATCAATTAAAACACTCGCTCCATAAACGTTCAATTGGCCGTCATACAACCAATTCACCTATTATAAAAAACTCTTTAATGACAGTTATTCATTTCCTTTTCTCACCATTGATTCCGTTGAATGAAAAACCCTCTACTATCAACTATCAGTGTTTCAACAACGTTTGTCCCTGCATATAATCGATAGCTTTCACGGGTAGCCCTATGCTTAAGTCTTCTTCTATTAAAATTTTCGTATGTTAGAATCTTCCTTAGCATTCTCTTATGTACCTAGTTTTCATCCTCTATATTGTCGAACCGTAATGGAAAGGGAAAAACTACAAAATCCAATCCTCTTATTTCCCCAGTCCCTGATTTCGACAAAGCCCGTTTAGTAGACACCCAACATAAAGTTGTGGAAACCCTGTTAGAGTTTGACCTCTACGAGCTACATAATTGGGTTAAGAAAAAATATTTAGACAAGAGCGATGAATTGAGCATATGGGAATCATTTCTCCCATAGTTCGTTTTCCCCTAAACTCATTTCTTCCCTAAATTCTTTGTGTGGTGTCATTTTAGGTATTTACCCTGTTAAAAGGCCGTCATTTCCCAAAGTAATGAAGTCATTTTCTCTGTTTCTCTTGAAAGTATCTCCCAGGCCCTAAAAATTAAATATCAACCTTCTCATCACCCTTTTTCTGCTGAAATCCTAATGGAATTGTATAACAAACTCACATTCCCTCAGAGATCCTAGATTTTTGAATATTTCCTTCCTGAGAATTTGTTGTGGTCACCAACACCCCCCCTCTTTGATTGGTATTAGCAATAACACCAAGCAAATGGGGACCCTTAACAAAAATCCAAAAAAAAAACATTTTACCAAAAATTTTTGTATTTTAAACTCTCTAAAAGCTATGTCGCATCGCGAGAAGGGAGTGAGACGTTTTCCTATGCGCATAATAAGCTGCGAAGAAGCGACGCGAAATTCATCGCATCGCTTATATTGTGAAGCACTCTCAAATGAAAAACTTAAGGAATCGCCGACGGCCGATATGCGACGTCGCATATCGCAACATCGCATAAACAACACACAATGATTATGATTAACTGCGATCTGCGATACTGTGATCTGCGATACTGCGATCTGTGATACTGTGATCTGCGATTTGCGATCTGCGATGAATGCGATCACCAATTCCTGCAATGATACATCTTAAACGACACAATCCTCAACACTGTGATGCGAGTCGCAGAAATCACTCATCGCAAAATTTCCTCGACACAGCGTTCAAGGAAAGCTATTTGTAGACCAAAATTGGGCGCGCGCCTTAAAAAGAATTGAATGATTGTACGCCAAAGTATCTGAGAAGGATTGTGTTGTGTTTTTTGAAGAGTCAGTTCATTATGAGTGTCATGATTATGCATTCATTAGAGCTTAAAGCTTTCATGTCAATCTTTTCGACGTTACTCTTTTCCTTTGCGTAAACTGTAAGACAACAACTAATATAAATCAATGTGCAGGAAACATCTAAGGAAAAGGGGAAAGCGTCAATACTCGGAGAACAAAGAAGAAATGCCTTCGCAAACGGATGTCGCATGCAGCAGGACCGCAGATTCCAGAGTATCACTCAACAGAGACTGATGGAAATAGACTATCCAAGACTCAGAGTCAAAGGCGCACAAAAGCAGCATGTTCACAAAAGATCCTGAAGCTTAGACTGGGTAAAGAAAAAATAAAAACGCTAAAGAGGGAAAACGCACCAGAAAAGCCTGGAACAAAGAACGGAAGCAGTTTTCAATACAGAAAATTGTTCAGAGAGCAAAGTCCCTGACTTATTCAGTCATTCGCAAGGCCGGAAAGCGAAATAGCAACAACACAATCAGTTTGAGAGAAATTTGGGTTATTACCAAGAATACACACAACGAATACACCGAGTCAGAGGAAAATATCTTCTAGTTTGTCAGAAAGCAGTGCCAGCTCTTGTTGTTTCTATTTTTGTAACTAAAACGAAAGAAGAAGACAACCAGCTGACTCTTCCCAGGCGAATGTTGCATTGCTTACAGCACTAAGGAGCAAATACAGAAACGATTAGAAATTAGATTTAATTTTTAGAAATAAATTTGCTTTAGTAGAAGGGCGGTCATTTGAAACCGTGTCCTAAATTTATGTAATTAAGATTAATTAGTTAGTAGTATTTAAACCCTTCTCAGGAATTTAGAGAAGGGTCCGGAAATTTGTCAAAAAACTTGTCCTCAGAACATGCACTTTTGCACCCTCGGAGGGGGTTTTTGGTGAATGGATGGATCAAGATTTATCAATGTTTGCATTTAATGTCTGCTACTGATGTTGCACTTTTGTACTCTTAGTAGATGTTAGAACAAGTAGAGATAAATCATTATTGCTTGAAGCTTGTGAGTGGAATCAGTCATAAATGGTACTTTTATCTCTTGACCTGTTTCTGTTCATATTCTTAAAGTGATATATAGTTTTCAGTTGTTTATATGTTAATGCATGAATGTGTGGGTTACCATTTGGCACTTCTGTATGGTGGAGTCATTTATTTGTGCTTGATATATGAATAACTTATTATGCGATATGCTGTTCACAACTGTTTTGCCTAACTTTTTATGCAGAATGGTTTATCTTAATTGATTTCTATTCTTATGATAGCTGAATGATCTTTATTACCAGTTATTGTTTGAAATATTTTTAGATCGCATAATAGAAGAAATACACCCCAGGTTAGTGTAGATTAGATGTGTTGTTTTTCCTTTATTAGATTACAATAGCATAGAGTTAGCTTAGAAGTTTGAATTAAATTAGCTTAAAATACTCCTAGATCAGCATCATTCAACTCTACACACACACACACCCCTTAGATTGGGAAACTGGTCCCATTATCCCCAGTCGGACCCGCTATACCAAACGGATAAGGAGCTGCCAACCAAGGTCTGGACCGGGTGGGTATCCCCCTTGTTGTCGACCCGATTTTCGGGGCTTCAACATATTTGGCGCTAGAAGGAGGGCCCGAACTATGAATGGCATCTAAATCAAAATCTAAATACCATTCTGAGAGTAAATCGCCCTCACCAACTCCCCCGACTTCTCCAGTACGATTAAATCCAGAGTCAGAAGTCGCTCGGGTATCAACCGCTGCTACATACCCTAATATTTCAGACCAACCTATCATTGAACCCCCTGAAGTTCAAACTCTGATTCGCAAACTCCAGGGATTTTCTATTTTTACTCAGAGGTCTGAAAAATCTCAAAGCAGCGTGACTTCACAGTACAATCCTGCTCATCCTCTGACCAGATTAAAGAGTGAAAAATTTGGCATCCAGCCAACTGAATTCCCTCTTCCCACCAGGAAAAGAGCAAGGAAAACACCACTAGAGTCTGACAGTGAGACTCTTTCATCTACGTCGTCCATCTCAACTCCCTCACCGCAAAGTCAGCCACCCACGTCTTCATTTCAAACCATTCATCCATCTTCCACAACCCCTCCTCTTCAATCATCAAAGATCATAATACCTTCATCTTCCCAGCATCAGGGATCATCCTCTGCACTTACATTCACTAGCAGCTCAACGATGGCCCAGTCTCCATGGAACAATCCTGGGGCAGTTTTAATGCCTCCACCTCTGAGCCCAATACTGGCCCATCCTGAGAAATGGCTACCCAAATTCAATACAGAAGCAGGCATGCTAGCTGAAGAACATATCAATAATTTCATGCTTTCTGTTAATCTCAACGGAGTTACCAACGAGGATGCTATCGTCTAGATTTTTCCCTACACAATGCAAGGAACAACTGGGTCATGGTACTTTTCATTACCTTCCGGGTCTATCACAAGTTGGGACATTTTTCAAAGTCAATTCCTTACCAAATTTGGCGATGACAGATCAACGGCGACGTTAATAAATGACCTATCCAATCTCAAAGCCGAGGCTAGAGAACCCATCAAAGACTTTAACTTACGGTTCAATAAAATCCTCAACAAAATTCCTGCTGCTTCCCAGCCCAGCGAAGAAGTGAGATGTGAATGGTATATTACTGCCTTACCATCGAACTTAGCAATCTTCGTGGACAGGGCAAATAAGACAACCTTAGTTGAAAATTTGACAGAGGCGATAGTAGTAGAGAAACGCGTAGTAGCCCTGGAAAAAAGATCTGCGATAGAGGAACACAAATCTAAGAAAGTCTCCTACAAGGAAGACCCCAAGAAGAAACAATCGAAAGATCCTTTCGATTTGGAAGGATTACAAAAAGTGTTAAAAACCATGTCCAATGAGATGATTGACATAAAAAAACAAGTAGCAGAAACTTCTTCGAGAAAGCCCTACAGAGCTTTTAAAATAAATCCTTCAATGGAGGTGAAACCGCCCAACGCTATCTAAAACGTCGAATCTGAAGAAGAAGAAGAAGAAGAGAATACCACTGAAGGGTAGACCGATGACGAAGAAGTTGTGGAACTACAAGGAATGTGGGATTTCATCCTCCCACAAGAAGAAGATCAAGAAGCATTTCCGGTTAGTACACAAAGCAAAAATCAACTTGATCCTCCCCAAACTACCCCTAAGCAGAAGGGCGCAAGCCCTGTAGCAAAAGATAAAGTCGCAACAAAGAAAACAACCGCAAAGGCGACTCAATCTAGCCCAGTCCGATCAGATCAAACACCTCCATCAAGAACACTGATTGTGTCGGATGAAATGGAGTATAACATTATTGATGACATGAAAAATACTAGGGCTAATATCACTCTTTATGAGTTGAGCAAATTGAAACATCAACAGAAGATAATGATGAAAGAATTACATGCCGTGCCTACTACATCTCTACCTACAGCTGTAGCTTCCCACAACACGGGAAGACCTCCAACCAATACGATCAATAAGATTGACCCAAATGACATCGCCTTGATTGGAGGGAGATCAAGGTCTCACACTCCCCCTTTTCTTCTCACTTACGAAATTTTCAACAAAAACGTGCACAATTGTTTGGTAGATTCTGGTGCTTCAACGAATATTTTACCCAGATCAATATGTGCCAAGTTGAATGTCCAACCGCAAAAATCCGCAGTGCACATAGTTCAGCTTGATCGATCCCAAGTCGAAGTGATTGGTGAACTTAATCAAGTGACCATAAGATTGTCATCTAACCCGAAGGTGTGTCAGGTTATTGACATTCTAGTAGCTGATATCCCTGAATTCTATGGATTAATTCTTAGCAGGGATTGGTCCGAAAAAATCCATGGATACTTCTCAACCGACTGGTCGCACATGTGGTTACCCTACAATGGTAAACCCAATCAAATAAAGGTTGAACGAGAGTTACACCAGAAGTACATAGTGACAGAATTGGAAGGAGAAAATGAAGCAATAGCATACAACAGCAGTATCATAGGAAACTACTCGGTAGATTCTTTCCTCGGCAATTTTAATGCTCATACCTCACCTTACTTAGAAAATTCAGTTTTGTCCCAAGTCGAAATTTTTTCCCAAACTGATGATTCGAAGTGTGTTAATTTTTTAGATAACTCTGTAAATACATCTTTGTTTTGGAAATTATATTTTGATGGCTCCAAATCTAACGAGGGAGCAGGAGCGGGATGCGTTCTGATTAGCCCAGACGGAAATAAGACCATGCTTACGTGCAGACTTGAATTCGATTGCACAAACAATACAACGGAATACGAGGCCTTGGTGCAAGGCCTATACAAAGCAATCAGGTTGAACGTTAAGTACCTTCAAGTCTTCGGAGACTTTGAAATTGTCGTCAAACAGGTACGTAACACCATACATTGCCTATCAGGTCATTTGAAGCACTATCAATCTTTAGTTCAAGATCTGACTACACATTTCATAGCATTCAATATTTCGTCAATCCCAAGACTCCAAAATGCGAGCGCAGACCTGTTAGCTAACGTAGCCTCTAGACTTATTCCCTCCGAAGATTTTAGTCTAGATAGATTCTCAATAGAATTAATTTTTAGACCGTCCATCCCTGACAACATTACAAACTGGAGAGTATTCAATGACGATCCAGACATTGTAAATTTCCTCACTTCTGAAGGATCCTACTCAAATCAAATAATTGACGAAGACCATCACGATCATCAAATACAACAGCATAGTACTGATAATGCTATACCTAAGTCGGTGGTTAAATTAGAAGACTTATATGATTTGAAAAGTCGGTTTAAAAGGTCTACCAATGATAAACTTTACAGTTCGACTCTAAACCACGATTTAGTAAACCTAGGAACCGATGAGAAACCACAAAATGTCAATCTAGGCCACGGCCTAGCACCTGAAGAGAAATTAGCATACATCCGTCTTTTGAGACAATACAGACATGTTTTTTCCTGGAACTACGATGAGTTGAAAACATACGACACTTCTATCATTCAACACACTATCCCGATGATTAACAATGAAAAACCTGTCCAACATAAGCTTAGAAAAATCCACCCCAATTTAGAAAATCAGATAAAAACTGAGCTAAATAAGCTGTTGAGAGCCAGAATAATCTTTCCCGTCAGACATTCCAAATGGGTCTCTAATATGGTACCCGTTAGAAAGAAAAACGGAGATATTCGAATTTGTATTGATTTCCGAAACCTCAACAAAGCCTGTCAAAAAGACAATTTTCCCCTCCCACCTATGGAGCAGATATTACAAGCAGTAGCAGGCTCAGAATTAATGTTTTTTTTGGATGGATTTTCAGGATACAATCAAGTGCTGGTGCATCCCGATGATCAGTTAAAAACCACATTCCGAACTAAATGGGGCACATACGCATATCGGAAGATGCCATTTGGTTTGATCAATGCCGGCGCTACATTTCAGAGAGCCATGGACATCGCATTCAAAGGCTTAGTCAATAAATCTGTAGTGATTTACTTGGATGATATAACAGTGTACTCCAAGAAGCGAAGCGACCATCTCAAAGACTTGAAACAAATCTTTCAACGATGTTTAAGGTATGGGATTTCACTTAACCCGAAGAAATCTTTTTTCGCATTAAGTGAAGGAAAACTTCTAGGATTCATAGTGTCAAAATCTGGCATTCACATTGAACCTGACAGAATCAAAGAAATTTCTGAAATATCCATGCCTCATAACAAAAAAGCCATGCAATCTTTCCTTGGTCAAATTAATTTTGTGAAGAGATTTGTCCCAGATTTCTCACGTATTGTTTCTCCTTTGCAAAATATGATAAAAAAGAATTCAAATTTTAAATGGGGTCAAGATGAGCATGAAGCATTCAACTTGATAAAACAAGCCATCATTAACGCTCCATCTTTAGCAACCCCGAATTTTTCAGAATCTTTTATCTTATACACATTTGCCTCAGAAAAATCTTATGCCGCGATTCTAACTCAAACAAATCAAGAGAAAGCGGAAGCTCCAATCGCATTTTTTAGCTCGAATTTACAAGGTGCTGAACTCAACTATTCCGACGTAGAGAAACAGGCGTACGCTGTTTTCAAAGCAATCAAATATTTCAGACCTTTCTTACTCAAAGCCCATACTAAGGTCATAGTACTGTTTCCAGCGGTAAGGAACCTTCTGATATAGAAGGATGTGGGCGAAAAAAGAGCAAATTGGATCACCGCTTTACAAGAATACGATCTTGAGATCAAACCAACAAACATTATAAGAGGTCAAGGCTTCTGCAAAATGTTGGCTGGAGCATCGCAAATTCCTGAGAATTCATCTGACGAGGTACATACGTATGAGGTAAGCCTAAACGATGCGGAATCATTATATGCTGACACCATTTATTATCTTAAGAACGGGTATGCTCCATCACGCCTGGATCACACCAAGAAAAGAGCTCTGAGGTTGAAAGCCAAACAATACCAGCTCATAAATGATGTTCTGTTTAAAAGGAATTATGATTCTGTGCTTCTTAGGTGTCTTGAGAAAACTGAAGCCGAAAAGGTTTTGCAGGAACTCCATGAAGGACAAGCAGGTGGACACTATGCTAGAGATGCTACTGCACATAAAATCTTACGTGCAGGATATTATTGGCCCACACTGTTCAAAGACTCACACAGTTACGTGAGGAAATGCCAAGTCTGTCAGACTGCTGCAGGGAAACAAAAGAAACCGTCCATGCCACTACAGCCGGTAAACATCGAGCAACCATTCAGCCAGTGGGGCTTGGACATAATAGGTGAGATCGTTCCTCACTCTTCTAAGCAGCATAGGTACATCCTCACGGCAACAGATTATTTTACTAAATGGGTATAAGCAGTTCCTCTCAAGACAGCCAATTTTGAAAATATTATTGAATTCATAGATCAATTTATAATCACTAGGTTTAGATTGCCAATGGCCTTAATATTTGATAATGCTTCATACTTTTGTGGAAATACAATGACTGAGTTTGCACTTAAAAGAGGGTTTAAACTGAAATATTCGGCCAACTACTATCCGCAAGGTAATGGATTGGCTGAATCAACAAACAAAAACCTGATTAGGATTATTAAAAGAACAGTTGACCAAAACCAAAAGAATTGGCACAAAGCGTTGGTAAATGCTTTATGGGTAGATAGAATAACGAAGAAAGCTTCAATCGGCACTTCTCCCTTTAATTTAGTTTATGGGAAAGAAGTGGTTCTTCCAACTCACTTAGTCATTCCCTCTTTATCTTTAGTACAACACATCGATGAGGTACCTACCTCCTCCATACAACTAAGACAAATGGAAATAATTAAATTAGAAGAACGACGAGAACAAGCTAAGAAAACCCATGCTCATCACCAAGCGCTGATAAAATCCTCTTTTGACTCAAGCATAATGACCAGAAAAATTTTTCAGATGGGAGATTTAGTTTTGAAATGGGATAAGGCTCATGAAGAAAAGGGCAAACATACGAAATTTCAGAAACTGTGGCTTGGTCCTTTTCAGATTGTAGAAGTCATAGGCCCATCGACGTTTGTGTTGCAGGATTTAACAGGTAGAAGAGATTCTTTGCCTGTTAATGGACAGATTCTTAAAAAATATTTTCCATAGAAGATCACTCTTCTATTTTTTGTAGGATAGTTTTAGTTTTTATTTGTTTTCTCTTTCTTATGAATAAAACCAGTTGTAGATGGTCACTAAAAGGGTTCATGAAAAGGACACCAATTCTCTATCAGATTTTGAGCTTTTCGCTTGTACAAGTAGCAAAAATTTTCGAAAGATCTGATTTTTATTATTGACAGGTAGAGTTAACTTTAGCCTAAACATTGATGCTAGTTTCAACTTCAAAAATTTGATGAAAGCAACCTTTTGGTAAAAAATTGTTTTATATCAGCACAATGAAAGGTATCAATAATAAAATAAATATTCTCTGTAAGGCTGCTGCTTTCAAACTCTATTATTGTCGTCCAGAGCTTTCTTAAGGAAAGACAATGACTTCCTCCCTGCTAAAGGAAATCGCAACGTTCAGAGGAACAATCCTGGAAAACACTGTATCTCAAAGAATAAGAGGTTTCATCACGAGCCGGCTTATCATGATCACAGATATTATAACTTGCTGACTTTGCCAATACTGTCTACCAAAACAGGGCAATGACTCAAGATTGTTGCAATCAAAAGACAAGGGGTCTCATCACGAGCCAGCTTGTTCAGCAAAAGTGTAAATCAAGTGAATGACTGTGTCATAATTTGGCCACCAAACCAAGACATTGTTCTTTAGAGAATAAAAAAGGAAAAAGTGTCAAAAAGGGTTTTCCTCTGAAAATGTTGTAAATAACC
The DNA here is from genome assembly GCA_031772625.1 of Pinus tabuliformis. NCBI lineage: Eukaryota > Viridiplantae > Streptophyta > Pinopsida > Pinales > Pinaceae > Pinus > Pinus tabuliformis. Next base: position 1,122,783,904 of record CM062815.1, on the reverse strand, counting down.
TCAAGTAGGATAAAGGATCATTGCTGGATAAACAGGTAACCCTGTCAAGGCTATGGACGCTTGCGGGCAGCAGAGGCTCTACCTACGACAAATGAGCATATTGTAAAAAACCGGCACGCAGAGGAGACCTCATTTTATCTTTAAAAGACCAAGTAGTGTCTGGTATAAGTACAAGGACTAAGCCTGAGGAAACAAACGATTGGAATATGAAAAGGTTGAGACAAAGTATCAGTGCTAGGAAAAGGCGTAATTACGCCGTAAGGCGTTCCCCTCTGAAATCAACCTCCCCAATTGCCTTTCTGTCATAATCTTGACCATTAGATGCGTTGTTATACGATTAGATGTTTTTCCACCGTTAGATGCTATCAAAGGCAATTAAATCGATTCAGTGGCTCCACTGGGTTTCCAGCAAATTTGTCGCGGTAGTGGATCCAAGCATTTTTCATTGGTAAGATGGATGGATTTTGTGCTCTGTAGGTCGGCCGTCTCGGTCCATGGCTTTTAAAATGTTCAATCAATGTTCTTCCTCTACGACAATATAATGTGGATTCATATTTGAAGAAGAGGATTTTCTCAATGGTTTATAGCTTTGCTGGAGATTGGCGAGAGGAGGATTCGAACTGGCGTCAAAGGATCCATTTATATCGGCCGCTGTCCAGGTATTTTTGAGAGATTCTGTAAAGTTTTTGAAAGTCAGGTGGCCTGATTTATGTTTTGGAGGAAAATTTTGCTCAAATCTTAGATTCGGCGATTCGATCTTCATTTTCGAGATGGAAGCTGTACTCTTGTATTTATAGATGTGCGATGTATAGGATTATTTAGTGAAATTTTATCTTTTTTATTGGAGATCCGTGTTCTGCTTTTAGATAATGGATTTTGTTGCATTTTTTAAATCTTGCAGAGATTTTGTTTGCTTTAATTTCAAGCGAGGATATTGTCATCTTTCTCATATGTTTTGGATGTCTTCTCTGATTTAGCTGTTATTTGGGTTACGTAGGTTTGGATTTTTTTTGAAATTTTGCAATTGATATACCTAATTGAGCTGAAACCCCAGCTGTGGAGGATATTCGCCGGTAATTTGTGGCCTTTGACGTCGGCTGCTTTTATAACAGGGTTTAATCCGTGTCTTTGAGGTCCCCGGCATCGCTTCTCGTGGAGAGATTTGGCTGGTGGTGTTCCAGGGCGGTGAAATCGGCAAGTTTGCCGTTAGCCATACATTTTGTCATTATTTGGGGAATTTAGACCGTGAAAAGTGCAGTAGGGAGATTAGGTCCGGTTGGTAGAAATTTGGTTTTTTCAGAGCTTGAATTGTCTTTTTGAGATCAAACCTTTGTTAAGGTTAATTGTGTTTTTTGAGATTTGCGAATGGCTCCAAGTAAGGTAAGGAAAGCTCTTGGTGCTGTGAAGGACCAGACGAGTATTAGTATAGCAAAGGTTGCAAGCAACAATGCGCCGGATCTGGATGTTGCCATTGTAAAGGCAACAAGTCATGATGAAGTACCTATAGATGAAAAATATGTGTATGAAATTTTGCACCTCACCTCTTATTCCAGGGGTTATGTTAGTGCTTGTGTCCACAGTCTGTCCAAGAGGATCAGCAAAACACACAATTGGATAGTGGCAATGAAGGCGCTGATGCTCATTCATAGGCTATTTCAGGACGGTGATCCAAGTTTTGAGCGGGAAGTTCTTCAGGGAATGAGGCGTGGTGCACGCCTGCTCAATCTGTCTGATTTTAGAGATGATTCACACTCAAATGCTTGGGACTATTCCGCATTTGTACGCACATATGCCCTGTATCTCGATGAAAGATCAGTTGATTTGTCAAAATGAACTCGTGTTGTTGCTCATTTCTACACTGCTGTAGTGAGTGCCATGTTTGCTATATGATGTGAACTTACCGATTATGATAGACTTGCAACCATCTATGCTGCAAAAATGAAGTATATTCTTCATTTCTGAAAACATGTACAGCCTAGATAACTACCACCATGGTCTACATAGAAGGACAAGCTGCTTATTTGGCAGAAATCAACCCTTAATTATAGCAACGCCTTCAATCTGGATAAATTAGGTAGTGCACTTTCAAGAAATCATAAGTAGCATATTGAACACCTAAAACGCCAAGAACCTGGACTGGTGGTCTGCCGAGTAATCCAACTGCTTTATTGTTGGTAGACTTCTTGTATTAAATCACAAGTGGAACTCCTACAAATAAGCTTTGCACTGCAGATGGACTTGCTGTTAAAGTTTGAACTGAGGGTTCAGGAGCTGGAAAAGTCTGTGATCTGTATGCAAGATTGTTTCGTTTCCAGCAAAATAGCATTGCAGAAGAGGAAGGGATTTGCGATTGAGATACACACCTGATAGCAGAATTGTGGGGTACCCACTCCAAATGATAATGATTACCCACTCTATGGTTGACCCATTTTTCTTGTTTCAGCACTGCAAATTTCTCATTCACTCAGTCATATCTCAATCGTGAAAGAAATGGCAAAGATGAATAATGAAGGAAAAGGTCCTATATAAGATTCAAATTTAATTTGAGATGCATGGATTATGGGAAAACCCATGGACTTGGATTTTCATATCCTGGAGACTGTTGCTCTATTTGCCACTGTACTAATAACAGCATGTATCTTACAGGTTTGAACTTTGGACTCTGGCCCCCTATTGCAATGTTATGATATCCAGAAACTTATTTCATTCATCATTTGTCGTAGGTGATAATAGACAAATCTAGACTCATTAGATTCATCATAACACCCTGATTTGTAAAGAATCCAAAGGTTAAGATAGCTGTATGTTTATTTTTTGTTATAGCATTTAAATACATGTCCACTCTGCTTTTATTTGTATCATGTAATTGATTTTTGTACAGGATGGAACTTCAAACTACATGAAGGGTTTAGTGCTCCTGCTCTGTTACTTTGTCATTGGATCGTGCTTCTTTCTGTTGCAAACACCGCTCACAAAGGGTAGGGATTTGGTTTGAGGTATTATCAATATCTTAATCAAATGATTTGCAATATGGGTTTCTTCATTTCTAATACATTTATTTAATACATTGTGTGCAGGACATCGTCATCACCATCATGCTGTAAACACTCCAATCCTGGATAAAAGAGTTGTGACAAAAACAAATCCCATGCCTGCTAAACAGGCAAGTTCTACCAATTAAAATATGTCCTTATCACTTCGAAACCCACTGCTCATTTAAATAAATAGATAATTGCCTAATATGAAATAGAAATCTCATTTCGTCTGTGACATTGAAATTTTTCGCTAATATTATGCAAATGTGCGTTTCACAGTTCTAGAAACGGATAAGGAGACAGGAAATTGGCGTATGGTTCTGGCAAATGGGCATAGTTTTCATACGTGTGGAATGAGAAATCCTCTCCTTCACACTGAGTATTTCAATAAAGCAATCCGAAGTATTCTTTTTATTAAAAGAAGTCCAATTTTCATTCCAAATTAAAGTTATCAACGAATCAAAAGTTCATGGCCAGATTTATGGTAGATGGAAATTATAAATGCAATGAGGAAGCCTTATTTAATGATAATGATTATCAATAAATTAAATGCGATCGATATTTGTTTAAAAGTATTTAATTATTAATTTACATGTTTATTTTATTTTATAAGAATAATGTGATATTTTACCGGGAATTATGACAAATGTAGTGAACTATTATTGATTTATTGTATGGTGGTTATTATTTATTTATTTTTATGCCGTAAGGCGTTCCCCTCTGAAATCAACCTCCCCAATTGCCTTTCTGTCATAATCTTGACCATTAGATGCGTTGTTAGACGATTAAATGTTTTTCCACTCTTAGCTATCAAGGCAATTAAATCGGTTCAGTGGCTCCACTAGGTGCATCTAACCCTGAGACTGTTCATTACCTGTAACAACTCGGTTCTCGGTTCGGTGGCTCGGCTGGGTGCATCTAACCCTAAGCCTTTTCATTAACAGAAATAACTCAGTTGTTCGATGCCAAGCTCTGTGAAAAAGCTCTGCAGAACCCTAACTCATCTAGGGTGTTCGATTCCATGCTCTGTGAAAACGCTCTGCAAAACCCTAACTCAGCTAGGGTTGCCTCTTGGGTGGCAGTTATTGCCTCTTGGCCACGACGTTGCAGTGAACCGGTCTATGCGTCTTGCCTATCCACTGCTACTGCCAACTACTGCTACCGAATACCATCCAGAATCCAGTTTCACAGGGTGCAAGTAAGCTTAATTTTTGTTGATGGGTTAGCCGTCTTGTAGCGATTTACACATTAGGTATCTGAACATTCTTTTGTTTTCTTGTTTTCTTTAATCTGGTAATTCTCTGTTTCTTTTCGTGCCTGCAGGTCCTGGGGTTGTTCTGCAATTCAAGGACTTCCAGCACTGAGGAAAGCACTTCCCATTTCTTCTTTTTCAAATACCTGTCTCGAACACCGCCGAGTTGGGTTGCAAACTCACAAGCCCTGCCGATGACAGGGCCTATGCAATCTCCCCATGCTTCAGGGGCATCTTCAAGTAGGAGCTCACCGTCAATCTCAGACTATGAAATAATGCAGAAGAGGATTCCAAAAATCATCAAATTTTATTTTGCATTCCAAAATCCATCAATTTCCAGCAAATTTGTCGCGGTAGTGGATCCAAGCATTTTTCATTGGTAAGATGGATGGATTTTGTGCTCTGTAGGTCGGCCGTCTCCGTCCATGGCTTTTAAAATGTTCAATCAAAGTTCTTCCTCTACGACAATATAATGTGGATTCATATTTGAAGAAGAGGATTTTCTCAATGGTTTATAGCTTTGTTGGAGATTGGCGAGAGGAGGATTCGAATCGGCGTCAAAGGATTCATTTATATCGGCCGCTGTCCAGGTATTTTTGAGATATTCTGTAAAGTTTTTGAAAGTCAGGTGGCCTGATTTATGTTTTGGAGGAAAATTTTGCTCAAATCTTAGATCCGGCGATTCGATCTTCATTTCAAGATGGAAGCTGTACTCTTGTATTTATAGATGTGCGATGTATAGGATTATTTAGTGAAATTTTATCTTTTTTATTGGAGATCCGTGTTCTGCTTTTTGATAATGGATTTTGTTGCATTTTTAAAATCTTGCAGAGATTTTGTTTGCTTTAATTTCAAGCGAGGATATTGTCATCTTTCTCATATGTTTTGGATTTCTTCTCTGATTTAGCTGTTATTTGGGTCACGTAGGTTTGGATTTTTTTGAAATTTTGCAATTGATATACCCAATTGAGCTGAAACCCCAGCTGTGGAGGATATTCGCCGGTAATTTGTGGCCTTTGACGTCAGCTACTTTTATAACAGGGTTTAATCTGTGTCTTTGAGGTCCCCGGCATCGCTTCTCGTGGAGAGATTTGGCTGGTGGTGTTCCAGGATGGTGAAATCGGCAAGTTTGCCGTTAGCCATACATTTTGTCATTATTTGGGGAATTTAGACTGTGAAAAGTGCAGTAGGGAGATTAGGTCCCGTTGGTAGAAATTTGGTTTTTTCAGAGCTTGAATTGCCTTTTTTGAGATCAAACCTTTGTTAAGGTTAATTGTGCTTTTTGAGATTTGCAAATGGCTCCAAGTAAGCTAAGGAAAGCTCTCGGTGCTGTGAAGGACCAGACGAGTATTAGTATAGCAAAGGTTGCAAGCAACAATGCGCCGGATCTAGATGTTGCCATTGTAAAGGCAACAAGTCATGATGAAGTACCTATAGATGAAAAATATGTGTATGAAATTTTGCACCTCACCTCTTATTCTAGGGGTTATGTTAGTGCTTGTGCCCACAGTCTATCCAAGAGGATCAACAAAACACACAATTGGATAGTGGCAATGAAGGTGTTGATGCTCATTCATAGGCTATTTCAGGACGGTGATCCAAGTTTTGAGCGGGAAGTTCTTCAGGGAATGAGGCGTGGTGCACGCCTGCTCAATCTGTCTGATTTTAGAGATGATTCACACTCAAATGCTTGGGACTATTCCGCATTTGTACGCACATATGCCCTGTATCTCGATGAAAGATCAGTTGATTTGTCAAAATGAACTCGTGTTGTTGCTCATTTCTACAGTGAGTGCCATGGTTGCTATATGATGTGAACTTACCGATTATGATAGACTTGCAACCATCTATGCTGCAAAAATGAAGTATATTCTTCATTTATGAAAACATGTACAGCCTACATAACTACTACCATGGTCTACATAGAAGGACAAGCTGCTTATTTGGCAGAAATCAACCTTTAATTATAGCAACGCCTTCAATCTGGATAAATTAGGTAGTGCACTTTCAAGAAATCATAAGTAGCATATTGAACACCTAAAATGCCAAGAACCTGGACTGGTGGTCTGCCGAGAAATCCAACTGCTTTATTGTTGGTAGACTTCTTGTATTAAATCACAAGGTGGAACTCCTACAAATAAGCTTTGCACTGCAGATGGACTTGCTGTTAAAGTTTGAACTGAGGGTTCAGGAGCTGGAAAAGTCTGTGATCTGTATGCAAGATTGTTTCGTTTCTAGCAAAATAGCATTGCAGAAGAGGAAGGGATTTGCGATTGAGATACACACCTGATAGCAGAATTGTGGGGTACCCACTCCAAATGATGATGATTACCAACTCTATGGTTGACCCATTTTTCTTGTTTCAGCACTGCAAATTTCTCATTCACTCAGTCATATCTCAATCGTGAAAGAAATGGCAAAGATGAATAATGAAGGAAAAGGTCCTATATAAGATTCAAATTTAATTTGAGATGCATGGAATCTGGTAATTCTCTGTTTCTTTTCCTGCCTGCAGGTCCTGGGGTTGTTTTGCAATTCAAGGACTTCCAGCACCGAGGAAAGCGTTTCCCATTTCTTCTTTTTCAAATACCTGTCTCTGGAACGCCGCCGAGTTGGGTTGCAAACTCACAAGCCCTGCCCATGACAGGGCCTATGCAATCTGCCCATGCTTCAGGGGCATCTTCAAGTAGGAGCTCACCGTCAATCTCAGACTATGAAATAATGCAGAAGAGGATTCCAAAAATCATCAAATTTTATTTTGCATTCCAAAATCCATCAAATTCCAGCAAATTTGTCGCGGTAGTAGATCCAAGCATTTTTCATTGGTAAGATGGATGGATTTTGTGCTCTGTAGGTCGGCCGTCTCCGTCCATGGCTTTTAAAATGTTCAATCAAAGTTCTTCCTCTACGACAATATAATGTGGATTCATATTTGAAGAAGAGGATTTTCTCAATGGTTTAACTGAGGGTTCAGGAGCTGGAAAAGTCTGTGATCTGTATGCAAGATTGTTTCGTTTCCAGCAAAATAGCATTGCAGAAGAGGAAGGGATTTGCGATTGAGATACACACCTGATAGCAGAATTGTGGGGTACCCACTCCAAATGATGATGATTACCCACTCTATGGTTGACCCATTTTTCCTGTTTCAGCACTGCAAATTTCTCATTCACTCAGTCATATCTCAATCGTGAAAGAAATGGCAAAGATGAATAATGAAGGGAAAAGGTCCTATATAAGATTCAAATTTAATTTGAGATGCATGGAATCTGGTAATTCTCTGTTTCTTTTCGTGCCCGCAGGTCCTGGGGTTGTTCTGCAATTCAAGGACTTCCAGCACTGAGGAAAGCACTTCCCATTTCTTCTTTTTCAAATACCTGTCTCTGGAACGCCTCCGAGTTGGGTTGCAAACTCACAAGCCCTGCCGATGACAGGGCCTATGCAATCTGCCCATGCTTCAAGGGCATCTTCAAGTAGGAGCTCACCGTCAATCTCAGACTATGAAATAATGCAGAAGAGGATTCCAAAAATCATCAAATTTTATTTTGCATTCCAAAATCCATCAAATTCCAGCAAATTTGTCGTGGTAGTGGATCCAGGCATTTTTCATTGGTAAGATGGATGGATTTTGTGCTCTGTAGGTCGGCCGTCTTCGTCCATGGCTTTTAAAATGTTCAATCAAAGTTCTTCCTCTACGACAATATAACATGGATTCATATTTGAAGAAGAGGATTTTCTCAATGGTTTATAGCTTTACTGGAGATTGGCGAGAGGAGGATTCGAACCGGCGTCAAAGGATCCATTTATATCGGCCGCTGTCCAGGTATTTTTGAGAGATTCTGTAAAGTTTTTGAAAGACAGGTGGCTTGATTTATGTTTTGGAGGAAAATTTTGCTCAAATCTTAGATCCGGCGATTCGATCTTCATTTTCGAGATGGAAGCTGTACTCTTGTATTTATAGATGTGCGATGTATAGGATTATTTAGTGAAATTTTATCTTTTTTATTGGAGATCCGTGTTCTGCTTTTTGATAATGGATTTTGTTGCATTTTTTAAATCTTGCAGAGATTTTGTTTGCTTTAATTTCAAGCGAGGATATTGTCATCTTTCTCATATGTTTTGGATATCTTCTCTGATTTAGCTGTTATTTGGGTTACGTAGGTTTGGATTTTTTTGAAATTTTGCAATTGATATACCTAATTGAGCTGAAACCCCAGCTGTGGAGGATATTCGCCGGTAATTTGTGGCCTTTGACGTCGGCTGCTTTTATAACAGGGTTTAATCCGTGTCTTTGAGGTCCCCGACATCGCTTCTCATGGAGAGATTTGGCTGGTGGTGTTCCAGGGCGGTGAAATCGGCAAGTTTGCCGTTAGCCATACATTTTGTCATTATTTGGGGAATTTAGACCGTGAAAAGTGCAGTAGGGAGATTAGGTCCCGTTGGTAGAAATTTGGTTTTTTTAGAGCTTGAATTTCCTTTTTTGAGATCAAACCTTTGTTAAGGTTAATTGTGCTTTTTGAGATTTCCGAATGGCTCCAAGTAAGCTAAGGAAAGCTCTTGGTGCTGTGAAGGACCAGACGAGTATTAGTATAGCAAAGGTTGCAAGCAACAATGCGCCGGATCTGGATGCTGCCATTGTAATGGCAACAAGTCATGATGAAGTACCTATAGATGAAAAATATGTGTATGAAATTTTTCACCTCACCTCTTATTCCAAGGGTTGTGTTAGTGCTTGTGTCCACAGTCTGTCCAAGAGGATCATCAAAACGCACAATTGGATAGTGGCAATGAAGGCGTTGATGCTCATTCATAGGCTATTTCAGGACGGTGATCCAAGTTTTGAGCGGGAAGTTCTTCAGGGAATGAGGCGTGGTGCACGCCTGCTCAATCTGTCTGATTTTAGAGATGATTCACACTCAAATGCTTGGGACTATTCCGCATTTGTACGCACATATGCCCTGTATCTCGATGAAAGATTAGTTGATTTGTCAAAATGAACTCGTGTTGTTGCTCATTTCTACACTGTTGTAGTGAGTGCCATGGTTGCTATATGATGTGAACTTACCGATTATGATAGACTTGCAACCATCTATGCTGCAAAAATGAAGTATATTCTTCATTTCTGAAAACATGTACAGCCTAGATAACTACCACCATGGTCTACATAGAAGGACAAGCTGCTTATTTGGCAGAAATCAACCCTTAATTATAGCAACGCCTTCAATCTGGATAAATTTAGTAGTGCACTTTCAAGAAATCATAAGTATCATATTGAACACCTAAAACGCCAAGAACCTGGACTGGTGGTCTGCCGAGAAATCCAACTGCTTTATTGTTGGTAGACTTCTTGTATTAAATCACAAGGTGGAACTCCTACAAATAAGCTTTGCACTGCAGATGGACTTGCTGTTAAATTTTGAACTGAGGGTTCAGGAGCTGGAAAAGTCTGTGATCTGTATGCAAGATTGTTTCGTTTCTAGCAAAATAGCATTGCAGAAGAGGAAGGGATTTGTGATTGAGATACACACCTGATAGAAGAATTGTGGGGTACCCATTGCAAATCATGATGATTACCCACTCTATGGTTGACCCATTTTTCTTGTTTCAGCACTGCAAATTTCTCATTCACTCAGTCATATCTCAATCGTGAAAGAAATGGCAAAGATGAATAATGAAGGAAAAGGTCCTATATAAGATTCAAATTTAATTTGAGATGCATGGAATTAATTTGCATAAGGGAAGAGAAATGGTAGAGAAGAACAGAGCAAACCCTAAAAAAAAATAAAAAAATCAGAGCAAAGAGTAATGACTAACCCAAGCCAGGAAAAAATATAGTTGACAGAAAAAGAATGTCCAAAGAAGAGTGCAAAATAACTCTACAATACCAGTTACCATGTGACGGAGAACGCTGATATTAAAGAATTAAAAATTCCATTGACCATATGGACAACTTTGGTTCACCATATTTTTAGAGTTGTTTGCAACAGGTGATGATCAAGATCTAGTATCCTCCTCTATCGCATAAAAACACACATACTCTGACATCCATGTAAACACACCAAAAACTCAAAAGGGAGTAGTTGCGTTGTTTTCCAACCTGTGGCTACTCGCCCATTTCCTCTTTTTCAAATACCTGTCTCTCGAACATCGCCGAGTTGGGTTGCAGACTCACAAGCCCCACCGATGACAGGTCCTATGCAATCTTCCCATGCTTCACGGGCATCTTCCAGAGGTATTGAAAATTGATTCTTATCTATGTTATGTCGTTTTCTAGACTAACTATCTGAGAGCATTACAGTATGCAAGAAAAATTGTGACATTGTATTCTTTAGTTCAGGATTCTAGTAATTTATTTCAGGATTGTAGTAAAACATGTGGTTCTAATGAATTTTTTTGTCACTTCGTTCTGTTCCCAGATACTATCCCTTTGATAGAGGATAGTTTTTGTCCTTGGAAAACCTTTACAGTTTGCTAGCTGTTGTATGTATATCTACTGTTCAAGTAATAGTATGCAGTTTTTATTATATATTTATATATTTGCTTTATCATTGTTCCAACTACGGGCAGTAACTTAACATTTGTTTGTCATGATGTGGTGATTTGTTAGAGTAGAATTTGGAAAGGATACAACTCTGTGCCACATTATCTTTTGTTGACACATTCTTTTTCCATCTCTGCGGCCTTTGTATGACAGATCAATTGATTTGTCAAAATGAACTTGTGTTGTTGCTCATTTCTATACTGCTGTAGTGAGTGCCATGGTTTCTATATGATGTGAACTTACCGAGTATGATAGACTTGCAACCATCTATGCTGCAAAAATGAAGTATATTCTTCTCATGAAAGAAATGGCAAAGATGAATAATGAAGGAAAAGGTCCTATATGAGATTCAAATTTAATTTGAGATGCATGGAATTACTTTGCATAAAGGAAGAGAAATGGCAAAGAAGAACAGAGCAAACCCTCAAAAAAATAAAAAAAATCAGAGCAAAGAGAAATGGCTAACCCAAGCCAGGGAAAAATATAGTAGACAGAAAAGAATGTCCAAAGCAGAGCGCGAAATAAGCCTACAATACCAGTTACCATGTGAAAAAGAACGTTGATATTAAAAATTCCATTGACCATATTGACAACTTTGCTTCACCATATTTTTAGAGTTGTGATGATCAAGATCTAGTATCCTCCTCAATCGCATAAAAGCACACATTGACATCCATGTGAACACACCAAAAACTCAAAAGGGAGTAGCTGCGTTGTTTTCCAACCTGTGGCTACTCACCCATTTCCTCTTTTTCAAATACCTGTCAATCAAACAACGATCTGCCAAAAGGTTGAGATAAACCCCTCCCAGTGCGGATGGGTTGTAGCTAAGTTGATGGCGATCTTTTCTTGCCAACAACCCTTCTCCCACCCACAATGGAATCACATGGTTGGCATGAATAATTTGGTGTTCTGCAAATGTTGCAGCCATGCATAGAAAGAATAATTGCAAATGAATAGTCTCCTTACCTAGTGCATTGTAACTCAAGCTTAGACAAGCATCGAGGCTATGGTCATTTCGCAGTCTCTGAGCGGTCCATTTCCACTGTAGTGGATCAATACACCCTGCCTTTGTCCTCCCTACAACTTTTAGTGCCTGGGGAAGCTCACAGTTAATTCATGGGATAAATCTATGCTTTATCTATGCTTTATCTTCTTTTCAATGACCATTTAAATTTATGCCTTACGGCGTTTCCTTTGCAACATCTGATGCAAATGCTAGTATACTCTATCTGTCCATAACAAAATTTAGACATATGAAAACTTTTCTGCTTCGGAAGTTAGAATTCAATAGAAAAACAGAGATAACTGGTTCTTCACAGTGAATCGCCATTGTTGTGGTCACCAACACCCCTCCTATTTGATTGGTATTAGCAATAACACCAAGCAAATGGGGACCCTTAACAAAAATCCAAAAAAAAAACATTTTATCAAAAAAATTTGTATTTTAAACTCCCTAAAAGCTATATCGCATCGCGAGAAGGGAGTGAGACGTTTTCCTATGCGCATAATAAGCTGCGAAGAAGCAACGCGAAATTCATCGCATTGCTTATATTGTGAAGCACTCTCAAATGAAAAACTTAAGGAATCGCCGACGGCTGATGTGCGACATCGCATATCGCAACATCGCATAAACAACACACAATGATTATGATTAACTGCGATCTGTGATTTGCGATCTGCGATGAATGCGATCACCAATTCCTGCAATGATACATCTTAAACGACGCAATCCTCGACACTGCGATGCGAGTCACAGAAATTACTCATCACAAAATTTCCTCGACACAGCGTTCAAGGAAAGCTATCTGCAAACCAAAATTGGGCGCGTGCCTTAAAAAGAATTTAATGATTGTATGCCAAAGTATCCGAGAAGGATTGTGTTGTGTTTTTCGAAGAGTCAGTTCATTATGAGTGTCATGATTATGCATTCATTAGAGCTTAAAGCTTTCATGTCAATATTTTCGACGTTACTCTTTTCCTTTGCGTAAACTGTAAGATAGCAACTAATATAAATCAATGTGCAGGAAACATCTAAGGAAAAGGGGAAAGCGTCAATACTCGGAGAACAAAGAAGAAATGCCTTCGCAAACGGATGCCGCATGCAGCAGGACCGCGGATTCCAGAGTATCACTCAACAGAGACTGATGGAAATAGACTATCCAAGACTCAGAGTCAAAGGCGCACAAAAGCAGCATGTTCACAAAAGATCCTAAAGCTTAGACTGGGTAAAGCAAAAAGAAAAACGCTAAAGAGGGAAAACGCACCAGAAAAGCCTGGAACAAAGAATGGAATCAGTTTTCAATACAGAAAATTGTTCAGAGAGCAATGTCCCTGACTTATTCAGTCATTCGCAAGGCCGGAAAGTGAAATAGCAATAGCACAATCAGTTTGAGAGAAATTTGGGTTATTACCAAGAATACACACAGCGAATACACCGAGTCAGAGGAAAATATCTTCTAGTTTGTCAGAAAGCGGTGCCAGCTCTTGTTGTTTCTATTTTCGTAACTCAAACGAAAGAAGAAGACAACTAGCCGACTCTTCCCAAGCGAATGTTGCATTGCTTACAGCACTAAGGAGCAAATACAGAAACGATTAGAAATTAGATTTAATTTTTAGAAATAAATTTGCTTTAGTAGAAGGGCGGTCATTTGAAACCGTGTCCTAAATTTATGTAATTAAGATTAATTAGTTAGCAGTATTTAAACCCTTCTCAGGCATTTGGAGAAGGGTCCGGAAATTTGTCAAAAAACTTGTCCTCAGAACATGCACTTTTGCACCCTCGGAGGGGGTTTTTGGTGAATGGATGGATCGAGATTTATCAATGTTTGCATTTAATGTCTGCTACTGATGTTGCACTTTTGTACTCTTAGTAGATGTTAGAACAAGTAGAGATAAATCGTTATTGCTTGAAGCTTGTGAGTGGAATCAATCATAAATGGTACTTTTATCTCTTGACCTGTTTCTGTTCATATTCTTAAAGTGATATATAGTTTTCAGTTGTTTATATGTTAATGCATGAATGTGTGGGTTACCATTTGGCACTTCTGTACGGTGGAGTCATTTATTTGTGCTTGATATATGAATAACTTATTATCCGATATGCTGTTCACAACTGTTTTGCCTAACTTTTTATGTAGAATGGTTTATCTTAATTGATTTCTATTCTTATGATAGCTGAATGATCTTTATTACCAGTTATTGTTTGAAATCTTTTTAGATCGCATAATAGAAGAAATACACCCCGGGTTAGTGTAGATTAGATGTGCTGTTTTTCCTTTATTAGATTACAATAACATAGAGTTAGCTTAGAAGTTTGAATTAAATTAGCTTAAAATACTCCTAGATTAGCATCATTCAACTCTACACACACACACACCCCTTAGATTGGGAAACTGGTCCCATTATCCCCAGTCGGACCCGCTATACCAAACGGATAAGGAGCTGCCAACCAAGGTCCGGACCGGGTGGGTATCCCCCTTGTTGTTGACCCGATTTTTGGGGCTTCAATAGAATTCTAAGTTGCCCAGGACTAGTCCCCCATATCCAGCTTCCGTTTTCCCTGAAATGTCTAAGCAGGTCATTTCCATTGTAACCCGATTGCTTGGGTACTATACTGATCAATGGGTAGAAGATATAGTGTTATGATTTTTGTCTATTTTTGTAGTTGGTAAACAACCCTCTCTCCTTTTCAATTACAGTAAGTTTTTGGCCAATGAAATCCATGAACAATTTGTAAATTTCGAGATAGAAGGTGTCTTCAAATACTAGTCAGTCCTGGTTTACCTTATGCTATATTATCAGGCAGATAAATTCAAGTCCCCTTTACAAAAAATTGATAGTGAAGGTAACCTTTGCTCAGTCATTCACTGGACTTCTCTGGTTAGAAATAACTCAGGGGAGTACCTAACTTGAGGGTCACTTGGATCAGATGACTGCCTAGCCTACCTAGCCTAAAGAGAATGGGTGGTGGGTGGTGGATGGAAGGATTTAGTTAAGACACCCGGTCCAACCTTCGAAGCGTTGATTTTATTGACAAATACTTGTATATCACACTATGTTTGTTAGAAAACGATGTAATCCCAAGGATCTCTCCTGAGATTAAGAATTTTTTGCACTTATCATGGCAGGCCAAAGTGTGAGACTGGTATTTATACGAAAATTATATTGAAACCAGAGTTTATGGATCAGAATTTTCTCCCTACATGTTGCCAGTTTTTTTACATGTCGGGATTTTTGCATTGGAGTACAGTAGGAAGATGTTAAACATGGATGAAGTACACTTTGTTTCCTACAAGAAGAAGGCACAATTCAAACTCAAAACACATATAGGACCATACATCATCAACACCAGAGCTGTTGCAAAAGAAATAGATACAATCTTAAGTCAGATGAAGTTCAAGCTCAGCTTCTCCTGGTCATATGATCCTCAGGGTATTATTTCTAAGCTCAGGCTGGAGCAGAAAAGCACCTCTTATGCACACACACCAAGGTCGGAGATTGAGAAATATTCCAATCAGGAAGAATGGAAGGAAGGTACTTTATAGGAAGCTAAAGAATGACTGGTCACTCAATCATCCATGTAGACACCTATTTCTAAAGAGAAGGAACATAAAAGAGAAAGAGAAGCAATGTCTCCTACAGAATCTGACAATCTGTTGATGCCTCGAAATTTGCTGCACAATATAGGGGAAAACCACCTGGTCCGGACCTTAAAGCAAGTCCATTTCCGTTTATGGTAGTGGCTCTGACTGGTTAAATTAGGTCCATTTACCTTTTCCCAATCGCTACTTTAAATATTCCTTTAATTGCTAATATCTAGGGACATCAGATCAATTATTCTAGCTGACTAGACAAGAGGAATGATCCTGAAGTTGTTTTTGTAGAATTTTTTGATTTTGGTAAGTTAGCAAAATCAAAATATATTTTAAGAAAATTTTAAGTTAGGATATGGACAAAAAGAATAAAGAAATAAAATGTTAGGAATATTTTGATGAAAAAGTCCATATCAAATAAAATGTTAGAATAGATGCCCTATAAAAGGAAGGCAAAAAAAAAATGGTAGATTAGAAATAAAAGAAAAAATAATAAATTCTAAAAGTGTTGCACATCCAAATGCCACTACTCTTAGTCAATTTTATTATTGCAAAGAAAGTTGTGTGCAGATTGTTTAAATGCCACACTAGTTCATACAATTCAATCGTACAGTTTAATCATGATTGGATTAGATTTAAATTGTTTGTTAATAGGTAACAAATAAAATTGGCTCAACAGTTTAATCTGAGCCAATGGAAGCAATAAGGGATAGAAGTAGATTAATCATTAAAAGGAAAATGTTGAGTTGCTGGTCTAAATGCACTTGGGTGACTAAGATTGAAAAAAATGTTAGGAGAGTTAAGGGTAGGTAGAGAAATAAAATGAAATTGGAGCATGATAGGATTTTTATCCTAAGTTAAAACATTGGATATATGTGCATGTAACGAATGGTTTTAATTAACCATAATTTTCTAAATCCCAATGTTATTTTATAATATTCACCTGTTTTATCCATTGATTCCCCAAGCGACCCCACCATCACCTTCCACCTCACTTCATTAAACTCCTTCCATTTTGTTTTCATCCCTCGCATCTCCCTCCGATCGAATGACCTACATTGCTCTTCGGCCCTCCCTTTCCATCTGAATGTTATCAACGAAGGGGGGGGGGGGGGGGGTTCCGAAGTTGGCAGTTTTAGAAACCGCCCTTCGAAACTGCCAACCTCCGCTCCTAGATATTTGGGACTTAAAATCCCAAACCACTTACCACCCAAACTCACTCTCGAATGTGGTTTTCAGCCTCCTCCATCATCATCGCTCCCACGTCACTTCCTCTATCCCATCATCCTACGTGGACCAATCTTGCGCGTCTCTGCCCATTATCCATTTAATTCGCCACCCTGCAAATGAATATTCTATCGATCCGTTTCTTAGTCGCGTTGTTGGGCAGCGGATCCCCTGAGTAACGGTTTCAGAGCTTAAAGCCCACAATTTTTGGTAATGGTATTGTAAAGGTTCCGCAAAGTGCGCGGAGTGTGAATTATAATGAGTCAAGTCAAAGGGTTGTCTGCCTAAAATATTGTAAATGAACATAGAATGTGTCAGCCTACCCATGGTCCGCGGACCATGGGAATGTATAAAAAGAGCGAGGCTCTAAGTGTATAAGTCAGTTTTTGGTTGGTTCTGATCTTAAGTATTATGGGTTTATGAAAGCAGAAGTTGCTCTCAGTCTGAGTCGTGGTTGGTAGTAGTTAGAGTAGGCTCTGAGCTAGGTGCGCAGAAGCCTGGTAGAGTCCGTAGCTGTGTGCATGGACCCCTACAGCTGAGTGCGCAGGGCAGAATTGGATTGTACTGGAACAAAAGATTAATAAAAGATAAGTGTTTCTGAATTATTGTGCATTTGGTCACAGATCTGTGTGTTCGTTCTTATGTTATGGTTTTATGCATATCTTTAAGGTTTATGGTTGTGCACATTGGTTATAAATATTGAATGTTTGATTAAGACCATTGAATTAAGTTAGATCTATAATAATAACATACTAAGGGTAAGTTGGTTAATAAAGAAAAAAACAAAAAATCGAAACCTTGAGGCGGGGATTGGAGGAATGATGGTGGTATAGGGTTTTTGTCAGACCCTGCAACAGCAAACCTGCTCAGACCACGGTGCCTCTGCAACAACTCATCAGCAACACTAGGAATAATATACGACAACGAATAGAGTATTTGGCATGGATAACCTCTAGGGGGAGGACACGGTGCCTCCCCCCAATGATCAGGGAAAACCTAAGATGAAAATGGGAAATGACAGGAAGAAGCCACAAGAAGAAGCGAAAATGAATCATAATGCATAGATAGATAACACAAGAAGGGATGAAGTTCCTAAAGCATCCTCGACAACCTGCAAACCTGTTGCAGCAGAAAGACCAAAGATTGAACTACCAAGTCAAAGAATCAACACCCAAATCCAGTACATGAAGGATCATGCTTTAATAGGGAAATTTATCGGCTTCCGGTCCACAGAGAAAGCCCTACACAGTTGGATTGTAGCCAAATGGAAACCAAAAGGGCACATCACCTTGTAGCTGGGACCAAAGGGCTTCTTCACGGCAGTCTTCAATTGTATAGAGGACCGAAATAGGGTAATCGATGGAGGACCCTACTTCTTCAATGCAGTTAGTCTTTACCTGAGAGACTGGATTGAGAGATTCAACCCGGACAAAGAGGATCTAAGCTGGGCACCAGTTTGGATCCGTCTTTACTCCCTTCCTCTGGAGTATTGGGATGAAGATTCATTGAAAGATATTGGAAATGGACTGGGGGAGTTCAATAAAATTGCGGAGGAGACAAAACTCAAAAGATATACTTCCTACACCCACATTTGTGTCTATATGCATCTAAGCAAAGCTCTTCTGGATGCGGTAAGTCTATATCATGATGATTTTGAGTGGATTCAGTCAATAGATTACGAACATGTTCCATTCAGATGCAGAAAATGTCATGCCCTTGGCCATCTCTTTCATGATTGCCCGCTAAATGTGAAACCCCCAACTTATACCTCGTTAGAAAAACCTGATTTTGAAGGTTTCACCAAGGTAAACAATTGTAAAAATAACCACAAAGAACTTGCATCAAACCATAAAAAGCCTTTCACCAACACCTCAATGCCATCCACTAGCAATAGCTTTGATATCATAGCTCAATCTGATCCTCCAACCACGGAGTCCCCCTTACCTTCCGAGGAGCCTCTTAAGGCAACCTCTAAGGTCAACCCCACAGGCTCAGGGCAAACTCAAAAGCCCTCGCAATCCATAGATTTCACCATCTCCACGCCTAGTCTGACTCCGATCTGGAAACCTCATGGCATGGATATAGACATTTTGCAGCAAGAGACCACCGTTGCAACAGACTTCGCAGCGGAAAGCAGTGAGGCCAAGCATATGGAAGAAGAGCCTGAAAGTATAGACATAGGAGATCTGGACATATTGGGACTGGAACAAGCTTGCAGGAAAAAAGAATTTGACAAGATCCCAGAAAGACAACTAGAAAGCTTGGAAGTCATCCTTTCCAGAGTGCATCAGCAAAGATCTCTAGGTATTCAACCCAGAAGTCAATGGGATGGAAAAAACATTCCTAAAGACAATAAAAAATGAGGGAGAAAGACAGACCTCCAAAGAACCATCCGTATTGGGGAAATGCTGGTGGAATCAGGAAGATATTCCAAGCTTACAAAGTATTACAGTCCCCTACCCAATAATGAAACATGAAGCTCACATCTTGGAACATAAGAGGGCTAAACAACCCTGGGAAATACAGAATGATAAAAAATATGATTCAGTAGGAGAAACCTCAAATCTTCTTCATGCAGGAAACAAAATGTAATTCTACCACACTTGGCCAAACTCTCGCCAAAGCATGGCCAGGCAGTCAAGCAGTAGCAGTGGATGCCTTAGGAGCTTCAGGAGGACTAGCAATAGCTTGGGATGAACGAGCTATCACGCTTACTAATATCCATGCGAGTCATCATTTCATTCAAGCCACTTTTCATATAATAGGGACAAATGTGCATGGTCACCTCACCAATGTCTACTTCCCCCAGGAAGCAATGCATAAGATAGCCATTCTGAATACATTAACTCTGATCAACTCCACCAAAATTCATCCACTCTGGATTACAGGAGGAGACTTCAATATGATTACTAAACTGGAAGAAAAAAGCGGAGGCAGGAACAAACTGGATAGTGAAAGTATCCATTTAAAGAATTTCATACAAAATAACTGGCTTATAGATATGCCATTCAATAATGGTATCTACACATGGAATAATAGAAGAACTGGCACCCAACAAATCGCCTCCCGACTAGATAGATTTCTGCTTTTAGACAATGCCATCCATCTTGGAGGAGATCTTTCAGCCTCGATCTTACCTCTTTCTGGCTCAGATCATTGGCCTATTTCGCTCCAATGGCAAAGACGTAGGAACAACACTCAGAGACCTTTTCGCTTTGAAGCTTTCTAGCTAATGCATCCAGACTTCAACAACCTGATACATGCATCTTGGAAAAGCTTCAACCTCCAGAAGGTTAAAAAATGTATCAATTCCAACAAAAACTCAAACATCTCAAAAAGAACATCAAGCAATGGAATCAACTAACCTTTGGCAATATCTTCCAAGCTCAGAATGCTCTAGCTCAGGAAATGAAAAGAATCTAGCAGACAATCATCATGAAGGAAGAACTCAAGCCCTCTCAGAGCAGGAAAAGCTCCTTCAGATACAAATAGCAGAAAGAGAAAAGCAAGAGGAGATACTCTGGAAACAAAAATCTAGAGTCAGATGGCTTAAGAAGGGAGAGAGAAATACATTTTTTTTTTTCACCACACCGCCATACAGTGAAGAATGCACAACAATATCACTCATATTCAGAATCAGCAAGGAGTATGCTTGGAAAACCATGAAGACATAGAACAAGAGCTTCTTACATATTTCAAACAAGTGCATCAAGAACCACAAGTCGACCGACAACCATCTATAGAGAAGATTACATATAACATACTGAAAATTATAACTGAAGAACACAATCAGCTTCTCCTTCATCCGATATCTCTACAGGAAGTTGAGTCTGCTATGCGACAACTCAAGGAAGGAAAGGCACCTGGTCCAGATGGTTTCACCTCAAATTTCTTTCACAATTTCTGGGATCTCATTAAAGAGGAGGTCTGGTAGGTAGTTGAAGAATCCCGGACTTCACAATGGATGCTTCCCTCTCTGAACGCGACTTTTATTGCCCTTATCCCCAAAGAAGAGCAATCTCTAACTCTAGACAAATTCAGGCCTATCTCTCTTTGTAATGTCATTTACAAAATCATATCTAAAGTTATTACCTCTCGCCTGAAGCCGTTGCTACCTATGCTCATCTCGCCAGAGAAATCAGGATATGTGGAAGGGTGGAAAATCACAGATGGCATCATTCTCACCCATGAGATCATACACTCCCTGAAGTAGCTCAAAAAAGCAGGTATGCTCCTTAAAATTGACCTTTCAAAAGCTTTCGATAAATTAAGTTGGACTTACATTCAAAAGATGCTGATAGCCTTTGGATTCTCCCCTCCTTGGGTTAGATGGGTTATGAGTCTTATATCCTCCACTTTTTTCTCCATTCTGGTCAATGGCATACCTTCCACCCCCTTTCATCCCTCTAGAGGCATCTGACAAGGAGATCCTCTTTCCCCCTTTCTGTTTGTTTTAATGGCAGAAGGGCTTGGATGAAGTATCAAATACGCTCTTCAATCCCAGCAGCTCAGAGGTCTTTCCTTCCCCAACACCCCTGCTTTTACCTACCAACAATTTGTAGACGATAACATGCTGTTTTGCCATCCCTCGGTTCAAGAGGCCCATAAAATAAAATCCCTTCTGAATGAGTTCTCTGAAGCCTCTGGTGCCAGCATTAATAATGTCAAATCCCAAATCTTTTTCTTTCATACCCCTCCCATCACTCAATCTTCTATAGCACGCATTTTTGGATTCTCGGTTGCCTCTCTCCCCTCTAAATATCTGGGTGCACCCATGACTGACTCTGCATTAAAGCACTCTACCTGGCAACTGCTCCTAGAGAAATTGGAAGCTCGCCTTTCCTCCTGGACTTATAGAGCCCTCAATATGGCCAGTCGTCTAGTATTAGTCAAAGTTGTCCTGCAATCCATGCCTCTTTATCTTTTCTCTGTTTTGGCAGCACCAAAATGGGTGCTTAAGAAAATAAAAAATCTTCAGCAAAATTTTTTATGGGGATCCTTGAGACAAAATAGAAAATGGGCATTGGTCAAGTGGGCTATGGTTTGCCTTCCAAAAATTTCAGGGGGCACTGGGCTTCGAGATCCTCAACACAACAATGCAGTCATGGGAGCACGTTTATGGTGGAAATGGATTTCTGCTCCGCACACACCCTAGGCCATCCTCTGGACCACCAAATATGCAAACAACCGATCGACAGATGAGTTAATTCGACTCACAGAAGTGGGAAAAGGTTCCTTAATTTGGAAGGCGGCTAGTCAGCACAAAGCTATAATCCAACAACATAGTTTCTGGGAAATAAGGGATGGAAACAATGCACATTTTTGGGATGACTCATGGCAGCAGAGACCCAAGCTGAGTGACCTGATTAGACCTCACCAAACACAGGAATGGGAAGAGCATCAGATGGATAAAGTTAGCCAACACTGGACGCCTACTCTCAAGCAAGGATACAGACAATGGATAAGCATGACTCACATCATCAGGCAAGGAACAGAGTCTATTCATAAGAATTTGGAGACAGAGCTTATCAATAGGAAAATTCATTTTTCTGACAAGAAGGACATAATACGATGGGGTTATAATGCACGTGGAACTTTCACCACTCAAGAGGCATACAAACTAATAGTTGGCAATCAAACAGTCAAGGATCCTCTATGGGACAAAGTATGGTCCCCCAACATATGGCCAAAAGTTTCTACTTTCCTTTGGTTGTTATGTCAAAACAAAATACTCACTTGGGACAATCTAAGGAAAAGAAGTTTCCACGGGCCCTCCATATGCCCCAACTGTAAACAACAGGAAGAAACCATACTGCATCTCATGAACTCTTGCAATTTGGCAAACAAACTTTGGGAAAAAGAAAGTTTCAGATGCCAAAAAGAAGGAAGAATTAAAGAGGATATTACCAACACCATACGTAGTTGGGCAATCAATCCATACAAGAGCAAACTGTTAAACTCTTTATGGAAAATCATCCCAGGTCTTCTTATGTGGACTATATGGAAAGAAAGGAACTACCGCATCTTTAAAGATCAATCTACACCATTAGAAGTCCTATGGAACAGCTTTTGCAACAACCTTCAGGAAACATTAATGCTCCAAACTTGGAATGAAGAGGACTTTCCTTCCCTTCCACAGGAGCAAAATATATGGACAAATTGGAATCTTCGGATGCACCAGGTACAGGCAAAACATAGTAAATCCTCTTTACATCACAATATCCCAAACAAATGGATCCCTCCGCCACATAATATGATCCAATTAAACTTCGATGGAGCCTCCAAAGGTAACCCAGGCAAAGCAGGCTATGGAGGAGCATTTAGGGATCACAAAGGCAAACATCTTTTAATTTTCCTAGGCTCAATTGGATGGGATATGAACAATTCTGTAGAGCTAGAAGGGCTATGGCAAGGGCTTATTTTAGCTCAACGACACAACTTCTTCCCCTTAGTAATCGAAGGCGACTCTCAGATTCTTATTAATATGGTTAATCAGATCCTGCAGGGGACCCCGACATACAAAGTGGTCAGCAGCTGGAGACTGGCAGAAAGATTAGAGCTCATAGAACAATGGCTCACCACTAATAGAGCAGTCACTTTCAAACATATCAGAAGAGAAGGCAACAAAGTGGCTGATCTCCTGGCAAATTTGGGGGTGGATAGTGATCGGACTCTACATACAGGTTCGCTCAACATGATCACCACTGCTTCCCAGCTACAGGAATATAATGAACTGGTACAAAGTGAAGAGGCACACCTGGATGTGGGTGATTATTATGAAGTTAATGCAGATTAGACAGAAGGACGGTAGGCAGCCAGGCCACATGGCCACCCGCGTCCCTTTCCATGCCAATTTATGGCAAGTTACAGTTGACCTACAGGCACCATTACTCTGGTGCTCAAGTCGAGGAGTTCGCAGCAGGCATAAGGCCATGGCTTCCACAAGACATAATTCAGTCACCCCTTCCCCGCTAAACTGCTCTTTCCCCCCTCAAGCTGCGGAGCCGAGCTCATGCACAATTACTGGGTGGCGATGTTGGATTCTCAGCTGTGTTGATCTGGGGAATGGCTTCCATTTCTCTCAAACAACTCACTGTGCACTGAATTCCACCCAGAACTCCTCTGTTTCTCTTTTGAATAGCTCCATCCACTCCAGAGTTAACTATGCCTCCCCAATTGCAATCACTGAACACAACACTGCCATTTTGGCCCAGCTCAACAGCCATCATTCAGCCATGATGCGTATTCGCCATCGAATGCGTAGCAGAAGAGGTGGTAGTCGAGGTGGAAGCACTCGCCTCCCCTTGATGCCCAGCCCTGAACCAGCTACTTCTTCCTCATCCCCTTCTACTACTCATTCCAGAGGTCATTTCTCTGGCAGATACCCTGACACTCGCAGTGGTAGAGGTCGGGAATAGGCCCATGGCGCCAGAAGATTGAATGCTAATACCCAAACGGCCAATCTCCCTACCCCCCCTCACCCCTCTCACCACACGACCCAATTTCGCTTCCACAGCACGTTGCATCGCCCCGATATCATAGCCACTGTCACTATGACCTTCAGTGAGGAAATCAGTCCGCAGGATGAGTAGGATGCTCAGACCCATGACCTTGGACCAGAGAAAAGGAACAACAGTGAGCAGCAGAAGAACAAGGATGACCGTGAACCAGAGAAAGGAAACAGTAGCAAGCAGCAGACGGCAGAGAAAACGAGCAAGGCTGGTCTTGACAACATTCTGCATGGAGGGGAGCTGGCTGGAGGCAAGCATGCAATTGAAGGCAGTTCGGGTGGCACGCAGGCAGTTGGTGGCATCTCGGGCGGCACGTCAGGCAAGCATGTAGTGGAGGGCAGCTCAGCAGGCACGCAAGCAGTCGGTGGCCTCCCACGCGGCATGTCAGCAGAGGATGATGACTGGTATGAGTACGCGTGTCGCATTGTGGAAGAGCCTCCACCAAATGACACTTAGGGGGTCCATTCAGACTGTTGAGCCAGTTGCTATGTGTCCATTTAGATTGCTATTTCTTGGGTTTGTTTTCATGGAGTTTTTCTCTACTGTTTAAAAAAAAAAACCATGTGGCTAGTTTTGATTGGTATTGATTTAGGACCCCTATGCGGGCCTTTTTAAGTTAAGTTCTGAGACCCCTACATGGGATTTTTACAATGGGTTCACTCGGACTGGTTTCCCCCGGTGGGCAGTTGAGTTTAGTCTTTTTTTGATTAATTTTGACATAACTCTGTTTAGCACCACAGAGGCCGAAGCCTCACTGTATTTTTATTTTTGCCTTTCTAAATAGAATAGTATTACTTAGAAAAAAACATACTAAGGGTAAGGAATCTAGAAAGTGCCTCCTCACATAGCTACGCGAAGGCCAGACAGCCGCGTAGAGCGGCGCCAGCTCATAGGATCGGTTCGCGACCTTTCCAGACCTCATCAAGACATCCCTAGGGTGTGGAAACCTGGTTCTAGAACCCCCCTATACTACCTCGGGTGAGACTTCAGTCTGCGCTCTGTGGACTGTTGCCGAAAGGGCCGGTAGTCCGGGATTTGTTTGGCTAAAACACTTCTGAACCTGGGTCAGGACCCTATAAGCCAACAAATGGTTCCGTCGCCAGGATCTACCTAAGGGATGTCTGATGTCAGAACACTGGAATCCTACGAAGAAGGAAATTGAAGATTGGTTGGATCATAAGCTTCATGAGTTTGTATTACAGGAAAACAAAACCCCGCAAATATCCAAGAAAAGGTGGCTAGATCACTACATATATACAGAAATCCACGAGATCTTCTTCGCGACCTTCTCCTCAGAGCTGTATGATTGGATCGTGAGGCTAGCAGACAACCAAGGAAGGTGCAAGCTCGATCAACTGATAGTGTGGACTCCAGAGTTGGTGCGCAGGCTGTAGACCATTGGCTTGATTGGATAATAGGAGGGTTTATCACTGAATTTGTGATAGACACGACTGTAAGCTACAACAAAGCAGAAAGACGTTTTCTGAAGGGACCATGAGGTAAGTACATCAAATCTTTGAATACCTAGATTAAGACGCTGTTATGTGAAAAGTGGGTTATGCAACTACATTAATGTTTGGAGCAATGCAGAGCGGAAGAATCTACCAAGGTATCGAAGGCTTAGGAAACAGTCCCCTAATTTCACCTTCACGAGAAAGCGAGGAAGAACGTGCTCGGGCTTCTCCGAGGAGTGTGGTTAGTTTGATAAGGCAACACATTCCACAGTTGTCACCTCCACTTACGCCATCACCCACTTCACCTTCTTCACCTCCATCTTCAACCACCCCACCTCCACCCAACCCACCATTCAGCATGGCGAGTGCAATCAAGCTACCCATATTCAAAGGAGTAGGGAATGAGGATCCAGATCAGTTCTGGTTCGTAGTAAGAGTGGTATGGGAAGCACACGGGGTTACAGATGACAACATCAAGAAGGCCACATTGGTGAGCATGCTGCAGGATCGCACGCTGACCTGGTATATCAAGCACTCAAACGATTACCCAAATGCAGGAATAGTTGAAATCCAGACTGCGCTGAACAGAGAGTTTAGCTAACTAAAGTCAGAGACTCAGTCAATCATTGGGTTTAAAGAGATCGCGATGCTTCCAGGTGAAACCCCCTGGGATTTGGATCAGAGACTGAAGAGCACGATCCTTGAGGCTAATATGACGCTAACGGATGTGTAGCACCACACGTGGATTGTGGCGTCTTTTACACCACACCTGAGGACGACGCTATCGCAACAGAAGCATTGGAAATAGCGATGAGATTGCATGAAACTTCGATACAGGATCCTGGGTTGGGAGTCCAATAGATCCACGCACAACTATAAAACCTATGCTTGGAGATGGAGAGTTTGAAGCAGGATAGGTCACCCTGACCAGAAGCGCGTGAAGAAGTGTGGTGCATAGAATGTAAATGCCAGGGCCATGATAAGGATCATTGTCTGGTATTCGCGAACTATTTGGTAGGGGGGGGAGACCAATGCCATTAAGACTAGAGAAACAGGTAGGGCCAAGTGCTGTGCCTGCGCTCTGGTGTGTGATCTGTTAGGTGGGAGGAAAGCACACGACAGACAACTGTCATCTGTTGCAGAAGTTTACACAGACCCCCAAACAACTGTTTTGCAATTTTTGTAGATCAGTAGGTCACGATGAGCGAAACTTTCGAAGTTATGAATTGTTGATGGATCGAACACCTACCTACAGGATGCAGACTGAGGCGCGAGGTCAGGATCCAGCTGCAGCAATAACGCACAATGGGACCCGGATGAGGGCATGGACAGTTAATCTGCTATAATTGTGGAGGACCTGGGCACTACGCGCGTGACTGTATGAATCCAACCAGAACATGTTGCCCGTACTATTATTAGTTTGATCATGAAGTGGTAGATTGTCCCACATTGATCGCACAGATGCGCGAGAAAGGGGTACTTCAGCCTACTCCGATGCAAAACATCCAAATGATGAGGTCTGAACTGCACGAAGAAGACCCCAACGTAAACATGGTGCTCAGAAGTGGTGCAACCATAGGGGAAGATAAGGGGAAGCAGCCTGATGAAAATACATGGGTTCGCAAGACCCCTATAAAGCAACCTGAGTTTGACTTGGAACGTGCAAAGGAGAAATTTATAGAAGCTAAGGAGAGCTTCGCGGAGGCCTCTACGTTAGGTAGCAAGGATCAACCAGAGCCAGAAATGGATCCTTCTATGCTAAATACCTTTTTAGAGACATGCATGAAGCTAATATGTGACAATAAGGTAGTTAAGGGACTACAAGAGCTGATCACTAGGTGCGCAGGGTCGGATGAACCACGTGTGGTCTGAAAACTAGGAAAGCATGCATTACGCACCGGGAGGGAAATGCGATTGACGGTGCAAATTGGCGAATATGAGATGGATCAGGTCATCCTGGACTTGGGTTTGGATGCGAATGTGCTACCTAAACAGACATGGGAGAGCATGGGCAGGCCCTTGCTATAGTGGTTTTCTATTCAATTATGGATGGCGAACCAACAAAAGATCTTACCCATGGGAAGATTGCAAGGGGTAAGAATGGACATTGAAGGCGTAAGCACGCATACGAACTTTGAGGTAATATAGATTGTTGATGACAGTAACCCTTACCTCGCGTTGCTAGGAATAGACTAGGCCACCGACATGAATGGAGTCATTTACCTAAAGAGACAGAAGATGATATTCGAGAAAAAGTCTCTTCGTGTAATAGTTCTGCTGGATATAGCCGAAGGAGCGCACTACACTGAACTTGTGTGCGACAAGGACAACGACGATGAACTGGACTACATTTACCAGATAACAACGCAAGACCAAGATCGGGTGAATCCGACAGCAGACTGGAGAATCTCATGGGAGAACGACAGTTCCTACACTTCAGATTCAGATGAAGAGATAGAGCGATGGTAGAATTGATTGCACGAAGTAACAACACTGAATTGTAATATGATGGTTAGATCACTGCGATGCGTGACGACCGAAGCAAGGGAACTGCCAAGAGATGATGGCGCAACACACATGGGGAATACTTAGGCTAGTGTGAAGATGTAATACCAGAACAACAGCAATATGGTGTGCAAAAAGGGGCGTTGCGCGTAACAACTGCACAATGGTGGGATACGTATCGGAAGAGTAGGTGGAATTGGTGCGAATGTAGAAGGTGGATGCGTGTATGGTTTGGAGGTCCCCAGCATTGAAAGCGATCTGGGTAGCAAGGACAAAGTGGTTTGAGCACCCACCTGCGTCAAGGGATGCAAACATATATTGTGCAACCACCTCCCCAGCTAAGGATCAAAAATCTGAACTTGATGCGGCAGCAAGGAAGGCAGCGCATTCCACAAGTAGTTCGTGATGGAATGTTCAAAAAGACATGCGGAATCCTGAACAAATTTCGCTAGATAAAATGAACCAATTTGGATCTGTGCGTACCAGTGGTTCGATGGGCCTATAGGACCGTAAGCAAGAAGAGGAGTGAAAAGATGACCCCATCATTGACGAGACGAGATGAAACCAGGAGGACAGAGAGAAATCCCCAGACCACATCTCCCGTAGTTCAGATAGGATGCGAGAACCTAGGTAAAGGAATTCGGCAGTTACAAGAAGCCATTCGGTGAGGGAGATTGAAAGTTCATGAACTCGATGAGGAATGGGCACGGCTGAGGAGGAAAAGCATGATAGTGGACGAAGAACTCAACAAACTGGAAACTGGAGTTGCACAAGTGGGCCGCGTGAAACTAAGCATGAGGGGACTAGGCTTGGTCGACCCTACTACTACATTAGAACGAGTTGCGAACTTGCTATCATGGCTGCAACCACACCTTACTAAACAAGGAAGAGTACCATACAAATAAGAATGCGATGCACTACTGGATACAAGGGTACTTGAAGGATGCTCGCAGCCCGGACAGGCAAGAAAATTGAAACCCCGCACCGGGGGTGCGACCACCTGACTATCCGTAGGAAGCATAGTCTCAGCACTCCAAGCAGTTGGAAGAGGGTGCGAGACTATAAAGGAGTATGTATGGGAGTTACGCGGCCCAAACGCGGCGCACAAGATCAGTATGAAGCATAGATCGCGTTCACATACAAGGGACTGCGTTGCCACGTGGGTGCGATGGAAAGTGACCATTGGAGACACTGTTCATGACAAGATGTCCAATTTAAGGCACCGAGGAGCGGATGACGTGTAATTAAGATGCAGGGTTAGAACTAGGGTTGAAAGGATCTACCACCAAAATCACATTAATGAGCCAAGAAAGGGGGAAATGGTTGAATTTGAATTCAAAGAGGCCTATAAATCACAGGTGGCCTATCACCAAACGACCCTTGGCATGTTTAACTTGTGGCGTTATCAAACAAGCAGGAACCTGATGAACTTGGAGGCTGTAAAAGCAAGTCCGTGGTTTGAAGCATTGCCAAAGGATACACAGGAGTCCTTGATCAGAATAATGACAACAACCAGGGGAGCCACCCAGAGTTCTACACCGCCGGTAGGTGATACACCAGAAATCCCTAAATCGCCTTGGATGTCGAGGCCCAAAAAGGACCCACAGGCAGCAGGACCAGTCCGTATGTCTCCATGAAATCCCCGGTTCGGAAAACTGTCAATGGAAGAGAAGGGAAAAATAGTTAATATTGAGAGCGACGATGAGGAAGAGGACCCTCCAACCTCTGTTGAAGAGATGGAAATAGAGGAAGAGATAGAAGAAGACATCCAGCCAGTACGCGCCACAACCAAGCTACCCAAGTATGTCCCTCCGCGGAAGGGGAGGGTAAAGGTCCCTAAAGATTTGGACGTTGTGACGTGTAGGTTTTAACCCTGTACAAAAATTACCTGCATACGAATTCTAAAACACAAAAAATAAACAATGCGAGATCGTAACACATAAAACACATATACACAGAGATTTTCCCCTAGATCTCAAAACCGGGACTACCAGCTTGATTTTTCATTATATTCCTTTCAATGTTACAATACATATTTATACATGCCGAAGCATCCAATACCATGGATCGAAAACCACCATGTTCAATACCATGGATTGAAAATCATTGCATCCAATACCATGGACCGAAAATATCGTGTCCAATACCATGGACCGAAAACCATCGCGTCCAAAAAACATGTGCAAAAATCATGGACAAAACCATAGGTGGGTCAGCTGAACCTAACATAGGGTCCAAAACCAAAATTTTCCGGGGCGCTGCCCCAGACCCCATAAAGTGGGGTTACGGGTGCCCTTCAAACCCCCTGTTAACTACATGGAAAGAATATAACACAACCCAACATTCTCCCACTTGTTGTTTTCTTTCCACAGGGGACCACAAGAGAGCTTAGTCATTTTTCTAGCCCTGAAATGCCCATTGTCTCTCTACACCAAGAGAACTTCTCAGAGCTCATAGATTTTGTCAATGCATCTACAATATTCTTCAAAGTGTCCACCTTTACCAGCAACACCTTTTTGTTTTCTATCATATCCCTCACAAAGTGATACTGAACATCAATGTGCTTTGTCTTTGAATGATATGTAGGGTTCTTTGCCAAGAAAATTGCACTTTGGTTGTCACTGTCTATCCTTATATCTCCCTGTACTAACCCCATACTTGAACACAATCTCTGCAACCAAATTGCTTCCTTGCTTGCATGAGTGGCTGCCATGTATTCTGCCTGTGTAGTTGATAGTGCCACTACAGATTGTTTCTTACTCATCCAACTGACTGCACCTCCAAATAGGTTAAACACATACCCACTTGTAGATCTTCTTCGATCCAGATCTCCAGCCCAGTCTGCATCAACAAAGCCACGCTTATCCAACACTCTATCTAATCCTGGTCTTCCTTGGTAGCATAAACCATAATCACTAGTGCCATGCAAATACCTGAAAACCCGCTTTACTACTTTCCAATGCTCCTTTCCTGGTTTTGACATAAACCTGCTCAACACTCCCACTGCATGTGCAATGTCTGGTCTAGTACAGACCATTGCATACATCAGGCTACCGACTGCACTTGCATATGGAACATGGGACATGTCCTCTTCCTCTTCTTGTGTCTTGGGATACTGTTCAGCAGATAACCTCACACCTACTGGAATAGGAACTTTCACCCGTTTACTATCCTGTATATTAAACCTCTATAGTATTGTCTCGACATACTTCCTCTGGTTTAACCAGAGCTTCCTCTTTGCCCGATCTCTTTAAATTTCCATGCCCAAAATATAGTTTGCAGCACCAAGATACTTCATGTCGAATTTGGAGGACAATTGGGTCTTCAGATCCTGGATAATTTCTTTGTCATTTCCAGCGAGCAACATATCATCCACATACAAGACCAGATAAATAACATGATCACCAATTAATTTAAAATACACACTGTGATCTGCTTTGCTTCTGGTGAAGCCAAGTCCCCGTATAAACGTATCAAGTTTTTGATACCACATCCTTGGTGACTGTTTTAACCCATACAGAGACTTCTTTAACTTGCATACCAATTCTTTCTTACCCTTCGCTGCAAAGCCTTCAGGTTGCTTCATGTAGATTTCCTCTTCCAGATCCCCGTGAAGAAATGCTGTCTTCACATCCATCTGTTCTACCTCAAAATAAAAAGCAACGACAACATATAAAAGTAATCTAAAAGAAGTTACCTTAGAAACAGGAGAAAAAATATCACCAAAATCAATTCCCGGCACTTGGGAATAACCTTTTACTACCAACCAAGATTCATATTTCTCCACTTTTCCTTTTGCATTTGTCTTCTTTTCGAACACCCATTTGCTGCCAATGGGTTTCCTTCCAGCCGGCAACTCCACCAAATCCCAAGCCTCATTTTGTGCAAAGATGCCATTTCATCAACCATGGCCTCTTTCTAGAGTTTTCCATCCTCTGAATCTACTAAGACCTTCACAGTTTTGGGATCATTGTTAGTAATAGACAAAAGAAAAATTTGAACAGAAAGTAGATGTACTATACCTTTTAGGCTGCCTTCTTTATCGAACTGATCTTCTCATTGCCGGAGTTTGTGGCTCTTCATCTTTTGATTCCTCCTCTGCTGTAGAGTCTGATTCTTCCTCCTTTAGCTCAAACTCTATCTTCTTAGGTTCCTTTCGTTGGATTTCATGTTTAATAAAATCTTTCACCTCTCTGAACACCACATCTCGGCTGTACACAACCTTCAGTGTGACTGGGTTCCAAAGCTTATAACCCTTTAAACCATACTTATACCCAATAAAGATGCACTTTTCAGATTTACTATCCAACTTGGTTCGTTTCTCCTTTGGAACATGTACATATGCATCACATCCAAATACCCTTAGATGTGAAAGAGAGGGTTTCTTACCAGTCCATACCTCTTGTGGAGTCTTATCCTCCAACGCTGATGAAGGTGACCTATTGACCAGGTAACATGCAGTATCCACCGCCTCTACCCAGAATTCCTGTCCTAACCCAACAGCACTAAGCATGCTTCTTGCCCTTTCCATCAACGTCTTGTTCATTCTTTCTGCAACTCCATTTTGCTGAGGTGTATATGGAGTAGTTTTCTACTGTGATATACCATAATTCTTATAGAATTCATCAAATTCCTTGCTGCAAAACTCTCCACCATTATCTGTCCTCAGCACCTTTATCTTCTTCTCTATTTGATTTTCCACGAGAGCCTTAAATTATTTAAACCTATCAAAGACTTCAGATTTCTTCTTAAGGAAATATATCCATGTATTCCTTGAGAAGTCATCTATAAATGATACATAGTACACAGACTTACTGAGTGATGGAACCTTCACAGGTCCAAACACATCACTGTGCACAAGCTCTAATATCTGTTTCGCCCTCATACTACCAGAGGGGAAACTCACCCGATTCCACTTCCCATAGACACAATTTTCACAAAAATCAAAATACAGAGAGCTATTACTCATACCTTCTACCATACCTTTACCATGAAGTATTCGAAGGCCCTTCTCTCCAATATGTCCAAGCCTTTGATGCCACAGCATGGTCTTCTCTCCAGAGACCGCTGGATTTTCTACTCCACTTTCAGGAACCAGAGAACTATTGCACCCATCAATAACAGTGCTACCTTGTAGCTTGTACAGAGTTCCAATCCGAACTCCCCGCATCAATACCAGTGCTCCCCGAACCATCTTGCAGGTATCCTTCTCAAACACTGTTTTTACACCTGCATCATCCAGCTTGCTAACAGAAATCAGATTTCTGGCTAATGTAGGAATATGTAGAATTCTTGGAAGTGTTCTAACCCTTCCACCTTGCAATTTCAACTTTACTTTTCCGCGACCAATGATTCTAGCCTTCCTGTCATCCCCCAAGAAGACATCACCACCATCATATTTTTCATACTCACAAAACCACTCTCTATGGGGAGTGAAGTGAAAGGATGCACTTGAGTCAATCAACCATGCCTCGTGATCTACATGTGTACTTGAAGAAGCCAAGTACACATCCCCACCTTCATCTGAGGTGGTTTTCACCTTTGCAGAAGGAGTCTCATCAGATCCCTTTCCTTTGTCAGGAGCTTTAGATTTATAGTCCCTTTTGTAGTGCCCTTCCTTTCCACATTTCCAGCACACCACCTTTACAGGTTTTCCTGGAGATTTAGATCTCGCTTTAGTTTAGATCTCCCACTCGATGACTTATTTTTGTTTCTGTTCTGGGTCTACCCTCGTACAGACAAGGCATCACCATTTTGGATCTCCATATTTTTCTGTCTCATCTCCTTCGTCAGCAAGGATGAGACTATTTCATAAAAATGCAAGGCAATTGCATTGCTACCTATTGCAATAACCAGAATATCCCATGAATCTAGTAGAGAACACAACAAACTGATGCACTTATCTTCATCTGAAATTTTAATATTAACTGATGCTAACTGACTTACCACAGTATTAAATGCATTTAGATGCTTTGTCACCGAGTCTCCATCTTTCATCCTTAGGTTATACAGCTTTTTCCGCAAGAACAGTTTATTCACTAGAGACTTAGATTCGTACAAAGTCCCTAACTTGTCCCACAAAGCTTTCACTATAGCTTCCCCTGATACATTCAACAATACTGAATCTGAGACACACAATTGTATTGTGCTCTTTGCCTTTCGATCCAACTTCTTCCATTCTTCATCGGACAGTCCTGTTGGTTTAGTACCTGGATCTACCGCGATCCACTGATCTTTATCCACCAACAGATCCTCCATCTTTAGTTTCCACAACTCAAAACTCTGACCTTTAAATTTCTCAATCTCTATCTTTCCACTGCTTGCCATCTTCTTTCACCACCTGAATCGATCTCGTAGATCTTTCACTGAACATTGTCTACCGTAGGCCCGAGCGAAACCCCTCAGCAACAAAGGCGTCCCCTTGAAGCCAAAACAACTCCGATACCAAATGTAGGTTTTAACCTTGTACAGAAATTACCTGCATATGAATTCTAAAACACAGAAAATAAACAATGCGAGATCATAACACATAAAACACATATACACAGAGATTTTCCCCTGGATCCCAAAACTGGGACTACTAGCTTGATTTTTCATTATATTCCTTTCAATGTTACAATACATATTGATACATTCCGAAGCATCCAATACCATGGAACGAAAACCATCACGTCCAAAAAACATGTGCGAAAATCATGCACAAAACCATAGGTGAGTCCGCCCAACCTAACATAGGGTCCAAAACCAAAATTTTTCGGGGCGCTGCCCCAGACCCCATAAAGTGGGGTTACAGGTGCCCTTCAAACCCCCTGTTAACTACATGGAAAGAATATAACACAACCCAACATGACGAGCACACTCAACACCCCGTTCCTTCTCGAGGGGGTTCTATTTGAATGTACGATTGTGGGCTGCGTGCCCACTATAAAGTTTGAAGACTGGGACCTCGTGGATAGTGAGAAGTTTCCTCATTTAGAAACTAGCTAGCTGATGGAACAAATCATGGAAGGGGTAGTTACCACACTGTGGCCACGGACATGGATACATGGGGTGGAGGAGGCCGGGTTACTCCACCTCTTATCAATTCCACCCTTCCATCGGGCCCAGATCATGATATTTGTTATTAGACAACTGCTTTTCCTGGTGCACGATGGGTACTTTTGGCTGGAGGAGCCCATTCCCATCACTATAGAGCTCATTCATAGGATTTCTTGGCTTCCCTGTTCAGGAAGGGACCCCACGGAAATTTCTAGCAGAAGTGGAGACTTGATGCTTGCGGAGGCTATGAAAAAGAAATATAAGTTGGAGAAAAAGCAGAGGGGGTACGTTATTACTAGTATTCAAAACAAAGGGGTTTGCATAGCTACCGAGTTGTTGGTAGGAAGGGTTATGAGAAAATGCTGGGGCAATGAGGTACTAGCAACGGTTATCGCGCTGGCCAAGCAATGCGCAGAAGGGGTACAGTTCAACTGGGTGCAGTTCCTCTGCGATGAGTTTCTAACGAATTGCAGGGAGGCCCAAGAACAGGGTAAGAGCTTCCACTACGTGTGGTTGCTCTTATCCATCCTGTTGGTTACAGGTGAATTGCTTGAGGATAGTCAGTTTCCTCCCCTTGACCAGGACTGGCCAGAGGCAGCAAAATATGCGTCGCTATGGGCAACGAAGGATGCTACGTGAATCAGAGAAACCAAGATCTTCTAGGTACTAATGGAAGCAAGCATACGACTATGGATCAACAAATGGCCATGCCTATTTGCCTCAGTATATGATAATATGAAGAACTTTGTAGACTTTAAAGTGGATATGCACAATGTATATATCAGGGCGCGAAGGGATCTAGAGCAGAAGTGGACCACACTCCCCTTCATTGCCATAGATGACGCTGTTTTCGTGGTGCTTGATACATGGCCATCGGAATGGCGCACACCAAATGTGGTAGTGCGTGACGAAACAGAGATCTAGAAACAAAAGGCTGCTACCAAGCGGCTAGCACAACAGAAAAGGAACGAACAACTAACTGTGGAAGTACAGGCGTCTTGGGAGGCAGCGATTGCCACCACAGAAAATATTGCAGCAATAGGGGCCACTACGACGCAGGAAGAAAGACACCTAGACATAACAACAAAATAGGGGACAGATGCGACGACGGAAGGCGCAGACCCAAGCACCACCTCGACACAATTGAAACACCCGCGCGCAGCAGAACGAACTGGGCCACGGAAGAAGACCAAGGCGTCCAAGTTGGAGGGGAAGCCTATTACACTGATCGATGGTGACCTATATGACATCGGCGACACAATTCACAAAGCCACTAGGGAAGTACTCCAAGAAGCAATGACGAAGCAACAAAATGTTTTGGGGGTGCTCAGGACGCAAATCTAGGAACATTAGGTGTGGCCCCCACAGCAGGGAAATGTAGCCACCTACAGGGCCACGGGTACATCAGTAACCGAGCAGTTGCTACACACCAAAATGGCTAATACCGTCACACTGCCGGAAGGGGCACTGATAACAGACAATGCGAAGGACAGAACTGTGGTAGGCTGGCTCAAGGGCCTTGGACTAAACTTGGCCGCCCTTCTGCGAGAGATATTATACCAGCTGCAGGATGGAGCAACGATAGAGCTCTGCGCTAGGGAAGGACGCACAGTACAGATGCTCAGTGAACAACGAATCAATATTGAGCAACTGAGCCTCCAACGCAGCGAAGCAGCAGCATAGACTCAACAGTTGGAGCAAATCATTGAGGAAGCATGTCGCCGCGTCCTTGAACTAGAGATTGCAGCAGACTTACCAGCGGGTATACAGATCCACAAATTGGCCAGTGGATTCCGCGAGGCGAAGGAGGAAGCAACGAGGATCCAGTTGGACCTCAACTTACAGAACGTGGAGCTGAGACTGAAGGCATAGCCCTCTACACCACTAGAGATCAGAGAGCAGCGGCACCGTGCCATTCAATCAGGGTTGGAAGCAATAGGGTGCGCCATAAAGGAGTGCACCAGCTTGTTAGATCAGTCACTCGTCACGCTCACTTCACTACAAGAAGACCCAACGCTATAGTGATTAGAGACAGAAGCGCGGGAGTTGTAGTAGGCCTATGATAATGTTCGAGGGACCACACAGACGGTTGCCCTTACTCAAAGATTGTCCAAGATGAGGGAGGCCCAGGCTCTCAAGGCACAAGTCGACACCGCACGTCAGAAAGAAGTAGTGCTTAAAGAACGCATCCAGCCTTGGCTTGATGAAGCATTCACGGTCACCGCCAAGATCGAGGGAAAGCTAGCACACATGTAGGGTGCATATGTACTTAGGCAAGCAATTGCACCTGACAATGAAGCATCGGAGACACACACACAACGAGTACAACAGACAACAGAAGAATGTGTTGTGGATGTAAGTGAAGCGCAGAAG
Organism: Pinus tabuliformis; assembly: GCA_031772625.1. Classification (NCBI taxonomy): domain Eukaryota; kingdom Viridiplantae; phylum Streptophyta; class Pinopsida; order Pinales; family Pinaceae; genus Pinus; species Pinus tabuliformis. Next base: position 1,122,746,376 of record CM062815.1, on the reverse strand, counting down.
TTGCTGGATGACCTCTGTGCGAAGATCAACGCACCAGCTGAGTGACTCGGGATGAGTCACAATGATTGTGTTGGGGGCCTGTTCGGCAGTGGATCCCCTGCATAACGGTTTTGGGGCTTAAAGCCCACAATTTTTGTAATGGTATTGTAAAGGTTCCGCGAAGTGCGCGGAGTGAAAATTATAATGAGTAAAGTCAAAGTGTTGTCCGCCTAAAATATTGTAAATAAACATAGAATGTGTCAGCCTATCCATGGTCTGCGGACCATGGGAATGTATAAATAGAGTGAGGCTCTAAGTGTAGAAGTTAATTTTTGGTTGGTTCTGATCTTAAGTATTATGTGTTTATGAAAGCAGAAGTTGCTCTGAGTCTGAGTTGTGGTTGGTAGTAGTTAGAGTAGGCTCTGCAGTTGGGTGCGCAAAGGCCTGGTAGAGTCTGCAGCTGTGTGTGCAAACCCCTGCAGCTAAGTGTGTAGGGCGGAATTGGATTGTACTAGAACAGAAGATTAATAAAAGATAAGTGTTTCTGAATTATTGTGCATTTGGTCGCAGATCTGTGTGTTCATTCTTATGTTATGGTTTTATGCATATCTTTAAGGTTTATGGTTGCATGCACTGGTTATAAATATTGAATGTTTGATTAAGACCATTGAATTAAATCAGATATATAATATTAATATACTAAGGGTAAGGAATCTAGAAAGTGCCTCCTCACATAGCTATGCGAAGGCCAGACAGTTGCACAGAGCGGCACGAGCTCGCAGGATCGGTTCGCGACCTTTCCAGACCTCATCAAGACATCCCTAGGGTGCGGAAACCTGGTTCTAGCACCCTCCCATACTACCTTGGGTGAGACCTCAGTCCGCGCTCTGTGTACTGTTGCCGAAAGGGCTGGTAGTGCGGGATTTGTTTGGCTAAAACACTTCTGAACTTGGGTCAGGCCCCTATAAGCCAACACTCGTTGGAGAGTTAATATGAATTTAGCCATTGATTAAACTGATCCACTCCATTTTATGCCTTATAAACCCTGTTCTTTCATAAAAACTGTTACACAATGCATCCCCGTAACTTAATTGATCACTGGATACTTGCAGCTTACAATCAAATTGACAAATTCACTGTTCAAGCCAATTTTCTGTCCTGTTCACAAGAAAGCTGACATCCAGGTTTATTCAATCTATTTCAATTACACTATTTTTCTGTTATCGTTTTGTTTCAACCAAATCCTTCCCATTTCTGTCACTTTTAGTTTGTAGTCCAATCAACAGAATGCCTCCTAAGGGAAGGAAATTGCAAAAACCCAAAACCCTCTCATTCATCCTCAAGTTGATTTCCATCATACTCCCTTGGTTGACAGGGACTGTAAAATCCATGAATCCTTGTCCAACTTTGACTTGATTGAGATCTATTGTTGGATGGAGGACCAATTCGTCGATCAAACAGACGAAATTGGACTTTGGGATTCCCATCTTCCGCATTACATCTTCCCTTAGACCCATAGAACACCTAAATTTATCAGAAAATGTCATGCATCCTATGACCCCATTCAAAGAGCTATTATCTCACCTATAGGAGAAATCCTATGCTCCATCAATGCCCAGTCCATTGACCAGATGTTGCAGGCCCCAACTATTGTGCCAACCACTCCTTTTTCTCATGAAAGCCTAAAAGAAGTCTATCAGAAGCTGGATTTCACTAAAAGATCTCAAACCCTAGAACTTTTCCTAGCTGTAGATAGCCCTCTACCTAAAAGAAACCCTCCCTATGATTCATCTATATTCCTAGACAGAACCAAGCAAATTACCATCATTCTCTCTTATCTCCTTGGTTACTAGTCCGATCAATATGTATATGAAGCCATCATTGGTTTCTTGTCTATCTTTTCTGCTGGTTCCAAACCCACTGTTCCTTTTAACTTTAGTCAATTTCTAGCTGAGGCCATTCATGAACAATTTGTCCAATTCAATACTGAAGAGGTATTCAAGTATGCTTCACTACTTGTATATATTTTTATCTATTTTTAGGGAGACAAGTTTCCATTCACTTTGCAGCAGCTAGATGAAGAAGGGAACCAACAATCAGTTATATTTCAGACTTGTATGGGAATGAAGGAGAAAGAATATTTTTCATATAAAAATTTCATTGAATTATTTGTTCGTCCATCCATTAATCTTCTGAGTAGCACTCCAAAACCAAGAATTAGTGATGAAATTGTAAAGTTTTTGCAGATAGTTGACCAAACCAAAATAGGAGATTGGTATCTTTACCAAAATTATATAGAGATCAGAGTCTATGGCTATGAGCTTCCACCCTACAAGATACCTAAGTACCTCCCTATGAGAATTTTTGCATTAGAATATATTAGGCAGAGGCTGAATGCAGATGAAGTGCATTTTGTGGCTGCAAAGAAGAAATCACAGATTAAGCTAAAGGCTCAAGTTGGTCCATTCATCTGTAACACTAGAGAAGCAGGAGAAGAAGCAGACAGGTTATTGAAAGAGATGAAGTTTGGCCTCAACTTTACTTGGTCTTATGACCCAATGGGAGTGATTTCAAAACTTAGAGTAGAAAATAAATTTACTCCATATCATCACATAGTCAGGCCTGAGATTTAGCAATACAAAAATATGTTAGAATGGAAGGAAAACACCCTTCAAGAAGATGAAGAGCAGGTAGTCTCTACTTCAAATATACAAACTCCACTTGCATAGGAAAAGACAGCCAAATGAGGAAGGGAAGAAAAATCATCCCCTACATAAGAAGCATCAAGTAAAGGATTTAGAATTGTACACAGAAAGAAGAGGCATAAGATCTCTTTGAAGGTCCGTACAACTAATGAGTCACAAAAAGCAACAGTTGACAGACTTGGAGAGACATCTCTTTTCACACAGTCTCGTGGACAGTCTACTTAGTATCCCACTCATTCCACCACATCTCATGAACAACAGGTGATTAAGACTAGTGAAGGTAGTCATAAGGAAAAAAATGAAGAAGATGATATTTTTCATGTTTTCAGTGAAATTAAGAAGAAGAATGAGGAGTTAAAATTGAACACTTATACTCAATTCTAGAAACATTCTTCTAGTTCTCAAGCCAAAGTTCTTTCAGTATTTGACTCTGAAAAGGGTAAAATGCAGGTGGCTTTCTTACAAGCTCATATTCCACAACCCAGAACTGCTGCACATTACCAGAAGCAAACCTCCTTTGAATTTAATGTTCAAGATGTACACCCAATTGACCAAATTGAGATGCACAAACAAAGTGGCCAAATGATTTCTTCTCCTTTAACTAACACTGCCATGAGTCTGTCAAAGTTGTAGGTCACCTTGGCTAATATACAGTCATAGCTCAAGATTGAGAATGTTTCCTCATTGGGAAAAGACACCAAGATCAAATATTTGGAAGATCTGCAGATGAAGATGGGTTATGATCCCTCCAATGTAAATCCTGCAGAAGAAATTGTCAAGAAGAAAAATGCTGAGGTTTCAACATTAAGGAAGCAACTAAAATTTACAACTTTAGAGGACCCTTTGACTAAAGAAATTGAAGAAACTGAGGCTCAGAAATCAGACCTGATGAAACTCATTATGGAACAAAATTTGCAAATAAAATAGATGGAGGAACAAATGGAAAAACTTGTCAAAGAGAAAGAGGAAGCTGTGAAAAAGGCCAATATTCAAATGAATGTAGTTCCTCTTGCAACAATCCCTATAACTACAGTTTCTACATTAGGCACAACAACAACCTCAGGTACAATAAAAGGAGCTGAAGAACTTGCTGAAGCTGTTCAGAAATTGTCTATTCAGACAGAGGAAATCAAGAAATTGCAGGATCAACTGAAGACACTACAACACATCAAAGCAATTGAAAACAACTCACATGCAGTTGAGTTGTAGAGGGCAATAAGTAAAATTGAGGTATTGCAGAAATAAGTCAAAGACTCTTACCTCGGAAATACAATGGGTTTATTAAAGGAGATTATATGGGAAGAGATCATTGAATCAATCAAAGATATCTGGCCTTATATCAGAATAATGTTTTGATCAAAAAGACTTGTTGGAAAAAGCTCAAGAAGCTATTGAAACTATCTCAAATGAACTTGAGGACAAGCCAGAAATAGCCACTAATATAATCAAGTTTATGAATTCTAAAGACAACTATGAGCTTCAATAATTGGGTGTTGATGATAGGACAACAACCATACTTGAAGTGAAGAAAGTTATTACAAAGAAAAATCTCATTCTTCAGTTGGAAGAAAAGTGCAAAAGTGTTAATGTCATAGTTCAACGGTTTTTTAGCAAGCTGGAACCTTGACCAGCAAGGGTTTGCCCTCCATATTTTTGATAAATGATAAGTTAATGCCTATTGAAGACTATGTCCACAAGCTCATAGAGGTCAAGACCAGTGCAACTACAGTTTCAAATATAAAGGGTACAACAACACCAAGGCTTGTGCTGAATGCACTCTGAGATACCTTTTTCATCCTTAATGAAATAAAAAACATATTTTTAGTAAAACCTACTTTTACTAAATATACAGAAATGGAAGAGGTTTATCGAAGGGTAACTAAGTTATCTATCCCAGATAATAAATGTTTGGAACAATTAACTTATTTACTTGACTGAAAGAAAGATCAACAACATTCAACATTTTGGGGAACAATCATCAAAAGGTCAGCAACATTCAAAATTTTGAGGAACAATCATCAACAGTTCAACAACAAAATAGTGATAGATCAACTATCAGTTCATTTTTCCTGATTTTGCATTAAGCTATTTTTGTAAATTTGTTTAAGATATTTTCTTAATACTCAACTTGTATAAATAACCCTCTTCTACGAGTTATCAAAGGTGGTACCTTTCATAATCAATTTTGTAAAAGCATTGATGTACAAGCTATTTTTAGATCACTGATAATAAAGAAAAGGATACTGAATTTGGTCTCATACAATTTCGATTTCTTTTGTAAGATTTTCATGTGTTTCATTCATTTTTTTTTATTCTTCATGTGTTTAAAATTTACAGAGATATCAGGTGAGAATAAATGTGTTACACTTATTCTTAAAATTCCTTTCTGAAGTGATTATCATAAAGAGACTCAGATATTGGACTGCCTGTCTGAAAGGCTCCCTCTAAATCATAAAATTGTCAGCATCTTATGTAATCTTAAGCATAGTTTGTTTAACTTTTGAACATTGTACAAAGGTTTTCCACTTATGAAAAATTATCTTTCTGTCTGAAATTTAAATTAATCATATCTCACAATTCTTTCTACACACCTTGTAATTTCAAATCACTGTGTGAAGTTAAAAAGTAGTCCTTTGATTATCTATTAGTACTATATAAAAGAGTTAATACATCATTCTTACAATTTGTCTATGTATTGGTCCTCCATAAAAACCAAAACCAAAACCCCTAAAACAAATATCTTAGATGATGTGGCATGATCAATTGACCATTATCATCTCAGAGGAGCAACATCAATCTGGCTCTGCTGCCAGGGAATCGAATTTGATAAGTTTTCCTGGGACAACAATATAAATCCTATTCCTTTAAAGGTGACTAAAGGTCTAGATAGGTCAAAATCCTTCACCTGGCGAATCCACTTTGCTAAACTGGCACCTTTTAAGCACACTTGATCCCATTCTAAATCTGACACAATTAGTCCTTTATCAAATCTAGAAAAACTTGTGAGAAAGGCTAGTTCCAGAAGAAGACATAAACCATCTTCTTCTACTTTAGCCTTGTAGTTTGAAGATATATTACAATTTGATACCTATAGTTGTTGGGTTGTGTTATATTCTTTCCACGACTAGCCTACGTAGTTAATCGGGGGGTTTAGAGGGGGGCGGAGCCCCCCCTTCGTTGCGCCAATTGCGCAGCAGGGGGGTCACAAGGGGGTTTGAGGGGGGTGGGTAGCCCCCCTCTATGGGGTCCAGGGCAACGTCCTGGGGAAATTTTTTTTTGGACCCTATATTAGGTTGTGCGGACCTACCTATGGTTTTGTGCATGGTTTTCGCACATGGTTTTGGACGCGATGGTTTTTGGTCCATGGTATTGGATGCTTATGCATATATAAATATGTATTGTAACATTGAAAGGAGCATAATGAAAAATCAGGGTGTAGTCTCGATTTTAGGATCCAGGGGAAAATCTCTGTGTATATGTGTTTTATGTGTTATGATCTCACATTGTTTATTTTCTGTGTTTTAGAATTCATATGCAGGTAATTTCCGTATAGGGTTAAAACCTTCATTTTCTATTAGATCTGTTTTGGATTCAAGGGGACGCCTTTGTTGCTGAGGGGTTTGCTCGGGCCTGTGGTAGACCTTGTTCAATGGGAGATCTGCAGGATCGATTTTGGTGGTGAAAGAAGATGGCGAGCAGTGGAAAGATAAAGATCGAGAAATTTAATGGTCAGACTTTTGAGTTGTGGAAACTAAAGTTGGAGGATCTATTGGTGGATAAAAATCAGTGGATCGTGGTAGATCTAGGTACTAAACCAATGTGAGTGTTTGATGAAGAATAGAAGAAGTTGGTTCAGAAGGCAAAGAGCACAATACAATTGTGTGTCTCAAATTCAGTATTGTTGAATGTATCAGGGGAAGCTACAACGAAGGCTTTGTGGGACAAGTTAGGGACTTTGTACCAATCTAAGTCTTTGGTGAATAAACCGTTCCTACGGAAAAATATGTATAACCTGAGGATGAAATATGGAGACTCGGTGATAGAGCATCTAAACGCATTTAATGCTATGGTAAGTCAGTTATTATCTGTTGATATTAAAATTTCAGATGAAGATAAGTGCATCAATTTTTTGTGTTCTCTACCAGATTCGTGGGATACTCTGGTTATTGCAATAGGTAGGAATGTAACTGCCTTGCAGTTTGAGGAAATAGTCTCATCCTTGCTGACGGAGGAGATGAGATGGAAAAATGTGGAGAGTCAGAATGGTGATGCCTTGTCTGTACGAAAGGAACGTAATGAAAAATCAGGGTGGTAGTCTCGATTTTGGGATCCAGGGGAAAATATTTATGTATATGTGTTTTATGTGTTATGATCTCACATTGTTTATTTTCTGTGTTTTATAATTCGTATGCAGGTAATTTCCGTACAGTGTTAAAACCTACATTTTCTATTAGATCTGTTTTGGATTCAAGGGGATGCCTTTGTTGCTGAGGGGTTTTGCTCGGGCCTGTGGTAGACCTTGTTCAGTGGGAGATCTGCGGGATCGATTCTGGTGGTGAAAGAAGATGGCGAGTAGTGGAAAGATAAAGATCGAGAAATTTAATGGTCAGACTTTTGAGTTGTGGAAACTAAAGATGGAGGATCTATTGGTGGATAAAAATCAGTGGATCGTGGTAGATCCAGGTACTAAAACAATGTGAGTGTTTGATGAAGAATAGAAGAAGTTGGTTCGGAAGGCAAAGAGCACAATACAGTTGTGTGTCTCAAATTCAGTATTGTTGATTGTATCAGGGGAAGCTACGATGAAGGCTTTGTGGGACAAGTTAGGGACTTTGTACAAATCTAAGTCTTTGGTGAATAAACCGTTCCTACAGAAAAATATGTATAACCTGAGGATGAAATATGGAGACTCAGTGATAGAGCATCTAAACGCATTTAATACTATGGTAAGTCAGTTATTATCTATTGATATTAAAATTTCAGATGAAGATAAGTGCATCAATTTTTTGTGTTCTCTACCAGATTCGTGGGATACTCTGGTTATTGCAATAGGTAGGAATGCAACTGCCTTGCAGTTTGAGGAAATAGTCTCATCCTTGCTGACGGAGGAGATGAGATGGAAAAATGTGGAGAGTCAGAATGGTGATGCCTTGTCTGTACGAGGACGGTCCCTGAATAGAAACAAAAATAAGTCATAGAGTGGGAGATCTAAATCTAGAGGGAGATCTAAATCTCTAGGAAAACCTGTAAAGGTGGTGTGCTAGAAATACGGAAAGGAAGGGCACTACAAAAGGGACTGTAAATCTAAATCTCCTAACAAAGGAAAGGGATCTGATGATGCTTCTTCTACAGAGGTGAAAACCACCTCAATGAAGGTGGGGATGTGTACTTGGCTTCTTCAAGTACACATGTAGATCATGAGGCATGGTTGATTGACTCAGGTGCATCCTTTCACTTCACTCCCCATAGAGAGTGGTTCTGCGAGTATGAGAAATATGATGGTGGTGATGTCTTCTTGGGGGATGAAAAGAAGGCTAGAATTGTTGGTCGCGAAAAAGTAAAGTTGAAGTTGTAAGGTGGAAGGGTTAGAGCACTTTTGAGTGTTCCGCATATTCCTACATTGGCTAGAAATCTGATTTCTGTAAGGAAGCTGGATGATGCAGGCATAAAAACAGTGTTCGAGAAGGATACCTGCAAGATGGTTCAAGGAGCACTAGTATTGATGCGGGGAGTCTGAATTGCAACTCTGTACAAGCTGCAAGGTAGCACTGTTGTTGATGGGTGCAACAGTTCTGTGGTTCCTAAAAGTGGAGTAGAAAATCTAGTGGTCTCTGGAGAGAAGACTATGCTGTGGCATCAAAGGCTTGGACATATTGGAGAGAAGGGCCTTCAAATAATTCATGGTAAAGGTATGGTAGAAGGTATGAGTAATAGCTCTCTGGGTTTTGATTTTTGTGAAAATTGTGTATATGGGAAGCAGAATTGGGTGAGTCTCCCCTCTGGTGGTAAGAGGGAAAAACAAATATTAGAGCTTGTGCACAGTGATGTGTTTGGACCTGTGAAGGTTCCATCACTGGGTAAGTCTGTGTACTATGTATAATTTATAGATGACTTCTCAAGGAATACATGGATATATTTTCTTAAGAATAAATTCGAAGTCTTCGACAGTTTTAAAGAATTTAAGGCTCTGGTGGAAAACCAGACAGAGAAGAAGATAAAGGTGCTGAGGTCAGATAATGGTGGAGAGTTTTATAGCAAGGAATTTGAAGAATTTTGTAAGAAGTGTGGTATAGCACAACAGAATTCTACTCCATACACACCTGAGCAAAATGGAGTTGCAGAAAGAATGAACAAGACGTTGATGGAAAGGGCAAGAAGCATGCTCAGTGGTGCTGAGTTAGGACAAGAATTATGGGCAGAGGCAGTGGAGACGACATGTTACCTGGTCAACATATCACCTTCATCAGCGTTGGAGGATAAGACTCCACAAGAGGTATGAACTGGTAAGAGACCCTCTCTTTCGCATCTGAGGGTATTTGGATGTGATGCATATGAACATGTTCTAAAGGAGAAAATAACCAAGTTGGATAGTAAATCTGAAAAGTGCATCTTTATTGAGTATAAGGATGGTTTAAAGGGTTATAAGCTTTGGAACCCAGTAACAAGGAAGGTTGTGTACAACCAAGATGTGGTGTTCAGAGAGGTGAAAGATGTTATTAAAAATGAAGTCCAACCAAAAGAACCTGAGAAGATAGAGTTTGAGCTTAAGGAGGAAGAATTAGACTCTACAACAGAAGAGAAATCAGAAGATGAAGAGCCACAATCTCCGGGTGTGAGAATATTAGTTCGAGAAAGAAGGTAGCCAGAAAGGTATAGTCCATCTTCTTTCTGTTCAAATTTTTCTTTATCTATTACCGATGATGATCCCAGAACTGTGAAGGAAGTAGTAGATTCAGAGGATTGCAAACTTTGGAAAGAGGCCATGGTTGATGAAATGGCATCTTTGCACAAAAATGAGGCTTGGGATTTGGTGGAGTTGCCGGCTTGAAAGAAATCAATTGGTAGCGAATGGGTGTTCAAGAAGAAGACAAATGCAGAAGAAAATGTGGAGATATACAAAGCTCGGTTGGTAGCAAAAGGTTATTCCCAGGTGCCGGGAATTGATTTTGGTGATATTTTTTCTCCTGTTGCCAAGGTAGCTTCTATTAGATTACTGTTATCTGTTGCTACTTATTTTGATTTTGAGTTAGAACAGATGGATGTGAAGACATCATTTCTTCATAGGGATATGGAAGAGGAGATCTACATGAAGCAACCTGAAGGCTTTGCGGTGAAGGGTAAGAAAGAACTAGTATACAAGTTAAAGAAATCTCTGTATGGGTTAAAACAAACACCAAGGATATGGTATCATAAATTTGATACATTTATACGGGGACTTGGCTTCACCAGAAGCAAAGCAGATCACTGTGTGTATTTTAAATTAATTGGTGACTGTGTTATCTATCTAGTCTTGTATGTGGATGATATGTTGTTGGTTGGAAAGGACAAAGAAATTATTCAGTATTTGAAGACCCAATTGTCCTCCAAATTCGACATGAAAGATCTTGGTGCTGCAAACTATATTTTGGGCATGGAAATTAAAAGAGATCGAGCAAAGAGGAAGCTTTGGTTAAACTAGAGGAAGTATGTTGAGACAATATTGCAAAGGTTTAATATGCAAGATAGTAAACTGATGAAAGTTCCTATTCCTATAGGTGTAAAATTATCTTCTAAATAGTGTCCCAAGACACAAGAAGAGGAAGAGGACATGTCCCATGTTCCATATGCAAGTGCAGTCGGTAGCTTGATGTATGTGATGGTCTGTACTAGACTAGACATTGCACATGCAGTGGGAGTATTGAGCAGGTTTATGTCAAAGATAGGGAAAGAGCATTAGACAACAGCGAAGCAGGTCTTCAGGGATTTGCGTGGCACTAGTGATTATGATTTGTGCTACCAAGGAAGACCAAGATTGGACAAAGTTTTGGAGATTCGTGGCTTTGTTGATGCATACTGGGCTAGAGACCTAGATCAGAGAAGATCTATAAGTGTGTATGTGTTTAACCTATTTGGAGGTGCAGTCAGTTGGATGAGTAAGAAACAATCTGTAGTGGCACTATCAACTACAGAGGCAGAATACATGGCAGTCGCTTATGTAAGCAAGGATGTATTTTGGTTGCAGAGATTGTGTTCAAGTACGGGGTTAGTACACGAAGCTATAAGGATAGACTCTGACAGCCAAAGTGCTATTCTCTTGGAAAAGAACCCTGCTTGCCATTCAAAGACAAAGCACATTGATGTTCAGTATCACTTTGTGAGGGATATGATAGAAGACAAAATGGTGTTGCTGGTAAAGGTGGACACTTTTAGGAATACTGCAGATGCATTGGCAAAATCTGTGAGCTCTGAGAAGTTCTCTTGGTGTACAGAAACAATGGGCGTTGTAGGGATGGATAAATGAATAAGCTCTCTTGTGGTCTCCTGTGGAAAGAAAACAACAAGTGGGAGAATGTTGGGTTGTGTTATATTCTTTCCACGACTAGCCTACATAGTTAACTAGGGGGTTAGAGGGGGGGCAGAGCCCCCCCTTCGTTGTGCCGATTACGTAGTGGGGGGGCGGCATCGTCCCCTATCTAGGGGGTTTGAGGGGGGCGGGTAGCCCCACTCTACCGGGTCTAGGGCAACGCTCTGGGGAATTTTTTTTTTGGACCGTATATTAGGTTGGGCGGACCTACCTATGGTTTTGTGCATGGTTTTCGCACATGGTTTTGGACGCGATGGTTTTCGGTCCATGGTATTGGATGCTTCGGCATGTATAAATATGTATTGTAACATTGAAAGGAACATAATGAAAAATCAAGTTGGTAGTCCCGGTTTTGGGATCCAGGGGAAAATCTCAGTGTATATGTGTTTTATGCGTTATGCTCTCGCATTGTTTATTTTCTTTGTTTTAGAATTCGTATGTAGGTAATTTCTGTATGGGGTTAAAACCTACAATAGTAACATTCCATCAAATCTAGATTGGACTCATTTATCGCCTAGGGTTTCTTAACTTTTAGATAGGGGAGTTGATTTCAAATCAACTTTCATTATTCATTCACTTGAATCATGTCAAGAACCCCCACTACTAGTAGGATCACATAAATCTGAGTCTGACTTGGGTGTTCATTTACTTGAATGTAAACCTACAGACTTCATATCCCCCACTACTTATTCATTCCCTTCCACTTCTGAAAAATCAGGATCTTCTACTTATAAACAACCCGAAGGGACCTTTTCTATATATTCAAATCCTCTCTTTGAAACAAAAGAAGATATTCATTCTGAGGTTCACAAGTTAGTTATTAGGACTCATTTAAAATCTTTCAGGATGTCTGCTCCTTCTTTATCCCCTCCTTCTTCACCCCCACATAGTCATACACCCTCTCTATCACCATCTTCTTCTTCTTCTTCTTCATCTACAGAAACACCTCATACATCACCTTCTACTATGGCATTCCAACCTATTGTATAGGCTAGATATGTAGCTTTAGTCTTACCTCCAATCCTCGATGCATTCCCTCTTGGATATTTAAAGCACCTTCCTAGGTATAATGGAGAAACTGGTTCCTTAGCTGAGGACCATGTTCAAGCATTTCTAGAATTCATAGATAACATGAACATAGAACAAGAAAATGTTTACATGAGGTTGTTTGTTCAATCTCTTGAGGGAAATGTGAGAACCTGGTTTAGGTAGTTACCTACAAATTCCATTAGAAATTGGGAGGATCTAACAAACATATTCAAAAACCAATGGGGTGTGAAGAAAGATGTTGTTTACATTTTGACTGAGTTTGAAGAACTTAAAGAAACTTTGGTGAACCCGTCTCTGATTTTATCAAAAGGTTCAACAAACTTCATCATAAGATTCCCCCTGATTGCAAACCCCTTGTAGTAGTAGCCAAATCTAGGTTTCCAAAAGCCTTTGAAGATGATTTTGCTATAATGTTGAGAGAAAGAACTTCAAGGACTCTTGAAGACATGCAAACTAATGCTATAGAGGTGGAAGCAAATAGGGATGCCTTGCCTTAGCCACTTTAAAGGCTAAAGAGGAAAAGGCCCAAATAAAACTTAAATCTAGTCAAGAGGCCTCTACTTCTTCAAAGACAAAAACTGAAGATTCTAAAGTAGACGAGATCACTTCAATTCTTAGAAATCTATCCAATAGAATTTCTGTTAATTTTAGGTATGTTCTATGCTAGAACAATTTATTTCAATTTTTACAGTTAGATCAATATCATTTCTAGATTAGCAATCACATTAGCATTAAAGTAAACTACAGATAGAACATAAATATAAATCTCAGAAGACAAGCCAAGACAAGAGGACACAAGATGTGGCGCTAGCTAGGGACAAACCCCAATGTGGGGAAACCCTTGATGAATTCTTCTTTTATGTTCTTCAAAGTTCAGCAGAGAAAGTGAGAGAGATAGTACATTTACAATAGAAGTCAACACTTTGACTTTCTATATATGTATGAGATCAGTGGAAGACATGTTGCTTCAACTGATTCTCCAAGGTGACTCCTTCACCTATCATAGTGTTGCCTTTCGTCCATTTGCTGCACATAACCGTGTGACACCATGCTGTACTGTCACAATGTTGAACCTTGATGACTGAGCTGCTCTCATCTACTCTCATCATCATGCTTCCCATTATGCTGCATCTTCCATCATCATGCAGCCCTATTCATCATCATGCTTAACACGCCCATGCCACTGTTATGACTTCTTGTTGCTTCATCATGCTGCAACACTATACTTCTATTGCTTCATTATACAACCATATGCATATTAGCCTTAGCTACTTGCTATGTCTTGCAGCCTAGCAAGGCATCTAGGCTATAGTTCCAGAGTCCTCCAATCAGTCCAAAACTACACAATCCTTCTTTTGTCATGCTATCATCTACAACAATATGAATTCATGAATTGTCCTTTCTGACCTCTTTATATTGTGGCTCAGCTTCCTTGCAAATAGTCCTATCATGCCCAAATAGTCCTTGAATAGGTCATGCTGTCACCTACAACAATGTGACATTATGACACTTGTTTATATGACTATAACATGTCCCTTAGGGCTGCGTATAGGATCTTCTAGTTGCGAAATAAGGGCTACATATAATAGTAGCTCTAAGACCTTTCCTTGACAACATTTGGATCTTCTTCAGGAGTTATATAGGTCTTCCAGAGACTACGTATAAATCTTCTTCAATGTGGCAGATTAGGGCTCCTTAACAGTGGATAAATGAGGTCTCTTTTGACTGTGTTTCGCCCTCCTTTGTGCACCGTATTCAACTATGGATATAGGGCTGTATGAAGACCTTATTTCCTATGTAATAGGACCTATGGGAGGGCTCCTTCCAACTGCGGCTATGCCTCTTTGTGACTGCAGAGTTTCTTGTTGTGTATAGGGTCCAGATTCAGGCATTCATTTAGTCCTCACCTTTTCTACATTTAGGGCTTCACGTGGTTGTAGTTTAGGGCTGCGTATAAGGCCTTCACCATCACTGCATTTAGGGTATGGTAAGATCTCCCTTAACTGTGGCTGGGATCCTCTCCCTTCATCTGCGTCTTAATGTCTCCTCCATGACTATAATTTAGGGCTTCACTTGTAGGCCAGCGTATTACTCTTGGTGTCTCTCTCCTTCACCAAAAACCCAAGATGTGGAGAGGAGGAGATCACACCAAGAATGTGTTCAAATGTCTTCAAGTCCTCACCAATTTATACTAAAATGTAGATGATGAATAGGCATGACTATTGGGCCTCTGAGCCTACACAAGTTGTTGGCCGACTGCACTATCTCTGCCATCAATGCCCTGCATTGATCTGCTCTGCTTTGGTAAGCTCTGCTCAGCTTAGCTTAGCTCTGCTCATCTTTTCTCAGCTCTGCTAGCTCTGCTCAACTCAGCTCAGCTATGCTCTGATCAGCTCAGCTAGCTCTGCTTAGCTTTGCTGAACAATGAAGAAGAAGAATTGATCAAGAATCTGTCATACCATTCTCCACTGACTCGAAGTCAGTCTCAGAGTGTGTACCATTGGTCCTAGACTAGTCCTCAACTGACCTGAAGTCAGTGTCATAGTATGTACCACTCTTATTGGTCCCACACCAGTCCTCTACTGACTTGAAGTCAGTCTCAGAATATGTACCACTGGTCCCAGACCAGTCCTCAACCGACTCGAAGTCAGTGTCATAGTGGGTACAACTCCTACCACTGGTCCCAGACTAGTATCATTGATCCCAGATCAATGAAGGTCATCCTAGCATAGGGAGTACGGTAGATACAATGATGCATCCATCGGTACTACTATGGTCCCTATCCTCATTTCCCTACTCATTGATCAGATGAGAGGTACTTCCCATGAGTCTCGGATTGCATGGGTAGGATGCCTCGACAGGAGAACTAATCATCCCGTCCACAGGAGAGCGAATCATCCTATCCCACAAGAGAGTGAATCATCTTGTCCAACAAGAGAGCGAATCGTCTTGTCCACAAGAGAGTGAATCATCCTGTTCATAGGAGAGCGAATCATCCTGTCCCTCAAGAGAGCGAATCATCTTGTTCACAGGAGAGCGAATCATCCTATCCACAGGAGTGTGAATCATCCTGTCCCACAAGAGAGGGAATCATCTTGTCCACAGGAGAGTGAATCATCTTGTCCACAAGAGAGTGAATCATCCTGTCCCACAAGAGAGCGAATCATATTGTCCACAGGAGAGCGATCATCCTATCCTAGTGTGCACCACCAAGGGATGGTGAGTCACCCTCTGGTCGTATGTTGCTCCAGTAAGAACCGCAAGCCCCCAGAGCTCCCAGAGCTCAATGTATGCAACATGTAGGACCCTTTTACAAGGGTCTCTCGACGACTCCAAGTCGTTTAGGAAAATCACAGATTTGATTTTTCCCCCGAGGCTTTGACAAAGTGTAGTGACCTGTACATCATCTGGAGCTTCCTCTCTCATTGACTTACCATATCCCCGATAAGGTAGTATCTGATGTCTATCTCTTGGAGCAATCGTTGAATACAGGATTCCTCAATAATGGAATCCCATCTCTGGTTGTTACAGAGAATCACAATGGTATTCATCATGTGTACAAATAGCTCACTGAAGAGCTTCCACAACCAGGCAGCTTCATACGAGATCATACTCGTAGTTATGTATCTAGTCTCGACGATGCTTATAACAACCGACTTCTGCTTCCTTCTCATCCATGATATCGAAGCAGAATCCAAAGAGAACCAACACTAAGAAGTGCTCTAGCATTCATCCACACTGCCTACCCAGTCAGCATTCGAATAATCATGCAGTTTCATATTTCTGGAAGTGTATCTCAATTCATGATAGATTGTGCCCCAAAGATATCTCAAAATATTCTTGGCACCAATCCAGTGAGGCTCAACCAAATATGAACTCACCATGCTAAATACAAAACATATGTCTGGACAGAGGTTCACCAAGAACATCAATACGGATGAGTTTATGAAACTCAGAGGCATTTCCCAAATCTGTTCTGACATCGCTACCCTATAACTTCTGAAAGTTAAGATCCTCGAGGTAGTCACGAGCTTGCAGTTCATCATTCCACATCCTGAATCCAACTTCCTCTTACTTCTGCAAATGAGAGGGTCTGTACCTATCAGAAATAGATCATCCTCATAAGGTGCTGGTATGAGAGGTCTATCATCCACAACCTTCGGATGGTTTGGATCAGTTTCACTCCTAGTGACTCTCAGCTTCATCAGACAGCTATTGATCCTCTCATACTATGTCCAGGGTGATTTTCTTCAAGCCATAGAGGGCTTTCTTCCACCTGCATACGCGAGATTCTTGATCATCAATCTCAAACCCCTCGAGTTGTTCCACACCTGTGGACCTGCTACATGAGGGGAATGGTCCCCTTGTAAGATTTTCCTTCGTTACATCTCAGACATGTACTTTCATGCCTTTTTTGAATTCACGCATCCCTATCACCATCTGAATCACAGACCTCTGGTGCTATGTGTCAATGGTCCCTAGTGGACTTCCTGTAACTTAATACAACCCTAAACTCAAAAACATCTTTGAAAATTCTATTTTCAAACACGTAACTTTCCATCGACAAGTGCCACCTTAAAACCTTCGACTTCCATTCCTGAAATGGACACCAAGTTCTTCTTGCGATCAGGTACATAAAAGAGATTTTGTAAATGAATCGAGTTACCCTCATTCAATTGAGAGGTAACATTCCCTACACCCTTTTTGGGATAGGTGGCATCAAATCCAAGTATAATCCCATGATTGTTTCCGTCTCTACCAAGTTAGAGAGTGCATCCTTCTATCCGATGAAGTGCCTTGAAGTACTACAATCAATAAGCCAGATTCCCAAAGAATCTAAAGGAGAGGGCCAATAAAAGATAACGCTTCTATATCTTATTAGAAACAACATTTGATTCTTCATACCTGGGGTTCCTTGCTTTCTTTGAAGAGTTGACCATTTCCTTGATGACCTGCATTACTTGACATTCCTTTGATCATTGAAGATGTCCCTAGAATGATTGTTATCTTCATCAAGAGATGTGTCTTTGTCATTCAGACACTCCTTCACATAATGGCCAAACTTATTGCAACCAAGGCATCTGCCTTTCCTTCCATCCTTAGATCCGAACTTCCCAATGAAGTGATCTTTAGATGGGCCATCAAAAACTTCTGCTACACCATTCTGATAATATGCTTTGCTTTGACTTCACCCTTGGTGAACTTAGAAGAGAGATGTGGAACCCATTGTTCCTTTTGTCCTGTCCCAACTGTCTTTGGTGATTGCTCTTTCACTCTTGCTTGGGAATTGTCTTCACCTCAGCTCTGATTCCTTGTTAATTTTAGGTATGTTCTATGCTAGAGTACTTTATTTCAATTTTTACAGTTAGCTCAATATATTTTCTAGATTAGCAATCACATCAGCATTAAAGTAAACTACATATAGAACATAA
Organism: Pinus tabuliformis; assembly: GCA_031772625.1. Taxonomy (NCBI): domain Eukaryota; kingdom Viridiplantae; phylum Streptophyta; class Pinopsida; order Pinales; family Pinaceae; genus Pinus; species Pinus tabuliformis. Next base: position 1,122,728,647 of record CM062815.1, on the reverse strand, counting down.
ATATAAATCTCAGAAGACAAGCTAAGACAAGAGGACAAAAGATGTGGCGCTAGCCAGGGACAAACCCCAATGTGGGGAAACCCTTGATGAATTCTTCTTTTATGTTCTTCAAAGTTCAGCAGAGAAGGTGAGAGAGATAGTACATTTACAACAGAAGTAAACACTTTGACTTTCTATATCTGTATGAGATCAGTTGAAGACATGTTGCTTCAATTGATTCTCCAAGGTGACTCCTTCACCTATCATAATGCTGCCTTTCATCCATTTGCTACACATAACCATGTGAAACCATGCTGTTTTGTCACAGTGTTGAATTTTGATGACGGAGCTGCTCTCATCTGCTCTCATCATCATGCTGCCCATTATGCTGCATCTTCCATCATCATGTAGCCCTATTCATCATCATGCTTAACATGCCCATCATGCTGCTGTTATAACTTCTTGTTGCTTCATCATGCTGCAACACTATACTTCTGTTGCTTCATTATACAACCATATGCATATCAGCCTTAGCTACTTGCTATGGCTTGCAGCCTAGCAAGGCAGCTAGGCTATAGTTCCAGAATCCTCCAATCAGTCCCAAACTACACAATCCTTCTTTTGTCATGCTGTCATCTACAACAATCCGAATTCATACATTGTCCTTTCTGACCTCTTTATATTGTGGCTCAGCTTCCTTGCAAATAGTCCTATCATGCCCAAATAGTCCTTGAATAGGCCACGCTGTCACCTACAGCAATGTGACATTATGACACTTGTTTAGATGACTGTAACAGGTCTCTTAGGGCTGCGTATAGGATCTTCTAGTTGCGGAATAAGGGCTGCATATAATAGTAGCTCTAAGACCTTTTCTTGACAGCGTTTGAAGCTTCTTCAGGAGTTATATAGGTCTTCCTTAGACTGCGTATAAATCTTCTTCAGTGTGGCAGATTAGGGCTCCTCAACAGTGGATAGATGAGGTCTCTTTTGACTGCGTTTAGCCCTCCTTTGTGCAGCGTATTCAACTGTGGATATAGGGCTATATGAAGACCTTCTTTGCTATGTAATAGGACCTGTGGTAGGGCTCCTTCCAACTGTGGCTATGCCTCTTTGTGACTGTGGATAACGAGTCTGTTTCTTGCTATGTATAGGGTCTGGATTCATGCCTTCATTTAGTCCTCACCTTTTCTACATTTAGGGCTTCACGTGGCTGTAGTTTAGGGCTGCATATAAGGCCTTCATCACTACATTTAAGGTATGGTAAGATCTCCCTTAACTGTGGCTGGGATCCTCTCCCTTCATCTGCGTCTTAATGTCTCCTCCATGACTGTAATTTAGGGCTTCACTTGTAGGCCAGCGTATTACCCTTGGTGTCTCTCTCCTTCACCAAAAACCCAAGATGTGGAGAGGAGGAGATCACACCAAGAATGTGTTCAAATGAATTCAAGTCCTCACCAATTTATACTAAAACGTAGATGATGAATAGGCATGACTATTGGGCTTCTTAGCCTACACAAGTTGTTGGATGACTTGACAATTTGTCTTATAATATAAATAAATTCACAACTTCATAAATACTTATTGGAAACGGATGATCTTTAGATCAATCCTACACCTCTCAATGAGAGGGATCCAATAAAAATATCAGCTGCCATAAATAATATGACCCACATGGAGTTTGGCCCTAGTTGCCAATTTTAACAATTTCCAAGATTGAGAATCAACCTAGAATAGTTCAACAAACAGTCACTCGACCTCAAAATCAAAATCAAGGTCAATACAAAATAAATCCATAATTACAAATTCTTCAAAGACCTAGTAATGATTAGCAGGTTCTAACTCCTTTACTGATAGATGATCATCAGCCTGATGACAATACAATGACTATCATTGAAGACATTAATAATATGGATACTTCTTCTGGTCATACCACTATTATTCCTCTTTCACAACATGAGAAAGTTCAAGAAGATCAAAAATCCTCATAGGTTTCCCAGTACCATGCCTTCTCTAAATTCCTAATTGCAGAGCTGAACAAAGGATATGATCTTAGACTTAGACCTGGCCCTGGAAGACCTCCTAAAGAACCTCCAATAATTGAACCTCATACCAAAGCTGTAGAAACTCAGAAAACTACTATTCGACCATTAAATCAGTCATCTGATATAGCTCAATTTGAAAAAAGTATCTTAAATACATTTAATGTTGAAAAGGAGTTAGAAAGAGTTAAAATCCCCATATCACTTTCAGAACTTTCCAAAAACCCTGGATATAAAAATCAAGTCTCCAAATGGATACAAAACACCTTGGTTGATGCTAAAAGTAATGTTATTAGCCTTCAAGATGAAAAACCAGCAGTTGTCTTTGGCCCTAGCTCAGATATGATAGATGAAATAGTACCCCCTTTCTATGTGACACTAAAAACAAATGATTCCATGCTATACAACTGTATGCTTGATTCTAGAGCATCACATAATCTCATGCCAAAAACCATCATGGATCATTTAAATCTTGACATAACTAGATCTTATCATGATTTGTACACCTTTGATTCTAAAAGGGTACCTTGTCTAGGACTGATTAAGGATTTAGTAGTCACTTTTGCCCAAATCCCAGTAAAAAGTATAGTGTTAGACATAGTTGTCATCGATATCCCTCCCAATTTTGGAATGCTCCTTTCAAGGTCTTGCTGTTCCAAATTAGGGGGAACTCTTCAGATGGACATGTCTTATGCCACTATTCTAGTTTATGGGGGAGAACAACTTAGGTTGTATAGAGAGGTAAGATTTGTACACACTTTATGCAAAACAGATCAACCAAGGAACCACCCCATCTATGCTATTGATCAAGATTTTGGCTGTTTTCAACTCTCTTCAAACCAAATACATGAATCTCAAGTAAAAATTGAATATGTAATTGAAAACTCCATATCAAATCAAACTGATGTATGGAAGCTATTCTTTGATGGTTCTTGTACAAAGGATGGAGCAGGGGTGAGGGTAGTACTAATCTCACTAGAAAAAGAAAACATTACACAATCATGTAAACTTGATTTTGAAGTTACAAATAATGTATAAGAATATGAGGCTTTCCTTCTAGGACTACAGTTAGCCAAAAGTTAGAGTCGATGTGTTCATCCCTCCGTCAGAGATCAAAAACGCTTTGTTGCATTTTATTTTTAGGTGTCTCATTCAGTTCAGTCATTTACATTCCATTAGGAGCATCGATTTTCTGACGGAACGGTCTTGTCACTCATCTCCCTCATGTCGTGTATCTGCTGGTCCGTGTCTATACATCAAAATCAATTTTAACGTCATTCACAGTCCTATTTGGTCTCTTGGTCAGCAAAAGGGTCATTTTAGTCATTAGGTCTAGGGTTTCGTCTTCAAAAAGTCTAATAATGTCCACATGCACATGAGGGAGGTTCAAAATCAGTTTTCATTGCAAAATTTCATCGTCAATATGTTTGATCATGATTCTTCTTCAAAACTCTATTTTGAAGAAGAAATCATCAAATTTATGGTTTGTAATAAATATGTAATTTTTAAAGTTTCTCAGTCATGAGGTACTTCAGGAGCAACCCTGTTCATCCTTTTCCGAAATTACATGCCAATCATCCCTGCAAAAATAGACAGAGTTTCATCATTCAACCAAAAATCAAAGTGGAAGCAAAAACAAAGTTATGTGAAAGTGCCAAAGTCTGCAACATTACAAAAGTGGGTTTGCCAAATGAAGAATCAAAGTCCATGCCATAGGAGATATTCTTGTGCTTCAATAGTTCATTTACATGCAAAAGAGCAAATTTGGTGAGTAAGTGTGAAGTGTGGGTGAAAATCGCACTAGGTTGCTCAGCGCGGCGCACTGGGTAGGAGGCGCGGCGCACTGGGCCTTAGTCTGTAGTGCAATTTAACATGGGCGCGACGCATTGGTGAGGTGCAGTGCATTGGGTTGAGTGCACGGCGCATACAGCCAGGAAGCCCGAAAATTGCCAAATTCACTCCAGAATCACCCAAAACGTATGCCTTGCCATCGATACAAGTAGGTTGAACTGCTCTCATGGTTTTTCATCCAAGATTGATGGTTGTTGATGGTGTTTGATGAATGGTGAAGTGTGTTAAGGAAAGAAAACCCTATCTCTTCAAAATTTGCAAAGGAGATTGCTACTAGGGTTTTGTATTTGGCTATTTTGCTCATCACTCCCTTATTGCATATTTTCCTTGCTTTCCTTATTCCCCAAATTCACATACCCCTAATCCCAAGTTCCCTTTCCCAAAATCCCAAATGCACCAAACCCTAGTCTCATACTTAAAATTCCCAAACCCTAATGGCTGTCCCAAGAGCTTCATGTCACCATTCGGTAGAATGTACCATCATTCAAAGGGTTTTCATCATCATGCCAAGTTCCACTGGGTTATTTTATGCCTTGTTCATGCTTCAATTGCGCCTAGGTAAGGTCATTTCCCTCTCCTAGGGTTTTGAAGGCAATTTCTCTTGGATGGTCAAATCACCGGTAAAACTTGTATCCTGATGTTCATATACCTTCCCCTATCCATAATGTACCTTATTAAACACTTCCCATCACTAAAATCCCCCAAATTCCTCATTTTCGCACAAACCCTAGTTTCTTGCTACAACTTGGCAATTTTCTAGGCTAGGCCTGTGTTTTGCCCTTTTGGACCCCTTCCCCTCACTCAATATTTGAAATTCCACTTTCCCTTGTTTCCTAACATCCCTCCCCACCTCCCAAAATTTTCTCAAGAATTTAGAAGCCCCTTATCCCCTTCATTTCGATTCATTTTGACAAATCTCTTGTTCCACACATCGGGATAGGTTTCACTCAAATGATGTTTATGAGAAATAAAATATGAATTTGGGAAACAAGAGAGCGGTTTTTTTCCAAAATAGGATAAGGAAGAAAAACCTCCTTCACTTTTTACACATGTGCCATGGTTTTAGAGAAATGTTAAAATTATAGTTGCCTCGGGAGAATTGAGGCACCTCTGAAGTGACCTTGGAAAACTCAAGTTTTAACTTATCTTGGCTGGCAAAATGACTTTCTTGTTGAGTCAAATGATAATTAGACAAAATATATTTCCAATGAGCTAGCATGAGCTCAATTTGGAGTTGAGGAAGATTTTCAAAAGTTGACTTCAACAACACTCTTCCCTGAGGCAGCCTCATTTGGCACATTTTGACCAGTCTTGGGATATTTGACTTTTGACAGGGAAAATGAATTTAAAATTGAAAAATTCAAGTTGGGTTGGAAATTAGACTCAATAATATTTCCAACGAGCTATCCTGCGCCCAATTTTGACCACGGTAAGGTCCTCAAAACTAGTCTGCAAAAAGGCGCTACGCACAGAAATTTTTAACACAGGGTTTTCCTCCCTATGCGCTGCGCCACGTGGCGCTCGCTTTTGCTAGAGGGATCCAAATCAAAAAAACTTTGCATTTCTGGATTTTTCATGATAAATAATGTTTTCTTACCTATGGCCAAGAAATTTGGGCAGGTTTTGAGCCCTCAAAAGGTCAAAAAACACTCAAAAAATGACCTCACTGCCCTTATTTTGACACATAGGAAGCAGTCTTGGGAGATTGAAGTTTTGGAGGGGAAAATGGACACCAAATCCATAAATTCTACTTGGGTTAGAAATTAGACAGGCAGGGATTTCCAACGAGCTATCATGGGCTCAATTTGGACTTCAGGAAGTGCCTCAAAATCAGCTCCAAAGTGGCACGACGCATAGAGAATTTGGGCGCGGCGCATAGAGAAATTTGGCCTCATTTTCACTCTTCAGCTCAGAAAATTGCCTAGTTTTGACTAGTTTTACTTTTTGATGTAACTATTGATCTACCATGATATAATTTGATGACCATGATGTAATATTGGCACATTTTTACTTGTTCTAGAAGATTCATTCACCAAAAGGTGAAATGTGAGTGAATGAATCAGTTTCCTAACATATAGAGGCAAGTTGTTTCATTGCCTATTTTTCAGTTCCTTGTTTAGATATGGTTGAAATAGCTCCTAGAATGATGAAATTGACCCCTAGAGGCATGGGAAGGAGTTAGGCTTGTCTATATTATGTAATTTCTCAGTGATTTTCATGGTTGGACACTAGGGATTTCTTGGCACTCCATTGTACATTTGATTTCTGCATTTTTGGCTAAGGAAAGACCAGGGTTTTGCAGCACTTGTTGGGATCCTTGTGGCTCTGTGTTTTGATAGTGTTTTTCTTCATGTAATTTTAAGTTCATTGATGTTTTATGTATGCCATTTCCCTTCTCTTTACTTCTGAAATTAAACAAATGAGTGACAAAAGGCAGAATTCATTAGCTTGCTGTGCTATGCCTGTTGGTTTGTTTAATTTTCAATGTTTTCTTCAGTTTGAGGAGGATTCTTGTAGCCTCTTGCCCTCTTCAGCTCCTCAGCGGTCTTTTCCATTCATTCACTTAATCTAAAGCATCAAAAATACTGCCTATCTTGCCCCAACCAGAACTCTGCAAAAATTTGGCCTCATCCCCGGACCCAAATTTGCCTTTCCATTGATTCCAACAAAACTCTCAAAAAATCAAATCAAATCCTTACATTTCATACCTAGCCTAAAATTAGTTTGTATTTCAGTCATCTCAAGCTCCATTGATTATCTTTTGCTGAGATTGACCCGGAGAGAGCCCTCTCATGTCCTCGTAGGGCTAGCTACGAGCCTGAGCGTGGTTTGATGTGGACCTAGAATCTTACCTTTTCAGCCTGAGGTAAATCTAGGCTCTAACAGACTGATTAAGGATTTAGTAGTCACTTTTTCCCAAATCTCAGTAAAAAGCATAGTGTTAGACATAGTTGTCACTGATATCCCTCCCAATTTTGGAATGCTCCTTTCAAGGTCTTGCTGTTCCAAATTAGGGGGAACTCTTCAGATGGACATGTCTTATGCCACTATTCCAGTTTATGGGGGAGAGCAAATTAGGTTGTATAGAGAGGTAAGATTTGTGCACACTGTATGCAAAACAGATCAACCAAGGAACCACCCCATCTATGCTATTGATCAAGATTTTGGCTGTTTTCAACTCTCTTCAAACCACATACATGAATCTCAAGTAAAAATTGAATATGTAATTGAAAACTCTATATCAAATCAAACTGATGTATGGAAGCTATTCTTTGATGGTTCTTGTACAAAGGATGGAGCAGGGGTGAGGGTAGTATTAATCTCACTAGAAAAAGAAAGCATTACAGAATCATGTAAACTTGATTTTGAAGTTACAAATAATGTATAAGAATATGAGGCTTTCCTTCTAGGACTACAGTTAGCTAAAATTTTAAAGGTACACAACCTGAGTGCTTTCACTGACTCAAAACTCATTTAAAACAAGTTAGAAATATTTTCCAAACAAAGCATCCTAGGCTTAGATCTTATCGGAATGAGGTTTGGGACTCCATTGAAAATTTCTTTGATGTCTTCAACATAACCTATGTCCCTCGAAATGAAAACATACATGCAGACTCCTTAGCTGTCTCTGCAAGCTCATTTAAGATTCTTGATCAAACCCAAGTGTTATACCAAATACAAGTTAAATACATGCCATGCATACCAGATAACCAAAAGCATTGGCAGGTGTTTGAGGATGATGAACAACTAAAGTCTTTCCTTCAACTTGTAGGTGAATTCTCTCTTCTATAAATTGATGAAGACAATCTTGATATGCTCAATCCTCAAGCTGCTGATGATTCAGAGTTAAATTCTAAAATCGCAGATCATAACATCATACAATTATAAAAAAACTTCATTCCTAAAGGGTTAATTCCTTTAGAGAAATTATTCGATTATAATGATGTCCCTCGGAATCCTCCATCCATTTCTCCTAATGATGACATTGAAGAAATAAATATTGGAACCCAAGAACAAGTGCAAAACATAAAAATCTCTACATCTTTAGCCCCTGAAGTTAAAGATGAATATCTTAAGTTACTTAAAAAGTAGAAATATGTTTTTTCTTGGTCTTATACTGATCTTAAAACTTATGACACATCTCTCATTGAACATAAGATCCAATTAAAGTTTGAAGCTAAACCCTAACAACAAAAGCTCAGAATAATTAATCCAGTTCTTCTACCAACTATTGAGAAAGAGCTTAAGAAAATCTTAGATGCACAAATTATTCTTCCACTAAGATATTCTAATTGGATTGCTAACCTAGTACTTGTCAGGAAAAAGAATGGTGAAATCAGGTTCTGTGTTGACTGTAGAAACTTAAATAAAGCATCATTAAAGGAAGGATAACTATCCATTACCTAAAATGGATCAGTTGCTTCAACAAGTTTCTGGAGCTAACATACTTTCTATGTTAGATGGCTTTTCTGGTTATAATCAGATTATGGCTGACAAAGAGGATGGGGAAGAGATTGCCTTCACAACACCTTGGGGTACTTTCTTGTATGCAGGGATGCCTTTTGATTTGACAAATGTAGGAGCTACTTTCCAGAGAGATATGGATATATCTTTTGTAGGCCAGGTAAACAGATTTCTTGTTATTTATCTTGACGACCTTATAGTTTTTCTAATTCTGATAAAAAACATTTAAAGCACTTGATGAAGGTTTTTGAAAGATGCAGGAAATTTGGAATATCATTGAATCCAAAGAAGTCTCTATTTTCTATCACTGAAGGTAAATTGTTTGGCCATATAATTTCCAAAGATGGAGTAGTTATTGATCCAAACAGAGTATCAGCCATCCAGACATTATCATTACCAAGAAATAAAAAGGAAGTTCAATCTTTTCTTGGTAAAATCAACTTTTTAAGAAGGTTCATACCCAATTATGCTGAAATTGTCAAAGATATAACTGATATGTTTAAAAAGGGTCATGAAGTTAAATGGACTATCTCTTCCAGACATGTATTTGATCAAATCAAGAAAGCCATTTATGAAGCTCCAACCTTGGCTAGTCTTGATTATACCAAACCATTCAGTATCTTTTCCTTTTCCTCTGAAACAACCCTTTCTGCCATTTTATTACAAAAGAATGAAGATTCCCTTGACCAACCTATAGCCTTTTTTTAGCAAAGTCATGAGGGATGCTGAGCTCAAATATGATATAATTGAAAAGAAGGCTTATACCTTAGTCCAATCCTTAAAATATTTTAGGATGTATTTTTTACATTAAACCATTATAGTCTATTTCACCAACAATGCTGTTAAAACTGTTCTCACTCAATCGGATACTGATGGGAGGAGAGGTAGATGGATAAATCAAATTTTGGAGTTTGATCTAACTATCAAAATGAAAAAGCTAGTAAAGGGTCAAGGATTAGCTAAGCTTCTTGCTAAATCCAACTGTAAAGTGTTAGGCATCAACTTTGTTATGGAAATACCAGGGGAGAATCCACAAGAACCTTCCCAACGTCCTGAAGAAAAGAATCCACAAGAATGTTTACCTTCATATCAGACCATTATTGTACTTATTGATGAGAAAAATCTTTTATCAAATTGGTATCAAGATATTGTAAATTTCTTGATTCATTTTGAGTGTCCAGCATCGTTCTCCAAAAGTCAATGAAAAACTCTAAAATTGAAAAAAGTCAAGTATTGTATGATATATGCAAATCTATATGGGAAGGACCCACTCAATATCTTGTTATTATGTTTAACAAAATCAGAGACTGAAGGGATCATTGATCAGTTTCATACAAGATTTTGTGGAGGACATTATGCTTGGAGAGCAACATCATATAAAATATTAAGGGCATGATTTTATTGGCCAATATTGTTCTTGCAAGTAGGAGCAAAGGTTAGAAGTTGTGTCCCTTGTCAAGTGTTTGTTGGTAAGCAAAAACTAGTAGCTCTCCCATTGATCCCAACAATAGTTTCAACACCTTTTCTCCAATGGGGATTAGATTTTATTGGAGAGTTTCATCCTACTTCAAGTAATCAGCATAGATGGATCCTCATTGCAACAGACTACTTTACTAAATGGGTGGAAGCAATTCCATTAAGAAATGCTACTGATTTAGTAGTAATCAAATTCATTGAAGAAAACTATAGAAAATTTGTGATAGGTTAACTTGATAATGCAAGATAAATCAAAGCAGAATACTATAACCTACTTCTACTATCAATTTGTGGAAGCTTAAAGATCGAGCTGAACAATATAACCATGAGAAGAAGGATCAATGGCACAATACACATGAAAATACTTTGGGGAAAGCCTCAGCTAAAAACCCCACACTATTGTATTATCATACATGGTGGAAATACATAGGAATTATACAAAGCCTTAGCTCTCACAGCTGGCCAGCGCTCAGTACAATCTTCACAGATGCTCACAGGTAATATTGGCTTCTCTCCAGCCTTCCTCTCTACCCTCCAAGCTCCTATTTCCTTGCACTGTTTCTTCTGGATGATTAGCCTTCAACCAAGTGTAAAACCAATCCTTGAAAACTACGCAATCCTTAAGGATGAATCATTGACTGCATGCGTGAGTTTTCTCCATGAGAAAACACATCCAAAAGATAGTACATTGTCCTCGAACTTTAATCTCAATTGGGTCTTTCTCAGAATAGACATGCATGAGTTTCTGATGAGGGAATCTTCAGTTAACTCGAGTAGCACTAGTTGAGTGCATTAATGCATCAACTAACTCTTAACTCACTATTAGTTCCTCAAACAGTTTGGAACTAATTTAACTGGACTTAACTCAGTAAACTGAGTTAACTAATTACAACTCAAATATAACTCAATCTTATCTCCTTAATTTAAGGATAAATCTTGCATGACTTCATAAATACTTCTAACTTGAATTTCTCCAACTAATTAATTAATTATTTCCAAGTAGATCTTAAGACTAAATTTGATTTTAATTCACAATTTAATTGAAGGAAAAATTAAATTGGAATATTCTTGTTGCCATATTTCAACACTCCCTCTCAACAAGAAAGAGATTATCTGCCACCCCGATCCTGTCTCTATGGAACTCGAATTTACACTTTGACAACGCCTTTGTCAAAATGTCAGCATCTTGCTCCTCTGTCGAAATATACTGCAGAAACATGATCCTCTCGACCTATGAAAAGCCACGGGCAAAAAATCTTGCCTTATGTTGCTCCACACTACCATCAACAGCTTTCTTTACCTTGTAAAGCCAACGATAACTCATAACTGACTTTTTCTCTCGTCTTGAAACCACGTCCCAAACACTGTTACAAACTATGGAGTCATACTTCTCCACCATAGCATCAACCCAAATCGGCTGCCGCACGGCTTCCTCAAAGGAAGATGGCTCAGTCTCAACACATTCCCTAGCAAGGGCCATGTATCTAGTGTACCTCTCAAGTGACCTCCTCTATCTGCACTGAGAATATGGTGCTCCCACATTCTCTCTCGCATCCTCTAGCAATATATCAACTTCGCTTGTGCACTTCCATCCATCTCTGGAAGACTCTGCTTGAGTGGATGTCTCCACTCCTAGAACCTCTGCATGCGTCTGCTCCGCATCAGTCTCAAGCTCCTCCTCCTTAGGAACCAACAGTTCCTCCACAACCTCTAGTTGGAGCTCCCTCTCAAGGGAAATGCGCATGGCCTTCTGCTCATCAAACTTGATATCTCTGCGAACTACTGTCCTGGTAGGAAAGTACACCCGATAGTTGTGAGGTGTTTCACTGTACCCCACAAATATCACCAACTTTGTTGTTGGCTCAAGCTTCTTCCGTGCATCCTTTGTCACATGGAAATATATCGATGAACCAAAGATCCTGAAGTGACCCACATCTGGTCTCTTACCGGAGAAAGCTTCCTCTGGTGTCTTCATCCCAAGTATGTGATGTGGGCTTCTATTATGCAAATAGACTGCTGTGTTGCATGCCTCAACCCACAAGTGAAGTGGTAGGCCTTGGTCATGTAGCATTGCCCATGCTACCCCTACAATAGTTCTATTCTTCCTCTCAGCTGCCCCATTCTGTTGTGAGTTATGAGGTGTCGTCAACTCTCGTTTAATTCCTTCCACTGCACAAAAGTCATTAAACTCTTGAGAGACATATTCTCCATCGTTGTCACTTCTCAAGGCCTTGATATTCTTCCCTGAATCTTTCTCGACCAAAGCTTTGAACTCACAAAAATTTGTAAAAGTTTGTTCCTTGTTCTGCATGAAATAAATCTAGCATTTACGAGAATAGTCATTAATGAAAATCACATAATACCTTTACTTTACTGTGGATGTATTCAAGAATGGTCCACACAAATTAGTATGAACTCGCTCTAAGATAGCCTCTGCTCAACTTTCTCGATCATGAAAGGAAGAGTTGGTGTACTTTCCTAAGGTACAACCTTTGCATGTGTCAACTTGCTCAAGTTTACCTTTGGGAAGGCCTGTAGATATCTACTGCATTATCTTCAAATCCCCATGATGCAAATGGCCCAAACTCCTGTGCAGAAGTCACCAATGTCTTGGCTTTGCATCAATTCAGCTTTCATACTCAATGTTGCACAATCATCTACCTCTAGTTTATAGAAATTCTTCACTCGAATCCCTATCCTCTTGGTCTGACCCATGGCTATGTGTCTTAGGAACACCTTTCCTTTACTGAAGACAACATCGTAGCCTTCATCCTCCAACATCGCGACTGATACCAAGTTCTTCTTCAGTCCAGGCACATACTTCAGATCTGTCAAGGTGAGAGGAGCTCCATGCTCCCTCTAAAAAGCAATCGCGCCCACTCCTGAAACACTATACCTCCCGTCGTCACCCATATCTATGCACATCTTGAGGTCTTTCTCCTCCAAGGCACTGAATAAATTTTTATCACCGGTCATGTGGAATGAGGCTCCACCGTCAAGATACCAGACATAACCCATCATTGCTGACATGATGCATGCGATGACGGTAAAGTCCATTTCGAACTGAGAGGCTAATGCCTCACCTTCCGATCCTTCCGAGGATCCCTTCTTGGACTTCTTCGATGGGAAATTGGTCACATAATGTCCCATCTTGTGACAATTAAAGCATCTTACTTTAGACATGTCAACCTTCTTCCCTCCATGAGAAGAATTCGATTTGAAATGGGAAGCCTTCCCCTTCCCTTTCCTTGCCTTACTTGCTAAGGCCAGATTTTCTTCATCATCATTCTTGGATGAAGAACCGTCTTGTGTGCTCCTCCTGATCTCCTCCTGCATAAGATCCGACCAAATTCGTTCCCAATCTGGCAGTTTCTCCCTTGCATTCATAGAGTCCTAGTAGGTATTCCAACTCTTTGGAAGGCCAAGGAGAGCGAGGCTCACCATATCATCATCGGTGGTAGTTATTCCCACACTACCAAGCTCATCTCTGTAGGTGGTGAGCTTTTTCAGATATGTGGAAATAATATCTCCCTTCTCCATCTTGATTCTTCGAAACTTATCCTTGAGTGCTAATTTCCTCTGGTCGCTACTTTTCTGGTAAAGGTCCTTCGATGTCTTCCACATTGAAAATGGAGTATGCTTCCCATGAAGATTCGAGACAATATGGTCTCGAACTCCCTCAAGGATGATACATCTTTCCTTCACCACACACTTCTTCCACTCAGCCAACTCTTGTGCATTAGGTTAAGCTGGCTTTGGGATTTCTTGATCAATGAATTCCTTCAAGCCATTGTCTTCTAATACAACATCCATTCTATCTTTCCATGCTATGTAATTTGAGATGCCTTCCAAGGCATACTCGAGTCTCAAGCCATAGAATTCCATTGGCCAGCCTTGAAGTATGATATGAATTCGATTTGCATCCGCAACCCCGAACTTCAAACTTTCTCTTCTCAGTATATTGTTCATAGCTCCGATACCATGTAGAAAATCTATGATAGGTTAACTCGATAATGCAATATAAATCAAAGCAGAATACTATAAACTACTTCTACTATCAATTTGCAGAAGCTTAAAGATTGAGCTGAACAATATAACTAGAAGAAGAAGAATCGACGGCACAATACACATGAAAATACTTTGGGGAAGCCTCAGCTAAAAACCCCACACTATTGTATTATCATACTTGGTGGAAATACATAGGAATTATACAGAGCCTTAGCTCTCACAGCTAGCTAGCTCTGAGTACAATCCTCACAGATGCTCACAGATAATCTTGGCTTCTCTCCATCCTTCCTCTCTGCCCTCCAAGCTCCTATTTCCTTGCGCTATTTCTTCTGGATGATTAGCCTTCAAACAAGTGGAAAACCAATCCTTGAAAACTACGCAATCCTCAAGGATGAATCCTTGACTACATGCATGAGTTTTCTCCATGAGAAAACACATGCAACTGATAGTACACTGTCCTTGAAATTTAATCTCAATTGGGTCTTTCTCAGAATATACATGCATGAGTTTCTGATGAGGGAATCTTTAGTTAACTCGAGTAGCACTAGTTGAGTGCATTAATGCATCAACTAACTCTTAACTCACTATTAGTTCCTCAAACAGTTTGGAACTAATTTAACTGGACTTAACTCAGTAAACTAAGTTAACTAATTACAACTTAAATATAACTCAATCTTAACTCCTTAATTTAAGGGATAACTTGTGCATGACTTTAGAAAGACTTCTAGCTTGAATTTCTCCAACTAATTAATTTAAAATAAATTAATTAATTATATACAAGTAGTTGTTAAGACTAAATTCATTTTTAATTCACAATTTAATTCAAGGACAAATTAAATTGGAATATTCTTGTTGCCATATTTCAACACTCCCTCTCAACAAGAAAGGGATTATCTTCCATCCCAATCCTATCTCTATGGAAATCAAATTTACACTTTGATAATGCCTTTGTCAAAATGTCAGCATCTTGCTCCTCTATCGAAATATACTGTAGAAACATGATCCTCTCGACCTGTGAAAAGCCACGGGCAACAAATCTTGCCTTATACTTCTCCACACTACCATCAGTAGCTTGCTTTACCTTGTAAAGCCAATGGGAACTCACAACTGACTTGTTCTTTGGTCTCAGAACCACGTCCCAAACACTGTTACGAACTATGGAGTCATACTCCTCCACCATAGCATCAACCCAAATCGGCTGCTGCATTGCTTCCTCAAAGGAAGATGGCTCAGTCTCAACACATTCCCTAGTAAGGGCCATGTATCCAGTGTACCTCTTAGGTGACCTCCTCTATCTGTGCTGAGAAGATGGTGCTCCCACATTCTCTCTCGCATCCTCCAACAATCTATCGGCTTCTCTTGTGCGCTTCTATCCATCTCTGGAAGACTCTGATTGAGTGGATGTCTCCACTCCTGGAACCTCTGCATGCGGATGCTCCGCATCAGTCTCAAGCTCCTCCTCCTTAGGAACCAATAGTTCCTCCACAGCTTGTAGTTGGAGCTCCCTCTCAAGGGAAACGCGCATGGCCTATTGCTCATCAAACTTGAGATCTCTGCGAACCACTGTCCTCTGATTGGTAGGAAAGTACACCCAATGGTCGTGTGGTGTATCAGTGTACCCCACAAATATCCCCAACTCTGCTTTTGGCTCAAGCTTCTTCCATGCATCCTTTGTCACATGAAATATACCGATGAGCCAAAGATCCTGAAGTGACCCACATCTGGTCTCTTAATGGAGAAAGCTTCCTCTGGTGTCTTCATCCCAAGTATGCGATGTGAGCTTCTATTCTACAAATAGACCGTTGTGTTGCATGCCTCAACCCACAAGTGAAGTGGTAGGCCTTGGTCATGCAACATTGCCCGTGCTGCCCCTACAATAGTTCTATTCTTCCTCTTGGCCACCCCATTCTTCTATGGGTTATGAGGTGTCGTCAACTCTCATTTAATTTCCTCCACTGCACAGAAGTCCTT
The DNA here is from genome assembly GCA_031772625.1 of Pinus tabuliformis. Lineage (NCBI taxonomy): Eukaryota > Viridiplantae > Streptophyta > Pinopsida > Pinales > Pinaceae > Pinus > Pinus tabuliformis. The sequence continues at coordinate 1,122,712,859 of CM062815.1, read as the reverse complement.
AAACTCTTGAGAGACATATTCTCCATCATTGTCGCTTCTCAAGGCCTTGATATTCTTCCTTTACTCTTTCTCGACCAAAGCTTTGAACTCACAAAACTTTGTGAGAGTTTGGTCCTTCTTCTGCATGAAATAAGTCCAGCATTTACGAGAATAGTCATCAATGAAAATCAAATAATACCTTTGCTTTGTTGTGGATGCCTTCGAGAATGGCCCACACAAATCAGTATGAACTCACTCTAAGATAGCATCTGCTCGACTATCTCGATCATGAAAGGAAGAATTGGTGTACTTTCCCAAGGTACAACCTTTGCATGTGTCAACTTGCTCAAGTTTACCTTTGGGAAGTCCTGTAGATATCTGCTGCATTATCTTCAAAGCCCCATGATGCAAATAGCCCAACCACCTTTGCCACAACTCGCCAATGTCTTGGCTTTGCACCAATTCGGCTTTTGTACTCAATGCTGCACAATCATCAACCTCTAGTTTATAAATATTCTTCACCTGAATCCCTATCCTCTTGGTCTGACCCGTGGCTATGTGTCTTAGGAATGCCTTTCCTTTACTGAAGACAACATAATAGCCTTTGTCCTCCAACATCGCGACTGATACCAAGTTCTTCTTCAGTCTAGGCACATACATTAGATCTATCAAGGTGAGAGGAGCTCCATGCTCCCTCTAAAAAGTAGCCGTGCCTACTCCTGAAACACTATACCTTCCATCGTCACCCATCTCTATGCACATCTTGAGGTCTTTCTCCTGCAAGGCATTGAATAAATTTTTATCACCACTCATGTGGAATGAGGCTCCACTATCAAGATACTAGACACAACCCATCATTGATGACACCATGCATATGATGAGGGTAAAGTCTATTTCGAATTGAGAAGCTAATGCCTCACCTTTCGATCCTTCCGAGGATCCCTTCTTGGACTTCTTCGATGGGAAATAGTCACATAATGTCCCATCTTGTGACAATTAAATCATCTTACTTTAGACATGTCACCCTTCTTCCCTCCATGAGAAGAATTCGATTTAAAATGGGAACCTTTCCCCTTCCCTTTCCTTGCCTTACTTGCTAAGGCCAGATTTTCTTCATCATCATTCTTGGATGAAGAACCATCTTGTGTGCTCCTCCTGATCTCCTCCTGCATAAGATCCGACCATAGTCATTCCCAATCCGATAGTTTCTCCCTTCCATTCACAGAGTCTTGGTAGCTATTTCAACTCTTTAGAAGGCCAAGGAGAGCAAGGCTCACCATATCATCATCGGCGGTAGTTATTCCCACACTACCAAACTCATCTCTCCAGGTGGTGAGCTTGTTCAGATATGTGGAAATAGTATCACCCTTCTCCATCTTGATTCTTTGAAGCTTATCCTTGAGCGCCACTTTCCTCTAGTCACTACTATTCTGGTAGAGGTCCTTCAGTGTCTTCCACATTGAAAATGGAGTATCCTTCCCATGGAGACTCAAGACAATATGGTCTTGAACTCCCTCAAGGATGATCTGTCTCGCCTTTGCCACACACTTCTTACACTCAGCCGACTCTTGTGCATTAGTTGAAGTTGGCTTTGGTATTTCTTGATCAATGAATTCCTTCAAGCCATTGTCTTCTAATACAGCCTCCATTTTATCTTTCCATGCTATGTAATTCGAGCTACCTTCCAAGGCATACTCGAGTATCAAGCCATAGAATGCCATTGGCCAACCTTGAAGTATGATATGAATTCGATTTGCACCTGCAACCCCGAACTTCAAAATTCAAATTCTCTTCTCAGTATACTATTCACAACTTCGATGCCATGTAGAAAATCTATGATAGGTTAACCCAATAATGCAATATAAATCAAAGCAGAATACAATAAAATACTTATACAATAAATTTATGGAAGCTTAAAGATCGACCTGAAAAATTTAACTAGAAGAAGAAGAATCAATGGCACAATACACATGAAAATACTTTGGGGAAAGCCTTAGCTAAAAACCCCACACTATTGTATTATCATACATGGTGGAAATACATAGGAATTATACAAAGCCTTAGCTCTCATAGCTAGCCAGCTCTTAGTACAATCCTCATAGATGCTCACAGGCAATCTTGGCTTCTCTCCAGCCTTCCTCTCTGCCCTCCAAGATCCTATTTCCTTGCGCTGTTTCTTCTAGATGATTAGCCTTCAACCAAGTGGAAAACCAATCCTTGAAAACTGCACAATCCTCAAGGATGAATCCTTGACTGCATGCATGAGTTTTGTCCATGAGAAAACACATGCAACTGATAGTACACTGTCCTTGAACTTCTCGACTGGGTCTTTCTCAGAATAGACATGCATGAGTTTCTGATGAGGGAATCTTTAGTTAACTGGAGTAGCACTAGTTGAGTGCATTAATGCATCAACTGACTGTTAACTCACTATTAGTTCCTCAAACAGTTTGGAACTAATTTAACTGGACTTAACTCAGTAAACTGAGTTAACTAATTACAACTCAAATATAACTCAGTCTTATCTCCTTAATTTAAGGGATAACTCTTGCATGACTTCAGAAAGACTTCTAACTTGAATTTTTCCAACTAACTAATTTAAAATAAATAAATAAATTATTTCCAAGTAGCTGTTAAGACTAAATTCAATTTTAATTCAAGGACAAATTAAATTGGAATATTCTTGTTGCCATATTTCAACAAAAACATCTTATCTAGGTTTGGTTGCCGAATCCAAATTGTTACTGACAATGCCACAACATTTTCTAGTGTTAAAATGATTGAATTTTGCCAAAAATATTAGATTCTTCTACACCATTCAACTCCATACTATCCTCAAGTTAATGGTCTTGCATAATCATCCAATAAAAGTTTGGTAAAGGTTATCAAAAAAATTTTAGCAGATCATAAAAAGAGCTGGGACACTCATCTAATTTGTACAGTGTGGGAAAACAGGATTACTCCAAAGAGATTTACTGGAAAATCTCTCTTTCAGTTAGTTTATGGGAAATATGCAATTTTCCCTACCAACTTGGCCTTCCTTGTTTTAAAGTTTTTGCAGGATTCAACCGATGAACCTGATGATTTATCAAGAAGGATAAACCAAATCATTGAACTAAATGAAAAAAGAGATGAAGTTCAATACAAATTGAAAAAGTATCAGAATAAGATGGAAAGCCTGTTTGACAGAAGAGCCAGGGAAACGGAATTCAAGGAGGGTGATCTAGTTATAAGATTGGATTCTAGAAGAGAAGAAAAAGGAAAACATGGAAAGTTTGACAACCTATGGTTTGGACCTCTAGCTATTGCTGAAGTAAAAGGAAACAACACTTTTGTGTTACAAAATTTAGAGGGTCAATATTACACATAGTCTGTTAATGGAAGATTTCTCAAGCATTACATTAAGTACTAAGAAGTTGAAGTATATTTCAATACTACCATTGTAAAAAGTCCAGTTTATTTTACTTTTTCAACTGTCAGTGTGATTTTTTCACAGCTAAGACTCCATGGTCTGAGGATAAGGCACATGGATCTGCAGGTTCTATGCATTCTACAGGAGAAAGTAGTCTCCAGTTGGAGCCGATGTTGTAGAATTTTGTGATCTTGGTAAGTTAGCAAAATCAAAATATATTTTAAGAAAATGTTAAGTTAGGATATGGAAAAAAAGAATAAAGAAATAAAATGTTAGGAATATTTTGATGAAAAAGTCCATATCAAATAAAATGTTAGAATAGATGCCCTAAAAAGGAAGGAAAAAAAATAAAATGCTAGAAAATAAAAGAAAAAATAATAAATTTTGAAAGTGTTGCACATCCAAATGCCACTACTGTTAGTCAATTTTATTATTGCAAATAAAGTTGTGTGCAGATTGTTTAAATGCCACACTAGTTTATACAATTCATTCGTACAGTTTAATCATGATTGGATTAGATTTAAATTGTTTGTTAATAGATAACAAATAAAATTGGCTCAACAGTTTAATCTGAGCCAATGGAAGCAATAAGGGATAGAAATATATTAATCATTAAAAGGAAAATGTTAAGTTGCTAGTCTAAATGCACTCGGGTGACTAAAATTGCAAAAAATGTTAGGAGAGTTAAGGGTAGGTAGAGAAATAAAATGAAATTGGAGCACGATAAGATTTTTATCCTAAGTTAAAACATTGGATATATGTGCATGTAACGAATGGTTTTAATTAACCATAATTTTCTAAATCAAAATGTTATTTTATATTATTCACCTATTTTATCCATTGATTGCCCAAGCGACCCCGCCATCACCTTCTGCATCACTTCATTAAACTCCTTCCTTTTTCTTTTCATCCCTCACATCTCCCTCCGATTGAACGACCTACATTGCTCTTCAGCCCTCCCTTGCCATCTGAATGTTATCAACGGAGGGGGTGTCCGAAGTGAGCAGTTTTAGAAACCGCCCTTCGAAACTGCCAACCTGCGCTCCTAGTTATTCGGGACTTAAAATCCCAAACCACTTACTGCCCAAACTCACTCCTAAATGCGTTTTTTGGCCTCCTCCATCACCACTACTCCCACGTCACTTCCTCTGTCCCATCATCCTATGTGGACCAATCTTCCGCATGTCTGCCCGTTATCCATTTAATTCGCCACCCTGAAAATGAATATTCTATCGATCCGTTTCTTAGTCCCGTTGGAGAGTTAATAAGAATTTAGCTGTTGATTAAACTGACCCGCTCCATTTTATTCCTTATAAACCCTATTCTTTCATAAAAACTGTTACACAGTGCATCCCCGTAACTTAATTGATCATCGGATACTTGCATCTTACAGTCAAAAATGACAAATTCACCATTCAAGCCAATTTTCTGTCTTGTTCACAAGCAAGCCGGCATCCAGGTTTATTCAATCTATTTCAATTACACTGTTTTTCTGTTATCACTGTGTTTCAGCCAAATCCTTCCCATTTTTGTCACTTTCAGTTTGTAGTCCAATCAACAGAATGCCTCCTAAGGGGAAGGAAATTGCAAAAACCCAAAATCCTCTCATTCATCCTCAAGTTGATTTCCATCATACTCCCTTGGTTGACAAAGACTGTAAAATCCATGAATCCTTGTCTGAATTTGACTTGTTTGAGATCTATTGCTATATGGAGGACCAATTTGTCGATAAAATGGATGAAATTGGACTTTGGGACTCCCATCTTCCTCATTACATCTTCCTTCAGACCCACAAAGTGTTAATCTAAGTTGTCATTGATGTTAATATGGCAATATTCTAGATAGTAAACAATGATGTGAAGCCAAGTAGAGGAGATCAATGAGGCAACAAGAGTATGTCAATATGGCAATATCCTAGGATACTAAATGATGATATGAAGCCAAGGAGAAGCAAAGAAGATCCATGAAGAAACAGGAGCAAGAAGCCAAGGAGAAGCAGAGCAGATCCATGAAGAAATAGGAGCAAGAAGCCAAGGAGAAGCAAAGCAGATCCATGAAGAAATAGGAGCAAGAAGCCAAGGAGCAAAGCCATCAGGGAAGCCATCAGAAGAGGAACACACATTAGGAGGAGAAGCCAGTGGAAGAGTAGTTAACAGAGGAGCCATATTGTTCATTAGAAGGAACAAAGAGGAACATGCATCAGGAGGAGAAGCTAGCGGAAGAGCAGTTAACAGAGGAGCCATATAGAGCAGTTAACAGAGGAGCCATATCATGCGATATCAGAGGAATATCAGAGAAGAGCTATTGGAGTAGTGCATCAGAAGCCATCGCGGAGTCATATCAGACCAGAAAAGAGCGGAGGAGTATATATCAGGTTAAAGTATATAATATCAGGTTAAATTCAAAGTGAATGCACGTGGTTATATTCCAAAAGGTGGGTTTGTAACAGTGGCAGTGGTTTTCGGGCGGACGCTAGGCGGTAAGTGGTATTTAGAGGAGAGTGCCTGATTCCATTAACCGAGTGACACGTAGCACGAGGGTGGAGAGAGAAAACCACTTTTTTCGGGTGGTTATTTCCCTTGCAAATTGCTCACCCAAAATTCATGCAAGCTATTGGATCTAGTGCGAGTTAATCTACAGTGGAGAATGAGCTTGATAAAGGTAAGCATCGATAAATGTGCCAAGGCTATGGAAAAGCGGAAAATGCAAGTTTCCGTGTGTTTGTGTATATTCCCATTATACGAGGGTTATAATAGAATTAAAGGGGATAAAGGGTTATGGGTTAAGTCCGCATTAACCAAAGTTAAGAATGAAGGAGTATATATATTATATAGATGCGATAATAACACGGATCCACGGCTCCATTATAAATCGCCCTATTGTTATATTGCATCCGCTTATAGGAACTCTCATAGCGCAAGTTATAAAGGGCTGTCACCCACGAACCACCGATTGCGATATGTATGCGGACCTGTTGCAACATTATAATACGACCTATTGAAATATCGCATCTGTTGCATATTGCAAGCCTCTTGTAAAGCCTTGCCACATTGAAAGCGCTGTTTGATATCTCTCTCTCTCTCTCTCTCTCTCTCTCTCTCTCTCTCTATATATATATATATATATATATGGACCCGACGGAGTTATTAAAAATAGTTTATAATCATATCACATCCGCCGTATTAGAGGTTATGCATCGCAAGTTATAAAGGGATGGCACACTATAAATTGTGATTGCGATATATATATATACATATATATATATATATATATATATATATATATATATATATATATATATATATATATATACCATAAATGCAAAGAACCAGATATAAATGCAAAGAACCAGATATGCAAAGAACCAGATATGCAGCAAAGATGTGCCAAGATATATTTGCTTTTCAGATAATTACAGAATCCAGATATGAGACTAGCGCTCCGTGATGCAAGCAGATCGAGAAAAATTCTCGCAGATGCAGAGCAGGGAGATCTCGTCTCGTCTAAACTCAAAGAACTCAAACTTCACAATACAGACTATAGAGTTAAACTCCGTGATGCAAGCAGATCGAGAAAACTTCTCGCAGATGCAGAGCAGGGAGACTTCACTCAGACTACAACACTATTCAGACTCTCTCAAAACTCTCAAGACTCCAATGCCCCTCATGAGCTTACAATGCTAGTATTTATAATATCCTAGCAGGTCATCCGGTGAAAGGTTTTACCGGGAACTTGAAACTTTAAAAGATTCGTTAGATCATCATGCAAGATGTCTATCACGAGTCACTAAAGAACTTTGTACAAAAGTAATGAATAGTCCTAAAGATTCGGGCAAGTGGGGACAACCACTTGTTATCTCATCCCTTGGAGGCTAAGCCATATGGGGACCGAATCATGACATCTCTGAAGTGAAAAGATGGCCGGAATCTAGGACGTCGGCTCTTATACAAAAGTAATTACACAGTGGAGATTTTATTCGGAGTAAATCCCACGCAAACCAAAGAACAACAAGATAAAGTAGTTACACAGTGGAGATTTTATTCGGACTAAATCCCACGGAAACCGAAGAGCAGTATATGTACAAATAAAGCAGGATATGAAAGGATTTCATTTGATTGATCCCTTCAATCAGTCACTGTTAGCCCTGTCGTCATAATCATGTGCATGAGTATCTGGAACAGCTGGATTATTATGGCCAAGCCTGATTTGGTCTTGTTCTATTAATTCCTCAATTAGCTCTTCATTGTTTGGAGCCAGCACTTCGTATGGGACAGATTCATCTAGCCAATATGGTGCTACATCTCTGGTACAACAAAAGAATGGAAATGTGAACATGAATGTTGGCCTGTCATGTGGGTCTACTGATATCAATCCTCTGAATCTGACCGAAAGCTTAAAGGATTCATCTTCTTCATTAGGAATGACAATTGTGTGTTTGTGGATGAATTCAAACTCTAAGACGAAATCATTTTGGACAGCTACATGCATTTCCCAATGAAAGATTCTGACAAACTCAGCAAAAGTCCTATCGAAAATGCTTTTAGCTCTAGGCAAATATCTAAACATGAATAGCTTAAACCATGGACTCCACCAATTGTTTGAGGGATCTATAGCGTTAGCATAAAATATGACCTTAACCGAACCATGTATCCTAGCTCTTTGGTGAATGGAAAAGTAGTCTGCCCATGTCCAGTCAGTATTTTGAATACACCCAAAATAAACAGGATCTAGTTCCCTAGACAATGCATAATAAACACGCCATGGCCTAATCCTATATGGTAACTCTTTTGTATATGACCATCTAGACTCCTCGGAATCAAACCATTTTTGCAGAATGATTTGTCTTAAGCATAATGGCAAGACTCGGACCTGTTTTGATAGACATTCTAGACAAAACTCATAATGACAGTTACTACAGACTGTAACATACTTAACTCTTTTAGACTCGACATGACTGGACTGACTTGTGGAAGCTTCGTGCTGGTTAAGTGGTCTGAACATCTTGATCTCCTTGGTTTCTTGAGCACCTTCTTTGGTAAGCATGTCAGCAAGATAATTTTCTGCACCAGATTTGTAAACAATATCAAAATCAAAACCTTCTAGCCATAGTGCCCATCTTAGTACTCTGGTACTGCCTTCTTCTAACAATCTTTTGTTTGCCAACATCTGTTTCATATGCTTTAGATCTGTTCTGACAATAAATTTAACACTTTTCAAGAACAAGCGAAATCTTTTTATTCCTCTCTTTACTGCAAGTATTTCTTTATGAGAAGAAGGATACTTTTTCTCTGTGTCATTAAAAGATCCTGAGGAATAGGCACAAACCAATTCTTTTCTTCCATGCTTTTGTAGCAAAACTGCAGCCCAAGTGTGATAAGAAGCATCTGTTTCAAGTATAAAAGGAAGATTAGTATCAGGAAGCTTGAGTTTTGGCAAATCATTAAGCTTACTCTTAATACTAATTACTGCTGCTGTCATTTCATCTGTCCATCTGACACCTTTCTTCTTTAGTCTGTCCTGCAGTATATTTGTATCCTCTGATTGGTTAGCATAAAATTTTCTTATATAATTCAGGCATCCAAGAAATCTCTGCAGGGTCTTTACATTGGCAATTATATCAGGAAACTTTAATAGATGGATTAGCACATGTGGCTGAAGTTCTACATGTCCTTTTTCTATGTGTAAACCCAAGTAATCAATCTTGACTTTTCCAATCTGAAACTTCTCTTCTGAATCTGAAAGTACTAATCCATGCTTATATACAAGTTGGTAGAATTGTTCTAAATGGGTCTTGTGCATATTTACATCTCTGCTAAATACAAGCAAATCATCAATATATACAATAATGTACTCTACCCCACCAAAAATGTCTTCCATCCTTTTTTGGAATTCAGATGGAGCATTTTTCAAACCAAAGGGCATCACAGTCCATTGATATTGGCCATGAGGAACAGTGAAGGCTGTTTTATACCTGTCATCAGGAATAATACCAATCTGCCAAAATCCACTTTTAAGATCAAACTTGCTGAACACATTAGCATTAGCAATTTTGGCAAGTAATAATTCTTTGTTAGGCAGAGGATATCGAATAGGAAGAAGAGCATCATTCAAAGCCTTATAATTAATCACAAGCCTTTTCTTGCCTCTTTTCTGCTCACTATGCTTATTGACATAAAAAGCCGGGCAGGCCCAAGGACTCTTGCAGGATTCAATAAGCTTTTGTTCTAACAATTGTTCAATTTCTGCTTTGCATAATTCTTGCTCTTTTGGACTCATATGATTTGCACTGGCTTTTTGTGGCTTAGGAATATATCCTTCTCGGTAAGGTAGTGCAACAAAATACTTTTCTCTTGCCCAAAAAGCATCTGGCCTACTTGAAGTACAATCTGCACGAAGTTTATCAGAAATTTGTTGCAAAGTTTTGGGACCATGTAACTCTGCATTTTTTACGATCTTATTAATCTTGGTCAGATCTTGCAGACTATACTGGAGAGGATCCTGTTCCTCAGGTTGCACATTAATTTTATAGTCACTAGAAGCAGGGACTGTGATAGGACCAGCAGTGGTGGAGAATGTAACATAATCTTGTCCGAAAGTGACTGGCAAATATTTCTTCAGAAAATCTTGTCCTAACAGAACATCAACACCAGTATCAAAACTATACAAAGTGACAAAAACCTGGACATCGTTCAAGAAAATAGGAAATTCAGGAGCTATGTGACTTATTTCCATTAAATCTCCAGTGATAGCCCTAAATTGAAGTTTAGTAGGCTGCCAATAATAATGAGGAATAGCTTTATATTTGCAGCAACTACTCATAGCACCAGAATCCATTTGAGCATCCAAGGTATACTGTTTAATGCTAGGGACTTTAATTCTTATTGGAATAACTACTCTATCTCCGATGCCCATAACATTAAAAAGCTCAACATTTTTCTTTGGGGATATTTCTTCCATGACTGGCACATTTTTCATCAGTAGGCTGGTTAATTTGGAATTACAATCATCATAATCAGAAATAAGCATTTGAAGTTTGGAAGACAACTGTAACATTTCTGACCTTGTATGGTGAATTGAAGATTCCAAATCTGTGATCTTCTTTTTAAGAGCATCAATTTGATTCATACCTGGAGATACTGAAATCTGCAAAGGTCTGAACATTGAATCGAACTCTTTTTCGATGAAGTCATCATCATCTATTTCTTCCTCTAAAAATTTTTCTTTCCTTTTGGATGGTAGTTGTTTCTCAAGATTTTCAAGTTTTTCAGTCAATCTTCTTCTTGCCGTAAACTGAACTGGATCTAACTGTGCTAGATCAGCTTTGACTGCTGCAATCTTTGCTTGTATCTCTCCTGAGGAATTCAAACTAAACATTTTAATATCAGGAATGAAGGTTTCATCAGAATCAGATGATTCTGAATCAATTGTTAATTTCCTGATTTCAGGAATTTCACTATCCAAAGATTTTGAAGAAGAACTTGAAACTTCAAAATATTCTCCATCAGAGTGGGATATGAGATCCCAATCTTGTGGATCATGTATTGTAGAAAAGATATTCATTATCTTCATTTGCTTTTTATCCTTTCTTTCTCTGCAAGTGTTAGCATAATGACCTTCTTTACCACAAATAAAACACACACCTTTTTGAGAAGGTTTTGATCTTTTCCTAAATACTACCCTTCGTCCTTTAAATGATCTTTTGGAAGGAAAGTATTTTTTCTTTTTAGGAAAGTATTTATCAGCCTTGCAGGAGCAAGAGTTATCAAACTTTGTCTTTTTAGAAACCTTTCTTTCACTTTTCTTGTGACAACCAAAATTATAGGTTTCTTTGAAATTATTGCAAAGCTTTGTGCTAAAGTGCATCTGTTTTGAAAAATTCTTCTTGGCTTTGCTCTCTGCACATTCTTTCTGCAATATTGTGACAATCAATTGGTGAATAGCTGCAAATGATTGTCCTTCCAAATTTACTTTATGATCTGCTATGTACTGGTTAATTAGATCAGGAATTTTTCTAGGCATAGACTGGATGTAATATCTCAGATAGGCAACATTATGTGGATCACTAGCCTGATACAGAAGTTTTTGCATAACACAAAAATACTCTTGCAAGTAATCAATGTCGCATAACTTCTGGGAGAGAAATAACTGTGAATGATGGGCTGAATCTTCAAGGACTAATCCAACAAATTCATGTTTTAAAGCTTCAAACAATGCTCTTAATGGATCAGTACTATGTTCAACTATTTGATCTTTCTCTTCCTCTGCAAGCCTTTCCCACCATTGCTTTAGTATGCCAGTAAAAGACCATACAATCTGAGTAACTACATCAGACCATGACACTTTGGCTTCAGCTTTCCTCTGTAATGCCCAAGCATGGACATTATGCAAAACAACAATTACTTCATTATAATCAAGGCAATCAATATTTACTAACAATGAATTTCCATATCCTCTGGAAGCAGGATTGTCTAGCTTTATAGGTACAGATTGCAGATTTTCAGTATATCTGCTGAACGAGCTGGATGCTGATGCTTCATGTGCATTGGTATCACCGGCACCTCTTTTCCCTTTGTTGGAGTGGAAAAATGAATCACTTCTGTCTCTTTTAGAATTTGATTCACCATGTGTTTGCTCACCAGTTACTCCTGACATGGCCATTATTGAAGGAGCAGATGGTTGGCCATTTTGTTTCATCAAAGAACTAAGGCTAACATAGTTCTTTGGTAGTCTTAGACTTTCAACAGAAGGAATATCAGCTAGTCTATTCTTCATCAACTCTGTCTTTTCTCTAGCTAGATTGATTCCTTTCTTGATCTTCTCAAGTCTGGCTTTATCTATATTCTCTATCCCTTTAAAAAGAATTTGCTTTGATTCATCAGATTTGGAGGAGAATTTTAGCTTTGAGCTTAAGACATCTACTTCTCTATAATGAGGTGGAGAAGCAGGAGTGGGGAGTGCATTTGTAAGATGTTCTAAAGACTTGGAGATAATACCCATGTTTGACTGAATATTATTCAACTTTTGTGTGTTTTCATCTTGGATTCCCAATGTCTCAACATAACCAGTATGCATCTTTTTGATGTGCTCTTTGATTTCTAAAACATCTCGGGCTATATCATCAATATTCTGAAGCATACAAACTATTTGGTAGTTTGTATAATTATGCAGCTTTTCATTTTCATTCTGATCTGGATCAGAAGTTGCTTTCATGGATAACCATTGGAAATCTGCTTTCTTCGTTCCATTGCTAAATGTCCTTCTAGAATTTCCAGATTCTAAATATCTTTCTGGTATTTTTGCAGTAACTTCTGACTGAGCTCTAGGAAGTGAGAAACTTTTGATATCAGGTATAAAGACTTCAGAGCTAGGAGATTCATCAGTCTGGAATGTAGAAGATGAAGATGGAACACAGAACTGACAATCATCAGGTAGCTGAGAGGTGGATTTTCTATGATCCTCTCTTGGAGCAGAATGTCTTGATGATAAATTTCTAGGAACAGGGGGTATCTGTGGATTCCTACCACTCAAGATTGTAGATCTAGGGAAGGATGACATAGATCTAGTAAGTGAAGGAGTGGTAAATTTAAGACCAGTGGATCCGTCAGGATGATGGATGAGAGACAATTTCGGAGGAACTTTAGAGGTTTGCAGTTGAGGATATTTCTGTGAAAGTGGAATATAAGTACTATTCCATTCCTCTGGAAGAGTACATTCTGCAAAACCAATCTGTAGGGGAGCAGTGTTACCAGGGCCAACAATAACACCTTCTTTTAAAGCTCTACCAGTTAATTTTGGATTCAGAGGAGGCATGGAAGTGGAGACAAATCTCAGGCATGTAGAAGCATGGAGCTGAGCGATCTGTGACTGTGGGGCAACATTAAAACCATAAAACTGAATATAAGCATTCAAGAATTCATTGATATAAGGGTCTGTCAATGAAACTTGATACCTAGGGATAACTGATGACCAAACAGGGCCATTATTGAGGGGACTTTGGAATCCTCCCAATAAAGCGTCATCGAAGTTAATCATTCTTGTATCAAGGACACATGTCAAGCATGAAGTATTTAGACCAGGACGGACTAGAGGATTAATTCCAAATTGTACGATACCGATATGGATATATCTATAACCATTTGATATCTTCTGGCTGTATTAGTGGGATTTGATATACAGACTGGCCAGTGGAAATAGGAATATTCACAGATGTAAATCTAAATAACTGAGCAGCTCGAAACTAGAAAACAGGCATTTTATAGAGCTTATCAATATCAATCTCTGGCAATGTCCAGTTAGGCTGTGGTTCAAATTCTTGTACTAATACTTTTTCATCATAGAGAACATCTTCATTTCTTCAAATTGATGCTCTTAAAAAGAAGATCACAGATTTGGAATCTTCAATTCACCATACAAGGTCAGAAATGTTACAGTTGTCTTCCAAACTTCAAATGCTTATTTCTGATTATGATGATTGTAATTCCAAATTAACCAGCCTACTGATGAAAAATGTGCCAGTCATGGAAGAAATATCCCCAAAGAAAAATGTTGAGCTTGATATTGATAAGCTCTATAAAATGCCTGTTTTCCAGTTTCGAGCTGCTCAGTTATTTAGATTTACATCTGTGAATATTCCTATTTCCACTGGCCAGTCTGTATATCAAATCCCACTAATACAGCCAGAAGATATCAAATGGTTATAGATATATCCATATCGGTATCGTACAATTTGGAATTAATCCTCTAGTCCGTCCTGGTCTAAATACTTCATGCTTGACATGTGTCCTTGATACAAGAATGATTAACTTCGATGACGCTTTATTGGGAGGATTCCAAAGTCCCCTCAATAATGGCCCTGTTTGGTCATCAGTTATCCCTAGGTATCAAGTTTCATTGACAGACCCTTATATCAATGAATTCTTGAATGCTTATATTCAGTTTTATGGTTTTAATGTTGCCCCACAGTCACAGATCGCTCAGCTCCATGCTTCTACATGCCTGAGATTTGTCTCCACTTCCATGCCTCCTCTGAATCCAAAATTAACTGGTAGAGCTTTAAAAGAAGGTGTTATTGTTGGCCCTGGTAACACTGCTCCCCTACAGATTGGTTTTGCAGAATGTACTCTTCCAGAGGAATGGAATAGTACTTATATTCCACTTTCACAGAAATATCCTCAACTGCAAACCTCTAAAGTTCCTCCGAAATTTGTCTGAGTGAAGTCTCCCTGCTCTGCATCTGCGAGAAGTTTTCTCGATCTGCTTGCATCACGGAGTTTAACTCTATAGTATGTATTGTGAAGTTTGAGTTCTTTGAGTTTAGACGAGACGAGATCTCCCTGCTCTGCATCTGCGAGAAGTTTTCTCGATCTGCTTGCATCACGGAGCGCTAGTCTCATATCTGGATTCTGTAATTATCTGAAAAGCAAATATATCTTGGCACATCTTTGCTGCATATCTGGTTCTTTGCATATCTGGTTCTTTGCATTTATATTGATGATTTGCTTGTATTTAGCAGAGATGTAAATATGCACAAGACCCATTTAGAACAATTCTACCAACTTGTATATAAGCATGGATTAGTACTTTCAGATTCAGAAGAGAAGTTTCAGATTGGAAAAGTCAAGATTGATTACTTGGGTTTACACATAGAAAAAGGACATGTAGAACTTCAGCCACATGTGCTAATCCATCTATTAAAGTTTCCTGATATAATTGCCAATGTAAAGACCCTGCAGAGATTTCTTGGATGCCTGAATTATATAAGAAAATTTTATGCTAACCAATCAGAGGATACAAATATACTGCAGGACAGACTAAAGAAGAAAGGTGTCAGATGGACAGATGAAATGACAGCAGCAGTAATTAGTATTAAGAGTAAGCTTAATGATTTGCCAAAACTCAAGCTTCCTGATACTAATCTTCCTTTTATACTTGAAACAGATGCTTCTTATCACACTTGGGCTGCAGTTTTGCTACAAAAGCATGGAAGAAAAGAATTGGTTTGTGCCTATTCCTCAGGATCTTTTAATGACACAGAGAAAAAGTATCCTTCTTCTCATAAAGAAATACTTGCAGTAAAGAGAGGAATAAAAAGATTTCGCTTGTTCTTGAAAAGTGTTAAATTTATTGTCAGAACAGATCTAAAGCATATGAAACAGATGTTGGCAAACAAAAGATTGTTAGAAGAAGGCAGTACCAGAGTACTAAGATGGGCACTATGGCTAGAAGGTTTTGATTTTGATATTGTTTACAAATCTGGTGCAGAAAATTATCTTACTGACATGCTTACCAGAGAAGGTGCTCAAGAAACCAAGGAGATCAAGATGTTCAGACCACTTAACCAGCACGAAGCTTCCACAAGTCAGTCCAGTCATGTCGATTCTAAAAGAGTTAAGTATGTTACAGTCTGTAGTAACTGTCATTATGAGTTTTGTCTAGAATGTCTATCAAAACAGGTCCGAGTCTTGCCATTATGCTTAAGACAAATCATTCTGCAAAAATGGTTTGATTCCGAGGAGTCTAGATGGTCATATACAAAAGAGTTACCATATAGGATTAGGCCATGGCGTGTTTATTATGCATTGTCTAGGGAACCAGATCCTGTTTATTTTGGGTGTATTCAAAATACTGATTGGACATGGGCAGACTACTTTTCCATTCACCAAAGAGCTAGGATACATGGTTCGGTTAAGGTCATATTTTATGCTAACGCTATAGATCCCTCAAACAATTGGTGGAGTCCATGGTTTAAGCTATTCATGTTTAGATATTTGCCTAGAGCTAAAAGCATTTTTGATAGGACTTTTGCTGAGTTTGTCAGAATCTTTCATTGGGAAATGCATGTAGCTGTCCAAAATGATTTCGTCTTAGAGTTTGAATTCATCCACAAACACACAATTGTCATTCCTAATGAAGAAGATGATTCCTTTAAGCTTTCGGTCAGATTCAGAGGATTGATATCAGTAGACCCACATGACAGGCCAACATTCATGTTCACATTTCCATTCTTTTGTTGTACCAGAGATGTAGCACCATATTGGCTAGATGAATCTGTCCCATACGAAGTGCTGGCTCCAAACAATGAAGAGCTAATTGAGGAATTAATAGAACAAGACCAAATCAGGCTTGGCCATAATAATCCAGCTGTTCGAGATACTCATGCACATGATTATGACGACAGGGCTAACAGTGACTGATTGAAGGGATCAATCAAATGAAATCCTTTCATATCCTGCTTTATTTGTACATATACTGCTCTTCGGTTTCCGTGGGATTTAGTCCGAATAAAATCTCCACTGTGTAACTACTTTATCTTGTTATTCTTTGGTTTGCGTGGGATTTACTCCGAATAAAATCTCCACTGTGTAATTATTTTTGTATAAGAGCCGACGTCCTAGATTCCGGCCATCTTTTCACTTCAGAGATGTCATGATTCGATCCCCATATGGCTTAGCCTCCAAGGGATGAGATAACAAGTGGTTGTCCCCACTTGCCCGAATCTTTAGGACTATTCATTACTTTTGTACAAAGTTCTTTAGTGACTCGTGATAGACATCTTGCATGATGATCTAACGAATCTTTTAAAGTTTCAAGTTCCCGGTAAAACCTTTCACCGGATGACCTGCTAGGATATTATATATACTAGCATTGTAAGCTCATGAGGGGCATTGGAGTCTTGAGAGTTTTGAGAGAGTCTGAATAGTGTTGTAGTCTGAGTGAAGTCTCCCTGCTCTGCATCTGCGAGAAGTTTTCTCGATCTGCTTGCATCACGGAGTTTAACTCTATAGTCTGTATTGTGAAGTTTGAGTTCTTTGAGTTTAGACGAGACGAGATCTCCCTGCTCTGCATCTGCGAGAAGTTTTCTCGATCTGCTTGCATCACGGAGCGCTAGTCTCATATCTGGATTCTGTAATTATCTGAAAAGCAAATATATCTTGGCACATCTTTGCTGCATATCTGGTTCTTTGCATATCTGGTTCTTTGCATTTATATCTGGTTCTTTGCATTTATGGTATCAGAGCTGTTTTAAATTGTCTGGTTCTTCCATTGAGTAGTATTTGTCCAAGCTATTGTCCACGAGTCTAAGTTTGCGATAAGGCGCTAGTAGAGAGCTGTGAAGGTGAAGGACTACCGTGTTTGCTTTCCTGGTGCACAAAAGCTTTGATTCTCCTCTGTTCAGGTGCTTACTCATACTTTCTTTCAATGGCTGGTTATATGAATGAGTTTTCTCTTCAGAATCCCGAAGACAGAAAGATAGCTCATAAGAATCGATGGTCTTTTATGAATAAGTTTTTAAATAAAACCAGAAATGAAGATGATTCCTTTAAGCTTTCGGTCAGATTCAGAGGATTGATATCAGTAGACCCACATGACAGGCCAACATTCATGGTCACATTTCCATTTTTTTGTTGTACCAGAGATGTAGCACCATATTGGCTAGATGAATCTCTCCCATACGAAGTGCTGGCTCCAAACAATGAAGAGTTAATTGAGGAATTAATAGAACAAGACCAAATCAGGCTTGGCCATAATAATCCAGCTGTTCCAGATACTCATGCACATGATTATGATGACAGGGCTAACAGTGACTGATTGAAGGGATCAATCAAATGAAATCCTTTCATATCCTGCTTTATTTGTACATATACTGCTCTTCGGTTTCCGTGGGATTTAGTCCGAATAAAATCTCCACTGTGTAACTACTTTATCTTGTTATTCTTTGGTTTGCGTGGGATTTACTCCGAATAAAATCTCCACTGTGTAATTATTTTTGTATAAGAGCCGACGTCCTAGATTCCGGCCATCTTTTCACTTCAGAGATGTCATGATTCGGTCCCCATATGGCTTAGCCTCCAAGGGATGAGATAACAAGTGGTTGTCCCCACTTGCCCGAATCTTTAGGACTATTCATTACTTTTGTACAAAGTTCTTTAGTGACTCGTGATAGACATCTTGCATGATGATCTAACGAATCTTTTAAAGTTTCAAGTTCCCGGTAAAACCTTTCACCGGATGACCTGCTAGGATATTATAAATACTTGCATTGTAAGCTCATGAGGGGCATTGGAGTCTTGAGAGTTTTGAGAGAGTCTGAATAGTGTTGTAGTCTGAGTGAAGTCTCCCTGCTCTGCATCTGCGAGAAGTTTTCTCGATCTGCTTGCATCACGGAGTTTAACTCTATAGTCTGTATTGTGAAGTTTGAGTTCTTTGAGTTTAGACGAGACGAGATCTCCCTGCTCTGCATCTGCGAGAAGTTTTCTCGATCTGCTTGCATCACGGAGCGCTAGTCTCATATCTGGATTCTGTAATTATCTGAAAAGCAAATATATCTTGGCACATCTTTGCTGCATATCTGGTTCTTTGCATATCTGGTTCTTTGCATTTATATTTGGTTCTTTGCATTTATAATATGAATGAGTTTTCTCTTCAGAAGCCCGAAGACAGAAAGATAGCTCATAAGAATCGATGGTCTTTTATGAATAAGTTTTTAAATAAAACCAGAAATGAAGATGTTCTCTATGATGAAAAAGTATTAGTACAAGAATTTGAACCACAGCCTAACTGGACATTGCCAGAGATTGATATTGATAAGCTCTATAAAATGCCTGTTTTCCAGTTTCGAGCTGCTCAGTTATTTAGATTTACATCTGTGAATATTCCTATTTCCACTGGCCAGTCTGTATATCAAATCCCACTAATACAGCCAGAAGATATCAAATGTTTATAGATATATCCATTTCGGTATCGTACAATTTGGAATTAATCCTCTAGTCCGTCCTGGTCTAAATACTTCATGCTTGACATGTGTCCTTGATACAAGAATGATTAACTTCGATGACGCTTTATTGGGAGGATTC
The DNA here is from genome assembly GCA_031772625.1 of Pinus tabuliformis. NCBI lineage: Eukaryota > Viridiplantae > Streptophyta > Pinopsida > Pinales > Pinaceae > Pinus > Pinus tabuliformis. Next base: position 1,122,693,614 of record CM062815.1, on the reverse strand, counting down.
CAAAGTCCCCTCAATAATGGCCCTGTTTGGTCATCAGTTATCCCTAGGTATCAAGTTTCATTGACAGACCCTTATATCAATCAATTCTTGAATGCTTATATTCAGTTTTATGGTTTTAATGTTGCCCCACAGTCACAGATCGCTCAGCTCCATGCTTCTACATGCCTGAGATTTGTCTCCACTTCCATGCCTCCTCTGAATCCAAAATTAACTAGTAGAGCTTTAAAAGAAGGTGTTACTGTTGGCCCTGGTAACACTGCTCCCCTACAGATTGGTTTTGCAGAATGTACTCTTCCAGAGGAATGGAATAGTACTTATATTCCACTTTCACAGAAATATCCTCAACTGCAAACCTCTAAAGTTCCTCCGAAATTGTCTCTCATCCATCATCTTGACGGATCCACTGGTCTTAAATTTACCACTCCTTCACTTACTAGATCTATGTCATCCTTCCCTAGATCTACAATCTTGAGTGGTAGGAATCCACAGATACCCCCTGTTCCTAGAAATTTATCATCAAGACATTCTGCTCCAAGAGAGGATCATAGAAAATCCACCTCTTAGCTACCTGATGATTGTCAGTTCTGTGTTCCATCTTCATCTTCTACATTCCAGACTGATGAATCTCCTAGCTCTGAAGTCTTTATACCTGATATCAAAAGTTTCTCACTTCCTAGAGCTCATTCAGAAGTTACTGCAAAAATACCAGAAAGATATTTAGAATCTGGAAATTCTAGAAGGACATTTAGCAATGGAACGAAGAAAGCAGATTTCCAATGGTTATCCATGAAAGCAACTTCTGATCCAGATCAGAATGAAAATGAAAAGATGCATAATTATACAAACTACCAAATAGTTTGTATGCTTCAGAATATTGATGATATAGCCCGAGATGTTTTAGAAATCAAAGAGCACATCAAAAAGATGCATACTGGTTATGTTGAGACATTGGGAATCCAAGATGAAAACACACAAAAGTTGAATAATATTCAGTCAAACATGGGTATTATCTCCAAGTCTTTAGAACATCTTACAAATGCACTCCCCACTCCTGCTTCTCCACCTCATTATAGAGAAGTAGATGTCTTAAGTTCAAAGCTGAAATTCTCCTCCAAATCTGATGAATCAAAGCAAATTCTTTTTAAAGGGATAGAGAATATAGATAAAGCCAGACTTGAGAAGATCAAGAAAGGAATCAATCTAGCTAGAGAAAAGACAGAGTTGATGAAGAATAGACTAGCTGATATTCCTTCTGTTGAAAGTCTAAGACTACCAAAGAACTATGTTAGCCTTAGTTCTTTGATGAAACAAAATGGCCAACCATCTGCTCCTTCAATAATGGCCATGTCAGGAGTAACTGGTGAGCAAACACATGGTGAATCAAATTCTAAAAGAGACAGAAGTGATTCATTTTTCCACTCCAACAAAGGGAAAAGAGGTGCCGGTGATACCAATGCACATGAAGCATCAGCATCCAGCCCGTTCAGCAGATATACTGAAAATCTGCAATCTGTACCTATAAGGCTAGACAATCCTGCTTCCAGAGGATATGGAAATTCATTGTTAGTAAATATTGATTGCCTTGATTATAATGAAGTAATTGCTGTTTTGCATAATGTCCATGCTTGGGCATTACAGAGGAAAGCCGAAGCCAAAGTGTCATGGTCTGATGTAGTTACTCAGATTGTATGGTCTTTTACTGGCATACTAAAGCAATGGTGGGAAAGGCTTGCAGAGGAAGAGAAAGATCAAATAGTTGAACATAGTACTGATCCATTAAGAGCACTGTTTGAAGCTTTAAAACATGAATTTGTTGGATTAGTCCCTGAAGATTCAGCCCATCATTCACAGTTATTTCTCTCCCAGAAGTTATGCGACATTGATTACTTGCAAGAGTATTTTTGTGTTATGCAAAAACTTCTGTATCAGGCTAGTGATCCACATAATGTTGCCTATCCGAGATATTACATCTAGTCTATGCCTGGAAAAATTCCTGATCTAATTAACCAGTACATAGCAGATCATAAAGTAAATTTGGAAGGACAATCATTTGCAGCTATTCACCAATTGATTGTCACAATATTGCAGAAAGAATGTGCAGAGAGCAAAGCCAAGAAGAATTTTTCAAAACAGATGCACTTTAGCACAAAGCTTTGCAATAATTTCAAAGAAACCTATAATTTTGGTTGTCACAAGAAAAGTGAAAGAAAGGTTTCTAAAAAGACAAAGTTTGATAACTCTTGCTCCTGCAAGGCTGATAAATACTTTCCTAAAAAGAAAAAATACTTTCCTTCCAAAAGATCATTTAAAGGACGAAGGGTAGTATTTAGGAAAAGATCAAAACCTTCTAAAAAAGGTGTGTGTTTTATTTGTGGTAAAGAAGGTCATTATGCTAACACTTGCAGAGAAAGAAAGGATAAAAAGCAGATGAAGATAATGAATATCTTTTCTACAATACATGATCCACAAGATTGGGATCTCATATCCCACTCTGATGGAGAATATTTTGAAGTTTCAAGTTCTTCTTCAGAATCTTCGGATAGTGAAATTCCTGAAATCAGGAAATTAACAATTGATTCAGAATCATCTGATTCTGATGAAACCTTCATTCCTGATATTAAAATGTTTAGTTTGAATTCCTCAGGAGAGATACAAGCAAAGATTGCAGCAGTCAAAGCTGATCTAGCACAGTTAGATCCAGTTCAGTTTACGGCAAGAAGAAGATTGACTGAAAAACTTGAAAATCTTGAGAAACAACTGCCATCCAAAAGGAAAGAAAAATTTTCAGAGGAAGAAATAGATGATGATGACTTCATCGAAAAAGAGTTCGATTCAATGTTCAGACCTTTGCAGATTTCAGTATCTCCAGGTATGAATCAAATTGATGCTCTTAAAAAGAAGATCACAGATTTGGAATCTTCAATTCACCATACAAGGTCAAAAATGTTACAGTTGTCTTCCAAACTTCAAATGCTTATTTCTGATTATGATGATTGTAATTCCAAATTAACCAGCCTACTGATGAATATATATATATATATATATATATATATATATATATATATATATATATATATATATATATATATATATATATATATATATATATATATATATATATATATATATATGGACCCGAAATCAATGTCAACCGTCGGATCAAATAAAAGGAGATCAACGGTGGAGATTGAGCGGATTGGTTGGTGATTAGGATAAGCAACAACCGTCAGATTGAGCGCCAGATCGATGGTCGTGATTTAAATGCTAATTGCGGAGGTGAAGGGTTGATCGGAGATCGGAGAAAGGAAGGAGTAGTGTTGTGGAGGTGTCTTTGATGTGCAGACCCGACGATATATATATATGTCTGGGTGTATAAATATTTGAAGTCCGGCTAAGTGTTTCGAAGTGGGGTTTTTCCGTGTATTCCATGTGTATCCCTATATTTCGATATGTTGTGTGGTCCCAGGTTTAAAGGCTTAAGGACTTGTCATATTAAAGCTCCGATTGCGATTATGATATTATTAATATATATTGTATGAATATTATAAAAGGGGGCCTCTCTGATATTTTCTTTAATATGCAACATTATTGTAATTCGGCCTCTCTTCCACATTAACATGTCCTGTGTGTATTGATGGATTTGAAGAGATAGAGGAAGTTGAAGAGTGAGCGCAGAGGAAGCTGAAAGATCAAGCGAGCGTTGAGGAAGCCAAAGGTCAAGGGTATCAAGAATATAAATAGAGAACAAGGAAAGTTTAGAGGTTGGAAAAACTGGAAGAAAACAGAGGCAGCGGTAGGTCCAGCAGGACAGGAGGAAGTCGAAGGTCCAGCAGGACAAGAGGAAGCCGAAGGTCCAGCAGGACAGGAGGAAGCCGATGGACGAGCAACTCTGTTGATCGGGCTAACCTGTGAAAGGCTCAGACCAATAATGAATTAATAAGAGCTTAGTGAAACTAATAGTAGACTCACTAAAGCTGTGTGGAGACATTATTAGAGATCATGATGGCTATTGCAGACTCTGTGTGGATAGTATGAAGAGTTGTATAGACTTCTTCATATGAAGACTGATTGCCATTGATGCTGTAGCATGGAGACTACAGTGAAGCTGTAAATAGACAAAACTCAGTAAAGAAGAGTTCTGAGAGCAGAACATTACTATTAAACATGCCTTGATAAGAAGGTTGGAGCCCTTGGGGTTGGTACCTCAGAAGTTTGAAGGATTGGTGTCCTTGAGTTGGTGCTCCTTCATCCAAGGTTGGCAGCTTGACAAAATAGATCCAGAAAGTTTGCAGCAGAGGGTTGGAGCCCTTGAGGTTGGTGCCTTAGAACTGGAAGATTGGTGTCCTGGGAGTTGGTGCTCCTAAGTCCAAGGTTGGTGCCTTGAAAAAACAGAGTTGGTGCTCTGGAGGTTGGAGCCTCACAAAAGTCCAAGTTGGTGCTTAGCAATAGATTGGAACCATATATATATTGTATCTATTTTATTGGAAAGATTATATTAATAAAAGAATTTATTCTTGTTGTTCATCCTGTGTTCTAAATATAAATGTTTTAACTGGTAAAATAACAATTGAAAAGAAATAATGATTCACGCCCCCTCAGTATTTCCAACACAGAGCACTTGAATTTGTCAGAAAATGTCATGCATCCTATGACCCTGTTATAGACATTTTTGGGCACTGCAACCCCAAGCATAAATGTACATAAACTAAGGGCTCCTAAGTCCCTAAAAGTGTTGTTCCAACCCCTAAAAGAACAAGGTCATCTGATTATAGCTTCTCCCAGAAGTTCTCCATGAAAAACTGCTCAGAACTGGTCAAAACTGGACCATTTCACCTGCTCCATAGGCAAAGTGCATTGCATCTCACCTAAATACGCACAGTAGGTGCATTTCATTTCAAAAAGCCCTTCTATGGGGTGCGATGGGCGATAAGGGACAAATGGCAGTGTCAATCTGCGAGGTGGAGAAGCATGGAATCTTCTAGAAACTTCTCTTGTGACACTTGCCTCTCTGAATTCGACCAGGGATGAGTAAGAGATCATCAATCTCCAAGTGGAATCAAGAACTATCATAGGGAAGACACTAATCAAATCACAAGCTGACTCATCTCCCTTGCAGACATCTATATATGGATCCCTCATCCCAGAGATCTAGAGGCTGGATTTTTTCATCTTGTAAGGAATTGCTGTTGGTTTCTTGAGGCAACATCATAATGTTGGGTGATCTAAGCTTTTCATGAGGTGAAGAAGGGCTTAATTGCTGAGAGGATGTTGCTGGGTCAGAACAAATAGTTGTAACTCTCTTGGCTCTTTCTTGATTATCAATAAAGCTATTCAAGTTTTCCTCCATACTCTTCTGTGATTTATGTTTTATGCATTTGTATGGTCATTCTACATCTGATCCTAGATTGTTTATGATAATAGATCTATGTTCTCGTATAGTGTTATGCTGCTTTGATTCTGCAGGTACTTTGTGAAGCTGGGTATACAAGAAAGCAAGTAGCAAAGGACTATCAGAAGAGAGAGGAATCGAGCAAGGAACCAAGCGCAAGACAGAGGTTGGTCTCCTTTATTCTTCTCTCATCTATCTTTCATAAAGGAAAATGAAAGTAGTTTTACTTTGTTTGTTTCTAAGGTAGCTACTAGCCTTTGTGGGATTGGAAGTTCTGCATAGACACTTTTCCCTGTAACAAAATGGCAACTCCGCTGGGGAGCAAATAGATTGATTTTTTATCTACATTTGTTTACTTTATAAAATTACAGACGGAGCCTGAAGTCAAGCCAGCTAGCCTTCAAACTGCATTTGCTATGCAAATGCAAAGTAGATCAACCTTGCTTCAGTCAATCTCTGGGTTTTGTTTATGAATTAAACAATTGATTTACAAGCTTTCTAATTGCCCTCGTGGTGGCTCTAGTAACCTCCTTAGATCTACCCCTGTGATTGATTTACTGATTACCACTTGCTCGGCCAAAATCCATGAACTGAACTGCAAACTGTGACCCGTAACCCAATCAAAGTCTCGTCCCCGATCCAACGCACTGTCTGTTCTGTGAATCTCAAATTCAGCGCACTTCCCGAGTGTAGTAGGTGCACTGCATTTCAAATTCACTGTGTTATAGGTGCGCTGATCAAACAAGGCCTTGTTCCTGAATGTTTGTTTTTGTGTTCACTCTTTTCAGATCTATTCAGGAGTTTTGCTACCTGTAGTCAGTACACCTCTGTTTGAAACCCCTTTCCTTGCTGTTATTCCACCTCCATTGTGCAAAGAACTGTAAATGTTTTTATGTATTTGTTGAGTCATTTTCAGTTCTCCTTTACAAAGAAGTAATGTAATTGTACTGTCGTTTCTTGATTTGAAAGTGTCGCAAGTGTCGTTTTCAGTCATAGAAGAGAATCTAATTGTTCTTGATAGTCGATTACCCTGTTACTATTGTATTTGATCTGAATTAGTAGTTTTTCTAGTGTTGAAAGCAAGTTTTCATTTCCAAATCGCAAAGTGTTGTCATTGTCTTCATTTTGATTTTGAAAAGAAACTTGTTAGTAATTATCGCTTTGAAAAATAATTCAGATTTACGCATTAGCTTTCTTTTTATCATTCATATATTAAGAAGGCTGAAAACAAATACATGCATGTGCATTTGCATTTAGACTGTTTGATTGGTTTGATTTAGGACAGTGCATATAGTGTGTGCTCTTTGCTCTTTGTTGAAAGAATACTATCTCTCTTTCCTTAGTAGCTAGGATTTTCATTGCACAAAGAAGATAAAATGACTGTTTATCATCTTAGATTGCATTTTAGGAATTGCACATCTACATCATGCGGTGAACCTGAAAGGCAAATTTCTTAAGCAAGATCAACTATAAAATAAATTTAATGAATCTAACAATGCTTTGGAACCTAATGCACAACATCTAGAAGTATAGGTTAGAGACGTATTCCGGCGTCGTAAAGCCTGGCAACTGTTGTTTTCACTGTTGGTTGGGTGATTCCTCCACTTTGAGATGATAAGTGCCAGTACAGACTTGTGCTCCCACGTACCGTCGAGTATATTTTTGGAGACCACAATAGGCTTAATCCTTTATCCATAGGAAACCGTGTCTGCCACCCTATCGATCGCAATGCATTGAACACAGCATTCGGGAAGATTGACTGCCGTACCATAAAAAGTATTCTGCAGTTTTGCGATTGGTTTGGTAATCCCTCTGTCTAGATTTCTAGAGCAGTCCCTTTCGTTCCTTTTCAGACTCCTTAACATAAAAGGTCCATCTGAGCACTTGTCACTTCAGGCTCATTAAAAATTGAAGGCGACTAGAGTCATCTTTTGTTTTTTCTTGACTCTTAAAAATTGAAAAAACAAGTTGTGTCAAAGCGTCTAAAATTCATCTAATTCGGAAACATACTTCCCCTTTATTTTTGGTTGATTGAGTAATCCGCAATCGTGGAAGAAAGTCAATTGAAACCCCGTCGTTCGCGGAGGCTTACGAGTCAACCGTCTTTGTCTCCGGAATCGAAACTATTACGGACAAAGCGAACTCGTTTAACCGGTTCCAAATCTCCTGGTAAAGTTAGAACAAGTGTTCCAACACCATTAGAGATTTCAGTTACTTCAAACATTTCTGGTATCCTTGCCTTTACAGAAGAAGTTCAGCAGCCACCGAGGGACAGTAGCTCTGATCCTAGTTTGAAGGTAAACACTTGTGTTACTGAACCAGTTTCATCTACAATTGGTTCAGAGGGTGTTATTCCCCAAACATCTGTCACCGCAGATTCCATACCTTCTTCGGCACCAGAAATATTTTACGGACCTGACAGTCTCCCTCTTCCACCTGGTCTGCTTGCTATAGAAGAGATTGTGGAGGATCCTCCATCTAGTACTCCAAAGTAATTTGGAGTCGGGATCACTCTGTATCCTTCTTCATCAGAAATTAGTCTACTGCTAGTGGAAGCTCCTGTAGAATTGCTAGGTAATCTTTTGGATAGACTAGAAATGCGTGAACAACCATCATCTAAGACTGTGTCGTCCGACACAGCAACGGCAGAACTTCCTACTATCATTCCAACAATGTTCGCCAGTATACCATCTGTCCCAACTAGCTCTCAATTGCTAGAATGGGCCCACTCAGGGGCTATTTCGACAGTATGGTCCATTCCTGTTTGTTCATCCGCAATAGTATCCGAAAACTCTTATGTTGAGTCTCAACAAATTGATCCTTCAGGATGTCAATTTGGGCAGTCCAGTCCTCAAGGGAAAACCATTCCTTTAAGTACCAGATTACCGCCGTATGGGGGGTAGTATACCCTTTCATTGTCTCCTCCAGGAGGACAGCTGTACGGGAGTTCACAACAAAATTCAGGTTATGCTGGAATTACATCTAGCAGTTGGGTGCCGATACTGCCTCAACAACCAAGAGTTGTATATTCTAGGCAACAATGTTTACCTATGTCAAATATACCAACTACGCCAGCTATTGTGACGGTGTCACAAGTATAAGCGCTGCCTGTTGTATGCCAACCTCAGGTTTCTCAGGTTGTAATGCAACAGCCTCTTGACCCTGCGACTCAACCACAATCGCCGACTGGTGGAATGACACAGGCCCAAATGGGTACAATTACCCCTCATCTTGGTCAAACAGTTAGTATCGGGCAACAGCACATGGCTTCACAACCCTGGCTGGTGCAATACCAACAACCGCAATTCCAACAAGTATACCAAGGATCTGAGCAACAAATCTTTGCAAATAGTGGGCAGCTGTATATTCAAAACGGTCAAAATCAACCATTCTACAATGGTTATGCCCACCAACCTTACCAAAGTTACCAACATCAAATGCATTATGCTGGTATGCAAAGACCAACTACTCAGGCGATTCCATCTTATCCTTGGTATGCTTCGCCTACCCTGAATCAACAGTTACCCTTCGTGGCGACTTTAGAGTTACCGGATCTAAATCTGTTAACAAACGATCTAATTTCTTACACCCCTTGGTGGCCAGCGATTCCGTATAAACTTCCGTCAGATATTCCTAAATTTAATGGAAATCCGGGTGAAGATCCGTCAAATCATGTGATGACCTTTCATCTGTGGTATTCATCAAACACCCTAAACGATGATTCGATTAGGCTTCGCCTTTTTTAGAGGACGTTAACTGGTTCGGTAGCAAAATTGTATATCGAATTGCCCAGAGCTTCCTTTGACAACTTCAGTGCCCTAGCCACAACCTTTTTAACCCATTTTTAGTTACCGATAAGGTACAAAACAGGAACAAAACTTCTTACAAATTTCAAACAAACAACGGCCACTCACATATCTGATCATATTCATGAGTGGCGATGTCATCGTAGAATGGTAAAAACGTATGTTCTTGATCAGCTTTTAGCTGAATGGTTTATTAAGTCTTTGTTACCTTCCATTACAGAAGATGGGGCAAAAGGGGGAGTCGTCACCGAAGAGCAAGTTATTGCTCGTGCACAATATTTAGACTTGATTTAAACTCAGTCTAGCACGCTCTACGATAAAATACCTGACGCTCCCAGACCGGAATTCTCGGTCCCTCCTCCTCCTAAATCAAACAATGACTCTCATGCCAGAGATGGCGTGATTGGCAGGAAAGACACGAAATCGACAAAGGCTACATCTAAAAAGGCCTGTAAGATTTCCGGTCAAAATGCAAAAGAAGAACTTCTTGCCTCAGAAGTAAATGCCGTCTCGACAGATAAAGGCAAAGAAACCAAGCAACCAGGAGGCAAGAAGAAGAACAAAGGGAAGAAGAAGAAACAGGACGAATCATCACCTGAAAAATCCTCTACAAACCCTTCTGGAAATAGGAAACCAAATCATCCATGCTTTATATGCGATGAGGATCATTGGACATCAGATTGTCCATATAAAGTTGAGCTTAAAAAATTCTTCAAGAATACAAAGACCTCAGCAGTATTAAATGATCCATTTCTGAATCTAGGAACAAATCTGGTTGACAGTGGAAATGCTTCCCCGTCTCAAGTGCTAATGTTGTCGGTTTCCAAATAGCAAAATGATGCTTTAATAGCGACAAGGAACAAAGATTACGGGAATCCATAGCTGTCGAACAACAAGGATAAAGATCAACCTAGTAGTTCGACAACGACTTCGACAGAAGTTGCGCCGCCCATCATTCTTGAGCTGACAATAAAACCGCCAAAGGGAGTAGTACACAAGTCGACATTTAATCCTCGTGCTAGAGCAGCACAACATTATAATATAGTGGAAGATCTGGCCCAATCGCCATCCGCTATGTCGACACTTGAGGTACTACAAAATTGCCCATCCCAAAAGCAGGCTTTATTATCAGCCATCGGTGGGATAGACCCAAAGGATTCCAATCTTGTGTCCTTTAATCATAAAGGATACGATCCTCAGTTACCAGCTCAACTAGCTTTCCTCATTCAAGTGAAAGCCCTCAACAAAACTGTTCATCGAACAATTATTGACGAGGGGGAATCTACGTGTATTATGTCTATGAGTTGCTGGAAAACTTTAGGATCTCCAACCTTGTCGCGATCTTCGACGACATTAAAAGCATTCAACGGACGAACATATACCCCATATGGTATTCTAAGTAACTTGCAAGTTGAACTGGGGGGGAAAACAGTAGAAATAGATGTTGAAGTAATCGACGGAAACCTCGATTACAACATCCTACTGGGAAGACCATGGATATATGCTATGGCTGCTGTTGTGTCGACCTATTTTAGGAAGATTGCATTTCCCTTTCAAGGAGGGATTACAATCGTCGATCAACAAAATTTCCTCCCCAATGGTTCTCAAGTTACGGGAAGCATTCCAATTATCCATGGAAGCCCCCATTTGCTTCAAAATATTGGAGTAGGCCTACTAAAAGACCCTATATTAATGGGAAATTTTGCCCTTCCGCCTCCAATAAATCTGGCGGAAGTAGCATCAGTAGGAACCCGCAATATGATATATTCGATTGAAAAGATCTCAGAAAACGATATAAATATGGATCATACGTAGGTATTGCCTCCAAACCCAATGGAAATATTATAGCAATCAATGTTCCTAGCATGGGAAGCAAACCCACCCAAATCAACGCTCATCAAGCGTTTGGATAGATAGGTCTAAGGAATATGGCACCCCTTCAGATCCTTGGTCGCGAGTGCATTACACCGATGAAGGAATTGTTCAATCAATGGTAATTGAAGGGGCACCATGGGAAGATTACCACCATAGTTCCCTTCTTTCGGATTATGAAGAAGATACTCCTGATGACCTTCATCATCCTTCAGTTTTTGATTTCCTATCAAATACTGTAAACACGGTGGATTCCGAGCGAAACTTGTCCAACATTGAAGAGACTATCGCCATAAATATCTCGACCAAAATAGATGTTGTAGAGAATCTTTGTCTTTTTTGCGAATTCAGAGATGTCTTTGCTTGGTCATATAATGAAATGCCAGGCATTGACTCGAGTATCATTGAACACGAAATTAAGATGTATCCAGATGTCAAACCAGTACGACAACGGCTACGGTAGGTGCACCCCAAGAAAGCCGCTGCCATCAAGGCGGAAGTTGAAGAGCTCCTCCATGTTGGTTTCATTTACCCGGTTCCTCTAACCGATTGGGTATCGAACATTGTTCCTGCTATGAAAAAACAAGGAACGATTAGAGTGTGCATCGATTACAGGGATGTAAATCAAGCTTGTCCAAAAGACAACTACCCTACACCCTTCATTGACCAGATAATTGATGAATGCGCCGGATGTGAAATCTTTTCATTTATGGATGGATTCTTCAGGTATAATCAAATAAATATCTGCCCACAGGACCAGTCAAAGACTGCATTTATTTGTCCGTGGGGCACATTCGCATATCGAAAATTACCCTTTGGTTTAAAGAACACAGGGGAAACATTTTAGAGGGCAATGAATTATGCATTCCATGACATCAAAAACATCGTTCAACCATATCTCGACGACCTTTCGGCTCATTCGCGAAAGCGCACTGATCATCCGCAGCATTTAAGAGCGATATTTCTACGTTGCCGACACTACAAGCTATGACTCAATCCACACAAATGTGTGTTCTGTGTCAGTTCTGATCGTTTACTTGGCTTTGTAGTCTCAAAGGACGGAATTAGTCTCGACCCATGTAAGGTTCAGGCAATCATAAATTTGCCTCCACCTTCAAATTTGCTTCAGATTCAAAAACTCCAAGGGAAAGCAAACTTTCTGAGGAGGTTCATTCCAAATTACGCCGAACTTGCTAAAGGTTATACACGTCTATTGAAAAAGGAAGTGCCCTTTGTCTGGGATCAGGTTTCGCAAGCTTCCTTTGATGCTTTAAAAGAATCCCTAATGAAAGCATCATTAATGTACGCTCCCGATTATGAAAAAGACTTTAACCTGTATTTGGCTGCAGCGGATGCAACCATCGCAATGGTTTTAGTTCAAGAAGACAACAGAATTGAACATCCTATATATTATTTGAGTAAGAACTTAAATGATACAGAAAGAAAATATTGTTATGTTGAAAAGCTAGCGCTCGCAGCTGTTCAAGTGATATAGAGATTTCGACACTATGTCCTCTTTCGAAAAACTACCATTCTGTCACATTGCAACCCCATGACTTATATATTGTCGCGACAGTTGCTGGGGGGCAAATATTCAAAATGGATAGTGATTCTACAAGAGTTTGATCTGGAATTTGTAAAATCCAAGTCAAAGAAAGTCCTGGTTTTCGCAGAATTATTATGCGACCTCCCATCGTCATCCAACGATGAAACATCTGAAGAAACAATCGTGGATGAATCTTTGTTTCTGATATCTTCAAGCAATCCGTGGTATGGAGATATAATCATTTATCTCCAAACCCAAAAGTATAGGCCTAATACCTCCCGCTCTGAACAAAAACGTATTCGATACCAATCAAAAGACTACATGATCGTCGGTGATACACTTTACTGTCGTGGTGTCGATACAGTTCTGAGGAGGTGTCTCACCCATGAGGAGGCCGAAAAAGCCCTGAATGATTGCCATTCAGGCGCATGTGGGGGGCATCAATCTGGTTACGCTACGACGTAAAATTTTTTACGAGCAGGATACTTCTGGCCAACAATGTTCAAAGATTGCATAACCGCAATCAGAAGTTGCCATGCCTGTCAAATTTTCGATAGCAAAACCAGAAGACCACCCGCACCTCTGCAGCCAATAGTTGCTATTGGGCCATTCGCCAAGTGGGGCATTGATTTCATGACATGTAACCCCACCTCGACCGGGGGTCATGGGTATATCATAGTCGCAGTGGACTGTTTTACCAAATGGGCCGAGGCTATGCCTACATTAGATAACACTGGTGAAACAACTGCCCTTTTCTTTTTCAATCATGTACTTGCCAGATTCGGTGTCCCACAGGCTATAGTCACAGATCATGGATCGCATTTTCGCAATCACATGATGGTCGAATTAGCTGCCAAATTAGGGTTGTCTCACGACAGCTCTACTCCATATTACCTGCAGGCCAACGGACAAGTTGAAGCAATCAACAAGGTCCTGAAGCGCATGCTGCAAAGGATGATTGGAGTCCACAAAAGGAGTTGGCACCTGATCCTGTACTCAGCCTTATGGGCATACCGAACATCGGTAAGGAATGCAACTGGGTTTACACCTTTCCAACTGGTGTATGGCCTAGAAGCAATCTTACCAGTTCAGTGTGAAATCTATTCCCTCAAACTTGCAATCGACTTTATCCCCGGAACTTCAGAAGAGGAAACTCATTTCTTGGAACTAATCCAATTGGATAAAACCCGTCATGATGCCGCTTTGGCTAACGAAGCCCATAAGAAACGAGTCAAGGCGCAGTTCGACAAGAATGTCAAACCCCGTGTGTTCTCAGAAGGTGACTTGGTCTTGCCTTATGACCAAGAATTCGATAAATTGGGAGCAGGAAAATTCAAGTCTTTATGGATGAGCCCCTATATTTTTAAGCGAGTGTTAGCAAAAGGAGCCTACGAGTTAATGGACTATGACGGGATTCCACTGGCACAACCTCGTAACGGGTTGTACCTTAAGCGTTACTACGCATGATTCAGTGTGGTAACCAATATGCTTTTGTTACATTTTTGTTTTCGCTAAAGTATTTGTTTTGGTCAAGTAAGTCCGCTTTTTACATTTGTCGTAGATGTCGAACCTATTGGAATCTTTTGTTGGATATGCCAACGGAGCAAGTCGTAGTTCGCGGAACCTATCTTCTGCAGTCTGGGTCATTTTTGATCCAAGCGGCGAGTTAGTAAGTTTCAGAAGAGTATGTATTGGTCGATCAACGAATAACATCACTGAATATAGCGCGTTGATAGAACTTCTCTTTGATGCCATCACGCATGGCATACGTCGACTGGTCGTCAGGCTAGACTCACAGCTTGTCATACTACAACTCACTGGTATCTACTCCATCCGAAATCCAGCTATCTATCGCATGTTCCTAAGGGTCAAGATTTTGGAAAGGCAATTTGATTTTATTTAATATCAGCATATTTCCAAAAACTTAAACACATTAACTGACTCATTGGCAAATTATGTGTTAGATAGACATTTGCAACATTTATAAAAAGAAGCATCTCGTCAATATTTGCATCAGGATCATGTAACTTAACCAAAATAAAACTCTGAAAATCAAAAATATATATATAACTATTTATGGCTTACACATAATGTTCTGTAACCAAGACAAAATTGGTCAAATGACCCAAAACTCAAAACTCTAGGGGGCACCCTAGTCTAATGATGCTGGTGATAACAAGTCACCGCCTGTGCAATCATGCGTAAAAGCCTAGTCCATCGACTTGGCACGCCAGTAGTATGTCGCTGCAGCCTCAAAGGCAGCTCGTCAGTCCTCACATCTGGAATACCGAGAGTGAGTCCCTCGACCTGATCTTGTAATGCTGAAAGAGTCTCGGCCACATCAAGGTTGCGAAGGATAGCCCTTCCCACAACCTCTCCTGCTGGAGCAGCAGCTGGCACTCTTAGGCGTACTACTGGCTGAACGGGAACAACATCTGCATTAGCACATGAGTTCTAATTAGTCTTGACAGAGTAAAGCACGAGGACATTATAAAAGAAAAACGATAAACAAAAATATGGTCAAGACTTTACCAATGGCACCCCACTGTTCGCCAGCCGGCAGTACCAAATCTGGGTCACCCTGGAAGTCCATACCAACATATGGATACTCAGAATAAACCATCTCCTGATGATCAAACCACCCGAAGAAGGTATCAGAAAAATAAATCTGAGACTGACCAGCATGTCTGGACATGTGGTCGACCCATCTCTGCATCCGTGGTTCGGTCGGTGGAGGTAAACCAAGTGCAATATACTGCGGCTGCATCAGTGGTATCCTTTCCAAGGCGAAGGTGGTCAAAATAGAACCATACCCAAAGTTCTTCAATCTCCCGTTTTTCACCTTGGTCAACTGTTCTTTCATCACAAGGAGTACTGCATCACACCAATTGAACACCTTCGGTTTGAGACATTCCAAGGCGTACTGCATATAAGACCGGTTGGCCACATGAAGAGCCACACCACCAGTCATCCTACCAAAGGTGAACAAAATGGTCCTCAGTGATCTGTCAATGACATCTCGGATGATGATCTTTCCGTCCTTACTCGGCTGAGATCCCTCTCTGCAATACCTGTGAATGTAATCTCTCACAGATTCACCCCCACGGGCCGAACCTGATAGGGAGATGGGGGCACCCCGCCTCGATAAGCCAGTCAGAAAATAGATGTCCACGACAGTCAAGGGGATGGATTTGCCCCTAGTCTGGAACACTTGGATGATAGGGTCCCAAGCATCGAGAAAATACTGCAGCAAGTTGTTTTGTTGCCTCATGCTAGAGATGCGGAAAAACTTCATCAGGCCACAGTTCCGCAGTGTGTTTACTATAACCGGATCATGTAAAGCAAGCATGTCCTCTTCTTCATGCTCACGTTCTCGCCATGTAATAGTCATCTTACTCCAATAAATCTCTGAAAGCAAACAAGAGAAGAGTTAGATCCTGATTTGGTGAGAAACAGGAAAAAATTTCCATTAAAAACTGTGCACAAATTTCCCTCCTTGCGCCCATCGCACCTCCAGCTTAGTCCTGGGTGCGTTGCATGTCAACTGCCTAGTGAGTAGGCCAACATGCAATGCACCTTTCGATGTAGAAAGGGTGCGATGGGGCCAGAGCGAGTTTTTCAAACCCCAGAGGCTCAGAAAAACCATAAATCAAGCTCAGAATGCAAAATGGAAAAGATGAAATGAAAGAGCTCAGGTTTAGCTCCTACTTGGTCCAGATGGCACCGAAAATCATCCACAAAATCTCCCGAAATCAGCTGGTGAAAATCAAGGGGGAAAAGCACCTCCAAAGCTCCAACAAGTCAAAGTTCAAATAAAATGGTAAAATGAGAGGTAAAAGCACTTTTAAATTACTTTTTCCGTAATTCAAGTAAAATATTAGTGTCTTAACTCATTTTTCAAACATATATTGTTCATTTCTAACTAGTTTGATGAAGCAATTGAGCATGCAGTACAATCTTTGAAGGAACAAAGCTATTAATGGTAAAGTCAAGAAATGACTATTATATCGATCAGTTTTAACGCAGACTTCATGCTCGTTAAAAAATAAACATAAGCAATTAGAAAATGTTTCCCCAATGTTTAAGCTCATTAAAAAATGAACCAATTTCTGGTAAATAACCATCGTGAATGTAGTACTTCAGCCTTTGAAGCCTTGGTCGTGTTCTCATCATCACCTCCACTTTGTATTGGCCGATCATTCACCTCCACTTGATTGCTTACCCTTTTTGAGGAACAGCTGTGAAGGGTGATCCTGTTAGCCATCCTTGTAACACTACCGTGATTGGGAAATTCCAAGCCTTACCTGGAATCAGTTGCTACCCGAATTTAACACTCGTTCCTCAAAAAACGAGTCTCCTTTAAGCCCTTTTCAACTAAATCGTAAAATATGAAAAGATTGCTGAGCCATTGGCCTCTCCAGCTCGTTAAAGTGACCGAAAGTGCTATCCCTCCTTTAGATTTTAATCTTTTTGGACCTGAGGGATTATTACACAAAAAGATCGAGCGCTTGTTTTGTTCGGCTCGTTAAAAGTACCGAAAATCCATCCCTTCTGTATTGTTTTATACTTTTTCGGAATTAAGGGATTAGATGATGAAAAAGGATTTTTGGAGTTTCCTTTACATCCCTTTTCAGACTCTCTAAAATTGAAAAGGACCGAGTTATCTTTGTCGTTAAACTCGTTAAAACCTAATAGCGACGAACTTGTCCATAGCAGACAAGAACGAGTTTCACTATCGCTAGGCTCGTTAAAACATAGCGATGGGTTTTCCCGAAGGGAAAATTATAGAACAAGCATATGTTATCCTCCTCAAGCTTGAAAAAAATAAAGAGGTACTGGTCAGCAATGGCTGGGGAAAAATTGGGAAGAAAACTTGAAGAAACTTTGTTGGTAGCAAGTCGCTCTTGAACATGACACTTTCACTCCGCATCCAAGTCAGGTTGGGTTGTTTTAATTCACCGGTCACATCACCATGGTCACACCACACCATCCACATTTGGGGTTAATGCTACCAATCCATCATGTCAGTGTCGCCGATATGTTCAAGAGAAGTAACTTAGAGAATTCACCTGTGTCTCACCCGCTGCAATACATTTACGCTCCATTCTTTCATGACCGCCACCCTGAACCTTATATCACCAGATTGTTTTCACCTCCATTAAAATCATTTGCTCCGTTCCGTGTCATTGATGTGGGATTCATTAAGGCCCTCCTATGACGGATTGCTTCTTGTCGACATCGGCTCATTATCCAAGAAGTCGATCTAGGAACACCCCTTTTAGTACTTTGAAGCTTGCATGCCTTAATGGCAAGTTTCTCACTTCCGGCGATAGGTTTACATCAATGACCTTCGACCGAAAGATTTTGCGTTGTGTTCGACGCTAATTCCTTTATTCACACCACGTGAATTTTACTGCAGTACCTTGAGGATCATTATCATTATCGGTGATTCCTCTCGCGCCTGTTAACAGCTTACATCATTGGCTGGTAATCAGGCAATGTCTTTCCATGTTCGACTCCAGAACATCTCTCACATGGATCGACTTGTACTTTGAGTGAAGATCGAATGAGATTGAAGACCTCGGATCTAGTTTCATCCATCTGGGCTACGATATATATTCAGGAAAATAAAGACATCAAATGTACATCATCGCTGCACAGATAATCATCCAATTTAAGGGATGATGGCTCTACCAGAATCATCAGTCTACACTCAGACAATTGTCTGTCCTATGTACATGAAAATGAATTTATAAAGCTGAGCATGGGAATGCCCGCCTCAGCTAGATCATGAAAATATTATGAAGATAATGTATTATATTGTATCTTATTACAGGTCTCCTTCCAGCTTGAAAGAACTTCGGATCCTCATGATACAACATTTCACCCGACATCAAAAAAGATTAACGACCTAAAGCTTTAGGGGGCAACTGTTATAGAAATTTTTGGGCACTGAAACCCCAAGCATAAATGTCCATAAACTAAGGGCTCCTAAGTCCCTAAAAGTGTTGTTCCAACCCCTAAAAGAACAAGGTCATCTGATTATAGCTTCTCCCAAAAGTTCTCCATGAAAAACTGCTCAGAACTGGTCAAAACTGGACCATTTCACCTGCTCCATAGGCAAAGTGCATTGCATCTCACCTAAATACACACAGTAGGTGCGTTGCATTTCAAAAAGCCCTTCTATGGGGTGCAATGGGTGAGAAGGGACAAATGGCAGTGTCAATCCGCGAGGTGGAGAAGCATGGAATCTTCCAGAAACTTCTCTTGTGACACTTGCCTCTCTGAATTCGACCAGGGATGAGTAAGAGATCATCAATCTCCAAGTGGAATCAAGAACTATCAGAGGGAAGACACTAATCAAATCACAAGCTGACTCATCTCCCTTGCATACATCTATATATGGATCCCTCATCCGAGAGATCCAGAGGCTGGAATTTTGAATCTTATAAGGAATCACTGTTGGTTTCTTGAGGCAACATCATAGTGTTGGGTGATCTAAGCTTTTCATGAGGTGAAGAAGGGCGTACTTGCTGAGAGGATGATGCTAGGTCAGAACAACTAGTTGTAACTCTCTTGGCTCTTTCTTGATTATCAATAAAGCTATTCAAGTTTTCCTCCGTACTCTTGTGTGATTTATGTTTTATGCATTTGTATGGTCAATCTACATCTGATCCTAGATTGTTTATGATAATAGATCTATGTTCTCGTATAGTGTTATGCTGCTTTGATTCTGCAGGTACTCTGTGAAGCTGGGTATACAAGAAAGCAAGTAGCAAAGGACTATCAGAAGAGAGAAGAATCGAGCAAGGAACCAAGCGCAAGACAGAGGTTGGTCTCCTTTATTCTTCTCTCATCTATCTTTCATAAAGGAAAACGAAAGTAGTTTTACTTTGTTTGTTTCTAAGGTAGCTACCAGCCTTAGTGGGATTAGCAGTTCTGCATAGACACTTTTCCTTGTAACAGACCCCATTCAAAGAGCTATTATCTCACCTACATGAGAAATCCTATGCTCCATCAATACCCAGTCTATTGACCAGATGTTGCAGGCCCCAACTATTGTGCCAACCACTCATTTTTCTCATGAAAGCCTAAAAGAAGCCTATCAGAAGCTGGATTTCACTAAAAGAGATCAAACCCTAGAAATTTTCCTAGCTGTAGATAACCCTCAGCCTAAAATAAACCCTCCCTATGATTCATCTATATTCTAAGACAGAACCAAGAAAATTACCAACATTCTCTCTTATCTCCTTGGTTACTATTATGATCAATATGTATATGAAGCCATCATTGGTTTCTTGTCTATCTTTTCTACTGGTTCCAAACCCACTGTTCTTTTTAACTTTAGTCAATTTATAGCTGAGGCCATTCATGAACAATTTGTCCAGTTCAATACTGAAGAGGTATTCAAGTATGCTTCAGTACTTGTATATCTTTTTATCTATTTTTAGGGAGATAAGTTTCCATTCACTTTGCAGAAGCTAGATGAAGAAGGGAATCAACAAGCAGTTATCTTTTGGACTTCTATGGGAATGAAGGAGAAAGAAGATTTTTCATATAAATAGTTCATTGAATTATTTGTTCATCTAGCTATTAATCTTCTAAGCAGCACTCCAGAACCAAGAATTAGTGATGAAATTGTAAAATGTTTGCAGCTAGTTGACCAAGCCACAACAAGAGATAGGTATCTTTACCAAAATTATATAGAGATTAGAGTCTATGGCTGTGAGCTTCCACCTCAAAAGCTGCCTAAGTACGTCCCTATGAGAATTTTTGCATTAGAATATATTAGGCAGAGCCTCAATGCAGATGAAGTTCATTTTGTGGCTGCAAAGAAGAAATCATAGTTTAAGCTAAAAGCTCAGGTTGGTCCATTCATCTATAACACTAGAGCAACGGGAGAAGAACCAGATAGGTTATTTAAAGAGATGAAGTTTGGCCTCAACTTTAGTTGGTATTATGACCTAATGGGAGTGATTTCAAAACTTAGAGTAGAAAATAAATTTACTCGATATCATCACACAACCAAGCCTTAGATTGAGCAATACAAAAATATGTTAGAATGGAAGGAAAACACCCTTCAAGAAGCTGAAGAGCAGGCAATCTCTACTTCAAATATATAAACTCCACTTGCACAGGAAAAGACAGCCAAATGATGAAGGGAAGAACAATCATCCTCTACAGAAGAAGCATCAAGTAAAGGCTTTAGAATTGTACACAGAAAGAAGAGGCCTAAGATCTCTTTGAAGGTCAGTACACCTAATGAGTCATAGGAAGCAACATTTAACAGACTTGGAGAGACATCTCTTTTCACACAGTCTCATGGATAGTCTACTTAGTCTCCCACTCATTCTACCACATCTCATGAACAATGGGTGATTCAAACTAGTGAAGGTAGTCAGAAGCATAAAAATGAAGAAGATGATATTTTTCATGTTTTCAGTGAAATTAAGAAGAAGAATGAGGAGTTAAAATTGAACACTTATACTCAATTCTGGAAACATTCTTCCAGTTATCAAGATAGACTTCTTTCAGTATTTGACTTGAAAAGGGTAAAATGCAGATGGCTTACTTACAAGATTAGATTCCACAACCCATAATTGCTGCACATTACCAGAAGAAAATTTCCTTTGAATTTAATGTTAAAGATGTACACCCAATTGACCAAATTGAGATGCACAAACAAAGTGGCCAAATGATTTCTTCTACTTTAACTAACACTGCCATGAGTCTGTCAAAGTTGCAAGTCACCTTGGCTAATACACAGTCACAACTCAAGATTGAGAAAGTTTCCTCATTGGAAAAAGACACCAAGATCAAATCTTTGGAAGATCTAGTGCTGAAGATGGGATATGATCCCTCCAATATAAATGTTGCAGAAGAAATTTTCAAGAAGAAAAATGCTGAGGTTTCAGCATTAAGGAAGCAACTCAAATTTCCAGCTTTAGAGGACCCAATGACTAAAGAAATTGAAGAAACTGAGGCTCAGAAATCAGACATGATGAAACTCATTATGGAACAAAATCTGCAAATAAAACATATGGAGGAACAAATGGAAAAACTTGTCAAAGAGAAAGAGGAAGCTGTGAAAAAGGCCAATATTCAAATGAATGTAGTTCTTCTTGCAGTAGTCCCTATAACTACAGTTTCTACCTTAGGCACAACATCAACCTTAGGTACAGTAGAAGGAGCTGAACAACTTGCTGAAGCTGTTCAAAACCTATCTATTCAGACAGAGGAAATCAAGAAATTGTAGGATCAGCTAAAGACACTACAACACATGAAAGCAGTTGCAGACAACTCACATGCAGTTGAGTTGCAGAGGGCAAGAGGTCAAATTGAGGTATTGCAAAAAGAAGTCAAAGACTCTTACCTCGGAAATACACTGGGTTTAGTAAAGGAGATTATATGGGAAGAGATCATTGAATCAATCAAAGATATCTGGCCTTATATTAGAATAATTTTTTGATCAAAAAGACTTGTTGGAAAAAGCTCAAGAAGCTATTGAAACTATCTCAAATGAACTTGAGGACAAGCTAGAAATAGCCACTGATATAATCAAGTTTCTGAATTCTAAAGACAACTATGAGCTTCAATAATTGGGTATTGATGACAGGACAACAACCATACTGGAAGTGAAGAAAGTTATTACAAAGAAAAATCTCATTCTTCAGTTGGAGGAAAAGTGCAGCAGTGTTAATGTCATAGTTCAACATTTTTTTAGCAGGCTGGAACCCTTGACCAGCAAGGGTTTTCCCTCCATATTTGTGATAAATGATAAGTTAATGCCTATTGAAGACTATGTTCACAAGCTCATAGAGGTCAAGACCAGTGCAGCTACAGTTTCAAATATAAAGGGTACAACAACACCAAGGCTTGTGCTGTATATACTCTGAGATACCTTTTTCATCATTAATGAAATAAAAAACACATTTTTAGTAAAACCTACTTTTACTAAGTATATAGAAATGGAAGAGGTTTATCGAAGGGTAACTAAGTTATATATCCTAGATAATAAATGCTGGGAACAATTAACTAATTTACTTGACTGAAAGAAAGATCAACAACATTTAGCATTTTGGGGAACAGTCATCAACAGGTCAACAACATTTACAATTTTGAGGAACAGTCATCAACAATTCAACAACAAAATAGTGACAGATCGACTATCACTTCATTTTTACTAATTTTGTATTAAGCTATTTTTGTAAATTTGCTTAAGATATTTTATTAACACTCAACTTGTATAAATAACTCTCTTCTACAAGTTATCAAAGGTGGTACCTTTCCTAAGAAATTTTGTAAAAGCATTGACGTACAAGCTATTTTTAGATCACTGATAATAAAGCAAAGAATTTTGAATTTGGTCTCATACAATTTCATTTTCTTCTGTAAGTTTTTCATGTGTTTCATTCATTGATACAGGAGCATCCTGCTCAGAAAACCATTGCATTTTAGTAAGCATAGGGTCTTGTGTTTCAAGGGACTTGATTCCTTAAAGAGTGATTAATTATTTATTTTCCTATGTTTTTATGAGGGTTGTATAGTAGTGAGGATATTGTAATGAAATCTTCTCGTTAAGAGACATTTCAAGAATAGTGTGTGAATTAGAGGAACTAGGAGTTAGTTTCATGATTTTAGGGATTAGATTAGGATATCTAGGATTCAGGTGAAGTTATTCAGGATTTGAACCAAAATTGGTTAACAAAATCCTTCTGTGTATAATTTGTAAGCCTCAAAGGCTTAAAGAAAGAGTTAGTGAGAGAGTTAGCAGACAGGAGGGTTGGATTGTGAGTTGTGGGCATTGAAGTGAGAAAGGGCCATTGATATAGACCATGTAAAGGCAGATCAGGCCAAGCTAGATTGTAAATAGGATTTTATTTGTATCTGTACATTTGTTTAATGGATGAGGAAATTGAATTCATTGTGACTGTGTGTGTCATTCCTTTTATGTGTTGAGTGATTCGTAATTGGGAAGTTATGGTTTCTGTGTGATAAACCATGATGAATGAATTCAAGTTGAATTTATGAAAGTCTTTTTGAGTGACAAAAGACTTACCGTTTGGGTAGAATCCGTGTGACTCCAGTTTGGATTTAATAGATGTATGTATAGGTCAAGTAAAGAATGAATTACGAAATCTGGAAGAAGGGAAATAATACAGAGAGTATTATGTATTCCAGTTCAAAGTGGTGTTAAAGAAACATAGGTATAGTTGCAAGGCAAATTAAACAAATCAGAGAAATCTCGGCACACTGTTTCTAAGCAGAGAAAGGAGTTGGCAGAGTTGAACTTGGTATCAAGTCGATTTGGAGGTGAGAAGGAAATTTAGTGGAAACGCCAAGTTGGTGGAAGAGTGAAACCATGATGAAGTGAAACAAGCCAAAGTGGAATGCGTAATTGTGGAGGTTAAGAGTCTACGAGTGTCTTGATCAGGGTCGAAGTTCCGTACATAATCCTAGACGTCGATCGCATTTTCAACCGCTCACGTCACAGTCAACGACGGGGGTTAGGCCTATTTTTAACCCTGTGTTAGTTGAAAGGCCGTAGACCATTGGATCACTGCTAATGCTGAATGTTGGATTAATATCGCATCACATCATTCATGAGTGAATGAACCTTGGCCGAGAGAAATTGTGATATGCGATGTGTGATGATCGGGTGAACCATCAATCGTCGGATTAATGATGAGATCAACAGTGGAGAATTAATCCGATAAGATTTGTGGGAAGTCAACGTTGGACTGAGTGATGTTCAATTGCTATTCAATTGCTGTTCAATTGCTATCCAATTGTTGCTCAATTGCTGAGCGGACCCAAGAAGTGTATGGATGCGAGTTTATTTTATTTGGAGTCCAGTTTTGTGCATTCAGGTGGGATCGACGTTAGTTGGCGGATTATGTGTTATACTGTTGTTAGGTGATTGGTGGGGTTTTTTGTTTAAACCCACCAATGTAAATGCTTTTGATTTGTATAGGTGGGCCATAACCCACAGATTCAAGGTAAGGTGATTATGAAAACCAGGGAAATTACCTTTAGGCGGTTCTTCCTGCCTCATTCATTTTGTTTATTCTTCATGTGTTTAAATTTTACAAACATATCAGGTGAGAATAAATGTGTTATAGTTATTCTTAAAATTCCTTTATGAAGTTATTATCGTAAAGAGACTGAGATATTGGACTGTTTGTCTGAAAGGCACCCTCTAAATGATAAAATTGTCAGCATCTTATGTAATCTTAAGCATAGTTTGTTTAACTTTTGAACATTGGACAAAGGTTTTCCACTTATGATAATTTATCTTTCTGTCTAAAATCTAAATTAATCATATCTACTTACAATTCTTTCTACACACCTTATAAATTCAAATCACTGTGTGAAGTTAAAAATCAGCCCTTTGATTATCTATTAGTACTATCTAAAAGAGTTAATACATCATTCTCATAGTTTGTCTATGTATTGGTCCTCCATCAAAACCAAAACCAAAACCCCCAAAACAAATATCTTAGATGCTTTGGCATGATCAATTGACCATTATCATCTCAGAGGAACAACATGAACAACCAAACCAATCTAAAGTATTTCCTCAAAAAGAGGACTTCTATGAATAACACCTATATGATTTAAATAGCGTGCAATTATTCTACCTTATAGTGCAAACATAATCTATCTTGGGCAAGGTAAGAATAGTCTTATTAACAAAGAGAAAAACTATTAATGAGAAAGGGAAGAGAAAGTGTTTGAATTTGGATTTAAAATATTTGCAAGATACTAAAATAGTTCAATGCCTTACATTTGATGAAGACAAATACACAATGAAAAGATGTTAACAAATAGTTGTATAGAATCTCTTATGCATATCATCCAAATTCTTAACTTAGCATGAATTCATTATGTGATTTATATTGAGTGAGGGAAATAGTTCTCGAAACTCAAGATAAGTTAAATCAAGACATGTTTGTAAATAATTAATAAATAGTTATTTATTGTTACAAATAAATCTCCATGAATTCTCCATAATCTTGTTTAAACTAGTGAGATTCCTGGAAATATAGCTTCAAAAAAATAAACAATTTACCGTAAATCAAGTAAGATTAACAAAAGTTCTAGAAATACTCATTCATACTGATTGTACTAATTAAACAAAATATTAAGTAAAACAAATAATAAATCTGTAAAATGATTACAATAGTGCAATTGAAAAACAAACTTATCATTTATTGAAATTGGTTTTACAGTCCTTGATGCCTATAATTTATTTGAAGAGAAAACTTATAGAATAGTGTAAGAAAATCTCCCTCAAAAAGAATCCTTGACTCTTGGCTATCTACAACACATTTCAGTACATTACAAAAGTGCAACGCTCTAAAACTGTTTGCTGATAACTTCACTTGGACTGCAAAATCTATCTCTCTCTCTCTCTCTCTCTCTCTCTCTCTCTCTCTCTCTCTCTCTCTCTCTCTCTCTCTCTCTCTCTCTCTCTCTCTCTATATATATATATATATCTATATCTCTCTCTCTCTCTCTCTCTCTCTCTCTCTCTCTCTATATATATATATATATATATATATATATATATATATATAGAATCTTCAGGGCTCTCCTTCCTCCTCAGTCAAATTATGGACCTATCATTCTATTAAAAATACTAAGAGGTACAATAGTGCAAGCCTCCAAGGCTTTCTTTTTTGAATTCTAGACCTCTCATTCTATTAAAAAGACTAAGAGGTAGAATAGTGCAAGCCTTAAATGCTTTCTTTTTTGAATTCTGGACCTCTTTTATTCATTACATTAAAAGGGTTTTTATAAAAAGTTGAAAATGCAGAAAATAGAACATTATGCTCAGTGCTGGGGAAGTTGATCAAATCCCTTACAATAATGCAAAAAATCAAAATAGTTTTGACATCCATCTCCGGGGAATCTGCTCTCTCTTCCTTTGCAGTTTTATTATGAAATATCCTAACATTGACTAATTTCGTGAAACCGTTCTCTTTTTGAGCACAACTATCCTTCCTCTTGTTTGCTTGAAAATGAGAAAACAATGAATCGATAAGAAAATTGAATACATTTTGAACAATAGAAAATAAATTAATCAGCTGTGTTTTAATAAACAGAAGACATATGGGCTTTTTTAAAATCACAATCGCATTTGGGATAGGGTCGATTTAAACAAATCACAATTGCTTTCGGGGCCTTTCTATTAAATCTCAGCCTCATTCGGGATAGGGCCGTTTGAAATAAATTTCAATCGCATTTCATAGCAGGGATTTTGACATATGCCAAACCTATGCCTATACAAATGATGAGCAGAAGTTGAAACTATTTCCATCCACTCTCAAGGATGCAGCTTTGCACTGGTTCATGGGTTTACCTGGAGATAACATTACAACTTGGGCTCAAATGCAACAAGCCTTCAACAACAAGTATCAAGACTACTGTAGGTCTAAAGACACTAAAGATGAAATTTTTAGGATGACCTTAGGCAATGATGAATCCCTAGAGGATTATGAAGAAAGATTCCATCTTAGCTACAAAAGGGCCAGGTGCACAGTTGACCCTGAGTCACTGAAGCTAGTCCTGCTTAGAGGAGTAAGGGAAGACCTTATGGATACCCTACACTTGTTAGCAAGATGGGATATATACCAGTTACCCTATGAGGATGTCAAGATTGTCTTTAGAAACCATTCTAGGGCAGACAGGAAAAAGGGTAGGGGTAGTCAACCTATGGTTAGTTCATCCTCTTCCAATTCATCCATCAAGGGTGAAATTGGAAATATGCTGGAGGATTTCAAAAGTGAGATGTTGCAAACCCTTGCCCTACACTATGCACATTAAGAGAAGGCAGGAGGAAGCAGAGAGAGCCTTGGCCATTTCTTGTCCTAGATGCACTAGGAGGCATCCTAAGAACAAATGTCCATTGAATTCTATTGAAATTTACTTAGTCTGTGAAGAAAACAACTCCACAGACAAGTGCCCCTCTTTATTTGGACTCAAAGCTGTATATCAAGGAGCTGAAGGGGTCACTAAGTAGCTCTACTACATAAACCAAAGGAGACCTCATGGGCCTAGGCTATACCAGCAGGGCCTGAAAGGGTCATCCCATGCATATTAAAACCCCAACCAAACCACATCCATACCTTCTTAGGGACCTCCTGCTCATCCTTCCTGGTCTACACATCCTCCTTGGTCCTTTGCACCTCAGTATCATTCCCTGCCATCCAACCAGTCATTTCAATCATATGCTCCGCCACAACCTCAATGGAATGCACTGCCCCAGGGGTGGAGGCCCCAATACAATAATGTCCCAGCTTTATTGCCTTCACCACCTACCCAACCACAAATTTTACACTCTGCTCCACCTAAACAACCCTAGATGCCTGCCCAACCAAATCCAAACCTGAACAATAGACAAGCACAACAAGTATACAGTGGAGAGACATCATATCTAGCTTATGCTGTGGAGATTCAGGAAATCAACCTAAGATCTGGGAGAGTACTCTTGGACAACCAACCTCTACCTCCACCCAGGGAGGTTGAGGAAGAAAGAGAGGAAAGCATGCTTAAAGTAAATCCACCACCCTTTCCTGAGAGATTAACCCAACCACCCCAGCCTACCCCAGAAGAGACTGAACTTCTGGGAGAATTGAAAAACCTATGTGTCAAAATTCCACTTCTCCAAGCTATCAAGGATGTACCTATTTACAACAAGTTGATTAAGGAGAAGTGATTCAAGCATCCAGGGAGGCGAAAAAGAGATGCCCCTACCATTAATGTCATTAGAAAATTGTCTGACTTAATTCTAGGGTAGGTAATCTGTCCAAAGTATTTGGACCTTGGAAGCCCTGTAGTAGATGTGCACATAAATGGAACCATTGTCCCACACACTTTGATCGATATTAGGGCTACCATTAATGTGATGACCAAGGACACCATGCTCAAAATCAACCTCCAAGGTTCATTGAGGAAGACCACAACAGTTATGCAACTTGCAGACCGCTCCACAATGACCCTTGAGGGGATTGTGGAGGATGTGATGGTCTCCATTGATTCTTGGGAATACCCTGCAAATTTCCTAGTTCTCTAGCCTAAGGCTAAGCTTACTGGTTACCCTCTCATCCTTGGGAGGCCCTGGTTAGCCACTGCTGATGCTTACATTAGCTTAAAAGATGGAAATATGACCATCAAGAATGGGCATATGTCCAAGTAGTTAGTCCTATACCCTCCTACTCAACCATGTCTAGAACATGAATTACCCTTGTGGCTAGAAGAGGAGGAGGAAGATGAATTTATTCCTCCCAACTCTATACCTTAGAAACAACCATGGGAGGGGGACAACAGGATGAAGATGATTTGATCGAACACATACTCCAAAGTCCAACCCCCAATACATTGTCCTTAGAGGATGTAGTAAAGGAAAAAAAAAAAACATCAAGTGGATCTCTGCTTAGCCGATTCCAACCCTATCCATGTCAAAACCATAGAATTCGGTCCCGATATAACTTTGAAAATCAATCCATCTCTTTCTGTTCTCCAATATGAAAATTTGTGCAACATGCTAAAGGAACACCTAGATGCCTTCGCTTGAATTTACCAAGAAATGAAGGGTGTGCACCCCTTGGTGTGTACTCACCATATTTATATCAAGGAAGGTTGCAAGCTAGTCCGACAACCCCAAAGGAGGATGAATCCAGCTCTTAAAGATATAGTCAAATAAGAACTGCAAAAACTGCTAGAAGCAAGATTCATTCACCCTATCTCAGATAGTGAGTTAGTCTCTCCTTTGGTGTTGGTTCTAAAGAAAACTGGTAAGTGGAGGTTTTGTGTCGATTACAGGGAGTTAAACAAAGCCACAAAGAAGGACCATTTCCCTCTACCCTTGATCGACCAAGTTCTAGATGGCCTGGTAGGGAAAAAGTTTTTTCTCTTTCCTAGATGGATTCAATGGGTACAATCAAATCCAGATCAGCCCGGAAGACCAGGATAAAACCACGTTCACTTGTCTGTGGGGTACTTTCACCTATAGGGTCCTTCCCTTTGGCCTATGCAATGCTCCTGCCACTTTTCAAGGAGTAGTCCTGAGTATCTTTTCTGAGTTAGTCCATGATGCGGTAGAAATCTATATGGATGATATCACACCTTATGGGGGTGATTTCGAGGAGGCTCTGTCAAACTTAGGTAAGGTTATGCACAAATGCATTGAGACAAACCTGTCTCTCAGTCTTGAGAAATGTGAATTCTTGATGACTGCAGGGACCTTGCTAGGTCACTCAATATCTCAGAAAGGACTGCAGGTGGACCCAAACAAAATAGCTATCATCCAAAGGGTCCCACCTCCACAAAAGCAGAGAGATGTGAGAAGTTTCCTAGGGTTAGCTTGATGCTACCAAAGGTTTATAAAAGACTTCAACAAGTTGGCTTCTCCTTTATTTGGGTTATTGGCCAAGGACTCTGAGTTTGTATGGTCAAAAAGCTGTCAAGAGGCCCTAGACACCCTAAAGGACAAGTTAACCACTGCACCGATTCTCCGAGGCCCAAATTGGGCCCTTCCTTTTCACATTCATGCTAATGCCTCACACAAATCCATAGGAGTAGCCCTAGGCCAGATAAATGAAAAATTGCCTTATGCCATTTACTTTATCAGTAAGAATCTGTCAAAGGCTGAACTGAACTACATAGTGACTAAAAAGGAGCTCCTGGATGTTGTGCATTCATTGAAAAAATTTAGGCATTAAATTACATGCTATCAAACATTTGTACATATTGACCATGCTGTAATCAAATATTTAATGAATAAACCTGATGTGAATGCCCAAATTATTATATGGTTACTTTTATTACAGCAGTTTGATCTAACTATTGTTGATAAGCCTGGCAAGGAAAATGTTGTTGCAAACTTTTTGTCCAGATTAACTTTTCTTGCAGGTGAAGAGGGAATGGTTGATGATCAGTTACCATATGAGCACTTCTTCAACATTTCAGTTCTCTATGCATGGTTTGTTGACATAGACAACTATTTGGTATCTGCAAATTTCCCACCAAATTTGTCCTCCAAAGAGAAAAGAAATATTGTGAGGAAGAGTGCCCCGTTCACCTGGATTGGGGGCAACCTCTTCAAACTTGGCCTAGATCAAATTTTGAGAAGGTGTGTAAAGGAGGAGGAAGTATTTGACATCCTTCTGACCTATCATGATGGGCCTTGTGGAGGTCACTTTGCAGTAAAGAGGACAACATTTAAAGTGTTACAAGCTGGGTATTATTGGCCCACTCTTCATCAGGATGTGAAAAGATATACTGGTTAGTGTGATCGGTTCCAAAGGATGGGAAATCTCACTTCAAGAGATGAAATGCCTCTGCAGCCTCAAGTGACTTTTGAGCCATTTGACAAGTGGGGCGTGTACTTCATTGGACCTATTGACCCTCCTTCCAAGCAACAGAAATATATCATTGTGTGCATTGACTATCTGACTAAGTGGGCTGAAACCAAGGTAATTAAGGCAACAACATAGGAGAAGGTGGCTGAGTTCTTAAGGGAGAATGTATTTTACAAATTTGGATACCCTAGAGAACTGATCACTGATCAAGGCATCGAGTTCACCTCCAACGTGATTGAAAACTTGCTCAGCTAGCACAAGATCAAGCATAGGACCTCCACCCCTTATCACCCACAAGCTAATGGGCAAGTGGAGGTGACTAGCAGAGCGCTGGAGAGCATCTTGACCAAAGTGGTTAGCAGCAGCAGGAAAGATTGGGTAGATAGACTAGTTGAAGCCACCTGGGCCTATAATACCACATGGAAGACCACCATTGGATTGACACCCTATGAGCTGGTCTATGGGAAAAAGGCCTTGCTGTCCATTGAGTTTGAGTATAACACATTGAGGATGGCAGCCCAACTAGATCTAGATCTCAGCAGTGAATAACACAAGATATTGCTTCAGTTGAATGGTTTAGATGAATCCAGAATGCATGCCCTCCTACACATAGAGGTAACTCAACTTCAGAGGAAGAGCTGGCATGATAAGAACATCAAGGATAAGAAATTTCAAGAAGGTGATTGGGCCTTGTTATATGATTCCAGAAATAAAGACTTTAAGGGCAAGTTAAGGATAAGATGGTTGGGGCCTTAT